>JANFNE010000043.1:0-552955 GCA_024867545.1 Phytopythium helicoides
GTGAGTCCGCTGGTCTCGTCGACGGCGCACTGCGCGACCTCCGCGATGCTGTCGAGCGAGCAGTTCTGGTCGGCGAAGTTGACGATCTGGCGGTTGCACACGGTAAGCGAGCACCCTGCGGCCAGCTCGACCGTGTCCTTGCTGAGGAAGACGGTGCTCATGGGCGTGCCGCACTGCGTCAGGACCTGCACGAGTGTCGCGTTGTCGCCCGTGAAGAGCAGTCCGAGATCCCAGAGCAGCGCGCGCTGCAGCGGCGTGGACAGCTGCGAGAAGTCGGCGCCGTCCAGCGCATCGACCAGCGCGCTGGGCAGCGTCGCCGGCATGTACTGGGCGACGGACGCCACGGGCTCGTCGTTGAGGAGCTTGGCGTACAGCTGCGCGGGGATGTCGACGAGCGCCGCGGCCGGCGGCATGAGCAGCAGCAGCAGCGCGGCGCTCGCCAGCAGCCGCGAGGGCGCGAGGGGCGCCCGCCTGCGCCTTGGCGTCGCCATGAGCGGAGCCTCGGCCTTTCTACAGGTCCGAAGGAAGTGTGGCAGTGTGGCGGCCATGGGGTTCCGGCGAGGGGTGGCAGGGTTTCTGATACCTGCAGCTCTTTGTGCCCTTTGACATATAGTTTCTATAATATGACTCATTATTTAATTTGGCAAGTATAGAAGACTTTGTACAATATATGACCTTGAACAAATAATATGTAGTATCATGCCGAAAACGAGAACCGGAACTGTCCCTTCGGTTGTGATTAGCAAAGTGCCACGGAGATGGTGTCGTCGTTGGCTCCTGGAGCAGATGGCGGTGCCGTCGAAGCTAACGATGCGTCAGTAGATCGGAAGGGATTGCACTCGGCTGGACTAATCCACGCGCAGCTTCAACCTCCAGTATACTGAAATCAGTTATGCGCACGGCGATGTACCGAACAGCGTGACCTGCGTTGTGTCGTGGAACCCCCGAAGTGATGACTCCCTCCGAGGCAGAGTCGCACTTCGCACATAGAGACGCTGACCTGCAGGAAACCATCCCGCACTGAACCCAGTCGCAGCCTCAGATGTGACCGCCTACGGACATTGCGCTTCAGTACTTCAACGTAATCGTTGCGGTGCTGTCGGATTGCTGCGTATGTATGGTGCGCCGACGGATGCCGACTCACCCGGCAGCATTGCACCGCAACGATCACTCGCCAAGCGGAGGGAGGCGGTGGTCGGGTTTTTGCAGTCGCGCAGATTCCACGGTGCAGCATCCGCCCAGGCAACTGCGGCGGCTTTCCTTGCTCGAATGCGTCGAGCAAAGGCTCCATCGGATGCATACACTCGTCTCGTAGCCAGTCAGTCGTGCCCGCTTGCAGGGTGTTGCTCAGCCGGTCTTCGTGGCACTCAAGCTGGAATCGGCGAGCTCAGCGCGCAAGTTGACAGTTCTAGCCATGTTTGAGCCACCGGCACTATGTAAAGGTGTCGCTGCATTTGCCCACAGACCACGAAGGACCGCAAGCCATATGGCCACTCAGCGTCCACCAGAGACCTGTTTTGCGAATGAGGAGGATGTTGGGAGGCACAAGGAGCTCTGTGTGCTCTGCTTCCTGTACATAGGGACAGACGTGTTGATTTATGACCAATCACTGGCACTTTGTGTTTTGATTTCGCCCAATCCTATCACTGCTGAGCCAGGCCGCGCCAGCCGGTTTCGTTGCAGTGTCCCTTTGACAAGCATCGCGGGTCCGTCTCAATGCAAAGCTCCGATCCGCCGGCGTCTTCCCAGTTCCCAGCAGCACGCGAGATAACTTTTGATGCTCCTGGGATCAACCAGTCGAGCCCCGAGGCCTTCCTCGTTGCCAGATGCGTCAGCACGGCGAGCTCCGCCATCCTCTACGTCCGCTCCACATCTGAACGCTGTAGTGATCCAAGCCGATCACACAACCGCTCACCAGTAGCTGAGGAGGGACTCGCTGAGATGGGGGAGACGCGCTAAACACTCGGGCCGACTGCCATTGTCCAATTCGACGCGCAACTCCCACAGCCACAGACTCGCAAGACGCCACAGGACCATGAAGGTGTTCGCTCCGACCGCGCTCGCGCTAGCGGCAATCCCGGCCGTGCTTGGCCACGGATACATGTCGGACCCCGCACCCGTGTGGTCAACCGGCTACGCTGTCAACGGCTTCGGCAGCACTATCGACAGCAACATGTGGGGCGCCATCGACAACTCCGTGTACGGCTACGGCACGGATGGCACGGTCGCGTTCTTCAGCGCCGAGTTCAACAAGTCGGGCTACGGCTCGCTCGGCCAGTTCATCATCACCAACCAGGTGCTGTACAGCGACGCCATCGACGAGGAGTGCGGCTACACCATGTACGACGACTCGAAGCGCGCGACGCTGCCGGCCACCAACCTCACGTACACGGGCTTCACGCACCCGGGTCCGTGCGAGGCTTGGTGCGACGACACCAAGCTCTTTTACAACGACAACTGCCAGACGGAGTGGCCCGCCATCCCGGCCGGCGTGCCCTACGACGAGTCGCTCTGCGCGAATGCCAACCGCATCACCTTCTACTGGCTCGCTCTGCACTCGGCACCGTGGCAGGCGTACATTGACTGCGTGTGGATTGAGGGCGGCGGCTCGGGCAGCGGCTCGGCGCCTTCGCCCGTGACCGCAACGGTCTCGGCCGACGTCGTCACGGCTCCGCCCACGGCCTCATCCAGCGGCTCGCACCAGGCAACGACCGCGTACCCGAGCACGTCTGGCTCGACGACCAGTACGACGACCACCACAACGACAACCACGACGGCTCCTGCCACCACGACGGCCACACCCACTACCACGACGGCCGCTCCTGCCACCACGACCGCGGCGCCATCGACCTCCACTTCCAGCGGCAGTGTCGGCGACGAGGCCAGCGAGGAGGACGACTCGGCCAGCGAAGATGACGAGGACGCCTCCACGCCGACTACTGCCCCCGCTACCACGACAGCGGCCCCAGCTACCACGACGGAGGCCCCAGCCACCACGACCAGCGCCCCGACCAGCGAGAAGTGCACGGCCTCGAGCCGCCGCCGCCGCCGCGACTAGGCTTTGAAAGCCGAGGCGCCGCTCTTCATGTGTCCGCAAGTAGTTTGTCGTCGCTAGAGCGAGCAGCAGCGAGCTGCTCATGGCCGCCAGCGAGTCCGTGCCGTTGCGTGTCATGGCGGTTGTCGTACATGGCTACACTGTAAATGTTGTGACCCACACGAATTATGTAACACCTTGGTAAAGGCGAGGCGACTATAAATCACTTGGTTTGAGTATGCGATCGGAGCGGCACACCGGCTGGGATCGAGCATCTCCAACATCACGCGCTATACGCGCAGGTATACACACCGCTTGCTTGTCAACCGGCGTCGGGCCGACACCTCAAGATCGGGCTTGCACTCCGCGCCTCGCGTTAATCCTGCGTCGCCGAGTGCCGCAGACCTTGGGTTTTGCATGGCGGTCCTCGCACAGATCGGCCGAGAACGGCCACCTGGATTGGCCGCGCAGGAGATCAATGCGGTCGATCCTTTAGTCGCATCGGAGGCTCTGCAATGCATGCATCTGCTGGACACGGGTCCACCGTGTCGTGAGTGCGTGAGCAGCTTACGGACCTTCTCAGTCTCGAATTTCGTCGTCGCATCTCACTCGACTGGCAAGACAAGCAAGCAGCACACGAAGCCATGAAGGTGCTAGCTCTGATCGCTTCTGGCGCAGTCATCCTCCCAGCCGTGCACGCCCACGGCTACATCTCAGACCCGGCAGCCCAGTGGGTCAACGGGTATGCCACCAACGGCTACGGCAGTACGGTCGACAACGAGATCTGGGGCACCTACGACAATTCGGTCTACGGCTACGGCGTGGCTGCCACCGTCGCATTCTTCGAAGATCAGTTCCCTAACTCGGGCTACGACTCACTCGGCCAATTCATCATCGCCAACCAGGTCTTGTACGACGACTCGGTCGATGAGCAGTGCGGCTACACGGTGTACGACGACTCGGCGCGATCAACGCTGCCATCCACGAACCTCACGTACACGGGATTCACCCACCAGGGTCCCTGTGAAGTCTGGTGCGACGACACCAAGGTGCTCTTCGAGTACGACTGCTCGGCCACGTACCCCGACATCCCGGCTGGCATGCCGTACGACGAGTCGTTGTGTGCGGACGCCAATCGCATGACTGTCTACTGGCTCGCTCTGCACGGCGATCCGTGGCAGGCGTACGTCGACTGCGTGTGGCTCGAGGGTGGCTCAGGGCAGTGGCTCGGCCCCATCTGGTGTGACAGAGGCTGCCAGCACGACTTCGACGACCTCGACGACTTCAACCAGCGGCAGTGCCTCCTCGACGACCACAGCGTCAACCACTTCCGCCACGTCGACTGCCAGTAGCACAGGCGTCATCCTCATCGGCCTCTACCGCCGACGAGGCGTCAACGACTACAACAACAACGACGACGACGGCGACCACTGCCCCCGCCACCACGACGGCTGCTCCTACGGCTACAACCAGTGCTCCTGCGACCACAACGGCCGCCTCGTCGACCTCCACGACCACCACGGAGACAACGACCGAGACGCCGTCGACTACCGAGAAGTGCACGGCCTCCGCTCGTCGCCGCCGCCGCCGCGATTAACCGTGATTCCGAGCGCGTGTTCATTTGCTTGATGTAGGAGCGAGTCTTCCGTTGTGCAGCGCATCCATCCGTTGCCAAAGTATTGTAGGTGTCGTAAATGCTTAGCGCACTGCGTCGTTAGGTCGCACCAATACCCTGCCCGACCTCTACATGCAGCGCGTTCTCCTCAAGCAGCTGGGCCGTGCCCTTCGTTGTAATCGTTAGTCGACTTTAGTCGTAGTGAGCACTTGACTAACCTGCAGGTCACTCCACGATTTCCCAGCTCTGAGCACTCGCCTCCTCCCCTCGGCAGCTTCAGCATGCAGGTCCCCGCTCTGCTCTCCGTCTCGGCAATGCTGCTCGGCCTGGCGCGCGGCCACGGCTACATCGTGGACCCCGAGGCCGTGTGGTCGGCCGGATACCCGCAGAACGGCTACGGCAGCACCATCGACAACGAGATCTGGGGCACCTACGACAACGCCGTCTACGGCTACGGCGTGGAGGCCACGGTCAAGTTCTTCAAGGCCGAGTTCCCTGAATCGGGCTACGAGACGCTGCAGGACTTCATCCTGGCCAACCAGGAGCTCGTCGACTCGACGGTCGACGCGTCCTGCGGCTACACCATCTACGACGACGCGCAGCGGTCGCCGCTACCCGACTCGGCCTTCTCCTACTCGGGCTTCACGCACGCCGGGCCGTGCGAGTTCTGGTGCGACGACACCAAGGTCGCGTTCGACTACGACTGCCAAGGCCACCTACCCGGACATCCCGGCGTCGGTGCCATTCGAGGCCGCGCAGTGCGCCAACGCCAACAAGCTCACGGTTTACTGGATCGGCCTGCATGGCGACCCGTGGCAGGTGTACGTGGACTGCGTCTGGCTCGAAGGCGGCAGCGGCTCGGGCGGGGCGTCCACCGGCGCATCCTCCAACTCGACGACCCCAGCGGCCACCACCGCGGCTCCCACTGCCACTACTGCGGCTCCCACAGCCACGACGGCTGCTCCTGCTGCGACTACTGCTGCTCCCGCGGCGGATGACTCGACCGCTGGCGAGGCGGACGTGGAGGAGACCACTGCCCCCGTGGCGACGACGTCGGCGGACAAGTGCACGGCGTCCGCTCGCCGCCGCCACCGCCGCAACTAGGAGGACCTTGAACCAGTCGTAACCGTACTGTATGAATGTCGAGAGTGATCCCCGTAGTCAGTCACAATTGCATCGCATCATCGTGTTGAGCACATCTGGTTAGTGATGCCCATGTGGCGCGGGAGAACCGCATGGACTGCACGAACAGCGATTCGTCCTAAAGTTGTAAAAATGGAATATGTCCGTAATGTAGAAGCTGCTCTGTAAATGCTTGTCGCTTGCACAGACTGTGTCCACATTTTGGAGTGTAATGTTGACGGTGTCCGAAGCGATCACGGAACACAGTAAACAGCGTCGTCAATCACCTGTGCGGGTATTATTAATGAAGTTGTTGTTGTTCAGACGGTCGGAGCTCCTTTGACTGAGGTGGATCACAGGATGGCAGTCGTGATGGCACAGTACCGCCCGCGACTAGGACCTCATTCTCAAATTTCCACCACCGCCAGCAGCTCCACTTCGTCCTTTGTCGTTTGGCAGCGCCATGCAGCTCTCTTCGATTGTTGCTTTGGCTGGCATCTTCGCCGCGGCCATTCCAGGAGCGCTCGGTCATGGGTACCTCGTCTCGCCGGAAGCGTACTGGCCGGTTGGCTGGCCGAACAACGGCTGGATTTCTACAATCAACGGGACTCTCCTCGGACCCTTGGACTTCTCGGTCTATGGCTACGGTCCCGAGGGCAATGTCAAGTACTTCACGGCCAACTTCCCAGACTCGGGTTACAACTCGCTCAAGGACTTTATCTCGCCAACCAGGAAATGTACAGCGCAGACCTCGACCCTGTGTGTGGTTATACGGCGTATGATGATTCGAAGCGCTCGCCGATGAACACGTCGCTCGAATACTCTGGGTTCACGCACCCCGGTCCGTGCGAAGTCTGGTGCGACGATGAGGTTATAGTCTTTGAAAACGATTGCCAAGCTGTCTACCCGGACATCCCGGCATTCGTCCCGATCGATCAGACCAAGTGCGCAAACGCTAACGAGTTGGCGATCTACTGGCTTGGCATCCACAGCGACCCGTGGCAAGTTTACAGTAAGTGCTGGTGCGATTGGTTGTACATTCAGAAATTTGTTAGTTGACTATGGTGGCTCTTGTCTACAGGCAACTGTGTGTGGATTGAGGGCGGTAGTGGCTCGGGCGGCTCCTCGACTACCACGCCCGCTGCGGAGACGTCTACGGAATCGTCAGATGTTGGAGCTGATGCTGACGCTGACGGTGAATACGCGTCGACGGCTGCTTCTAGCGCTGCGGACGACGCGTCCGATGCGACTCAAGCTCCATCTGCTGCCTCTGCGGACGACGAATACGCGACCACGGACGCTCCTGAAGTTGAGGAGACCGAGGCTCCTGCTGCTGAGGTTGACCTCCCAGCCAAGTGTTCGGTCCGTCGCCGTCGCAACTGATCGGTTGGCTGAATTGATGTCGTGCAAGTGCTGTCAGTGCCCTCAAGGCGTCAAGGTGCCGTTCAATGCGTATGTGTAGCTGGCGTATACCTATACGTTACCGGATACGGCGCTGACTAGTCAGTAGCCATCGCTGTTCGTAGCTCTGTTCGCGGATCCCATCTGCCCACATACAAAAGCAGCATTAGTCGCCCCGTTTAGTACGCACAGCTGCGGAGACCAAATGCGCTAATCTCGGCGGTCTCTACCGTTCCCTTGCGAGCAGCCCCTCGCTGTCAGAGCTTCGGGGCTCACTGCTCACTCTCGAATTTCGGCCTTCGCCCGCAACTTCCAGCTCGTCCTTCGTCGCCATGCAGGTCCCCGCGCTCCTCGCTGTCGCCGCCTTCCTCGCCGCCGCCGCCCCGGGTGTGCTCGGCCACGGATACATGTCGGACCCCGCCTCGTACTGGCCGCAGGGCTACGCTTCCAACGGCTATGGTTCGACCATCAACTCGACGATCTTCGGTCCCATGGACAACTCGGTCTACGGCTACGGCCCCGAGGGCACGGTCAAGTACTTCAAGGCCGAGTACCCGGACTCGGGCTACAACTCGCTCAAGGACTTCATCCTGGCCAACCAAGTGCTCTACAGCTCGGACGTCGACGCCGAGTGCGGTCTCACGGCGTACAATGACGCTGACCGCTCGCCCATGCCCTCGTCCGCCTTCACGTACACGGGCTTCACGCACGCCGGCCCGTGCGAGTTCTGGTGCGATGATGAGGTCGTCGCCTTCGACTACGACTGCCAGTCGACGTACCCGGACATCCCGGCGTCTGTGCCCTTCGATGCCACCAAGTGCGCGAACGCCAACAAGGTTTCCGCCTACTGGATCGGCGTGCACGGCGACCCGTGGCAGGTGTACAGTGACTGCTCGTGGATTGAGGGTGGTAGCGGATCGGGTGGCTCCTCGACGACGTCCGGCACGTCGACCACCACCACCACGGCCCCCGCCACGACGACTGCTGCTCCGGCTGCCACGACCGCCGCCCCAGCTGCGGATTCGGCGGATTCGTCGGAGGTCGGTGGCGATGCTGATGACGAGTACGCCTCGACGGCGGCTTCGGATGCGGAGGAGACTGATGCCCCTTCCACTGATGCCCCTGCCACGGATGCCCCTGCCACGGATGCCCCT
The DNA here is from genome assembly GCA_024867545.1 of Phytopythium helicoides. Taxonomy (NCBI): domain Eukaryota; phylum Oomycota; class Peronosporomycetes; order Pythiales; family Pythiaceae; genus Phytopythium; species Phytopythium helicoides. Next base: position 8,327 of record JANFNE010000043.1, read on the forward strand.
GCCACGGAGGCTCCGACCCCGACCTCGGAGAAGTGCACGGCGTCGGCTCGCCGCCGCCACCGTAACTAAGTGTGAGACTTTAGCTAAACGCTGCGAGCTCGCAGACCGTGGATAAATGTAGTAGACGTCCGTTTGCAGTGAACTAACGGAGAGAATTGTCCCCTTAATGACGCTATCAGCGAGTCCTCGCTATGCTTCTCAAGCGTGTGTTGTGATCGTGAACAGAGCTGATGCGCGATGCTACGTTCAAGGCTTGCCAGTCATGATTGGGCAAGGTGCCAGCCTTTCTCCTGAGCATTGCCGCTTTCAAAAACCCAAGAAACTGTTGCTGAGTCGTCCACGTCTCTAGACCATTTCGTGTACACATTTCCTTGACGATGGTAGCCAATCTGTCTTTGACTCTTGCAGGTGTGTGCACAGCATCAACGACATCGAAGCTCGCCGATGTCTGAGATCGATCTCGCCTCTGCTGCGGCTACATCTCGTGCAGGACGTCGGCTGATTCGTTCTACTACAGAGGAAGAGGATCCCGGCAGTACGCGCCACCAATGTGTCGCTTCACAACGGATCGCAAGGCGATGTGGGCAGCGCCAAGATGCGGTCGTCACGAAAGTGGTATAGTAGTGTATATTTAGATCTTTTTGCCGGATACGGTGCTGGCTCTATACACCAGCCGCTCCGCTGGAATCCGACATCTTGCTTTTTGTATGCTGCCCTATGCCCCAGTGCCACGGTGCTGGCCGGACCTGGGCGGCTTCCAGTCCCACGTGGTAAAGTCGCGGCCGGGCACGCGCGTGGGATTTGATCGCCTCAGCGGCGCTTGACTCGCGCTCGCTATGCCGCGTCGCCGCTGATGGCAACGTGCCATCTTGACGCCACCAGCCGCCGCCAAATTTCCTCCGCCTGCGTCCGGCTTCCCAACAGCGGAGCCCAAGCCGGTACCTACTTTGCGAGGAGCTACATACGGACGGTTGGTCTCCACCGAGGCGGACTGTCGGCCGGTCACTCTCGGATCTGCAGCTGTGAGCGCTCATGGTGAGCTTCGGCGACGTGCTCTCCGCCACGGTGCGTTCAGTCGACGATGGCATGATGATGAAAATTTGAGAAACTTTGGACTGACGTGGTGAGTGTGGATTGCAGGAGAGCGCGGTGGACACGTTCAAGTCCGAGCTGTGGAACAGCGATAGCACCAGCGGCAGTCTGGACCCCAGCGAAAATGGGAACGTCCCCGTCCGCCACAGCCACTACCGACGCACCCAGTGCGAGTCGAGGCTCCGGACTGCCCGGCGACGCGTCGAGCGACGCCACGATCCTCTCGACGACGTCGCCACCGGTCTCCGTTTCTAGCACTGTGGACAGCACCACCGATAGCGGCAGTAGCGAGTCTGCCTGGTCGGACGAGGGCGGCAGCTCGGACTCGACTAAAAGCAGCAGTAGCGACGCTACTTGGGCAGACAGCTCAAGTGACTCCTCTTGGACGGACAGCAGCAGCGCGAGCGGCTCCTCGACGCCTTCCTCACTGCGCTCAGGCTCGACATCCGCCAGTGCAGCCTCCTACTCCCCTGCCTCCACCTCTGCTAGCTCCTTGTCGTCAGGCTCTTCGTCTCGCGTCTCCCAGTCGCCGTTCGAGTCAACACAGGGCGTCTCGACTACATCCGGTGACAGCGCCAGCAGTGGCATGTCGGCGTCTTCGGTCATTGGGATTGCCGTTGCCTCGATCGGCGTGCTGCTTGTTGCCGTCATGTTCGTGTTCTGGCGAAAGCGACAGTCTCGATACTCGTCAGCTAGCAGCAAGGAAGATTCGCTGCGGTTTGAGAGCAACAGTGGACGGAATATTGGTGGCAATGGCGCGTTCAAGGCCATCCCAAGTGACCGCCACCAGCAGTTCGCGCTTCACATGGGTGGTGGAAGCAACTCGTCATTGCAGAGCCAAATCTCTCAGCCAGATGACGGTCCATGGGCGGACTCGGCTATGATTGCAGCGCGGATCCCGATGGAAATGATCGACAAGCAGGAGCTCATCAGTCGTGGAGGCTTCGGGCAGGTCTTCTCAGGCATCTACAATGGCGAGACCGTCGCCATCAAGACGCTCCTGCCGGAGAACCGAAAAGATATGAAAGAGATTGAGGCGTTCTTCGCCGAAGTGCAGCTCATGGCTGAGCTTGAGCACCCTCGCATCGTTCGCTTCATTGGCGTCGCCTGGAATGCGCTGAGCGACGTGTGCTGTGTGACTGAGTTCATGGTTGGCGGTGACTTGCGCGCACTGCTGATGCACTACGAAGGCTCTGCCGGGGACTCTGCATCGCAACAGGAGTTGCGTCGCCCGCATGGCTTCGATTTTGAGAAGGTGCAAATCGCGCTTCACATCGCCCACGGACTGACGTACTTGCACTCGTTGGACCCGGTGGTGCTGCACCGCGACCTCAAGTCTCGCAACGTGCTGCTGAGCTCTACAATGGAGGCAAAGCTGACAGACTTTGGCGTCTCGCGGCATCGGATCGACGGCCTCATGACGTGCAACGTCGGAACGTCTCTGTGGATGGCGCCCGAGGTCATGATGGGCCGCATGTACGACGAGAAGGCCGACATTTTCTCATTCGGCGTCCTGCTGAGCGAGATCGACGCGCATGTTATGCCGTATGCAAATGTGATCAACCCGGCAACGGGTAGAAGGATGGCCGAGCCTGCGATCCTGCAGTTGGTGGCCGTCGGCAAGCTGCAGGTCGAGTTCTCACCTGAGTGCTTGGCGGAGATGCGTGCGCTTGGTCGAGCGTGCACGGCACTCGACCCCGCCGAGCGTCCGAGCGCTGGCAACGCGCTCTATCGACTGCAGTTAGTGCTCAAGGCGCTGCAGGAGCAGGAGGTGTCGCTCTAGTCCTGTAGTGTTCATCGTCCGATAGGTGTCTGCAGTGGTGTCGAGCCTTGCAGTAGTTTGGTGCAGTGGTGTGGTGCTCGGTGGAATAACGTATGAAAAGAGTTTTTATGCAGTCGCTGGTGGTGGTCATCACGTTGCATTGCTTGTCATCACCACGAGCCACGCAATATCACAAACTACAGGGTGCTGCGGTGCAAATAACTGACCCCAGCTCAGTTCTGGCCGATGCCACGCAGACCAAAGCCCGACGTGGCTGCCTGCAGGTCTACGGCGGCCGAGTACGCAGCAGTCGCTGCCGCTCGCACCCGCCAGCTTCCCGTCAGGCCGCCTCGAGGCCTCTCGAGCGACTGCTTGGACTGGCGAGCACGGCGAGCGACCACCGTCGCGGCGATGATGACGCCCACGAGCACCAGCACGCCGAGAACAATTGCAGTTCCTGCAGCAGCGCTGAGGCCGTGCGTGGCGGTCGTTGGGCACTGGCTCAGGATGTCCGACTCGAGCCTGGTCGTGCCGAACACGACGCAGTCACCGGTGTTGAGCTCGCGGAGCTGCTCGAGCGCGCGAGCGCAGTCGGAGATATCGCAGAGCTCGGCGGTCGAGTTGACTGGCATGGACTCAGGCCAGCACGTAGTAGAGCCCTTCGCACGATGGGTAGTGCGCATCCGCGATCGAGAAGAGCGAGGCGATGTCGCACAGGTCGTCCTCGGAGGAGGAGGTCGAGGTGCTCCTAGTGGTCGGGCACTGGTCCACGATGTCCTCGATCAGCGTCGTGTTGCCGAACATGGTGCAGTCCTCCGTCAGGTTGAGCGCGCGGATCTCGGCGAACGCCGCCTGGCAGTCGGCGTTCGAGCACAGGCGGCTCGTGTACTTGACGGGCATGGACTGCGCCAGCACGTAGTAGAGTCCCTCGCACGACGGGTAGTAGGCGTTGGCGATGTCGAACACGGCCGACTGGTCGCACTGGGTCGCGGAGGTCGTGGCCGCCGCCATGGCCACAGCCGCCACAAGGGCCAGCGTCGAGCGGATCGCGTTCATGTTGGCTGGGTTAGTCCTCGTCGAGTGCTAGTCGAGTGGGCTCTGGCCGGCGAGTTGAAGACTGGAGCGGCCGCGCACTGAAGCCACGGCCACCACGATGCGAGGGAGACACTGCGGACTAGCCCACTGCTCACATGGATGCTCTGTTCGAGGCGAGCGTGGCCAATGAGCTGCAGCCCAGCGCGTGACGCCGCGGACAGCGCGGCAGGAGCACTGCGGCGTGGCGCGCATCTCCTCACTTCAACGCCATCAACACTGCTCGCTCACTGTCAGTAGCGAGCGGCACATCCGTCGGCGCTCAGCTGAGCGGGGATGCGAATCACTGGACTGGTCCCGAGCGGAGCGCACCCATCCTATAGCGGCCAGGACGAAATGGCTGGATTCTATACGTATACTATACTATTTTGACTTGATGTTGAAGCGGCTTGAAGGGTTCATTAAGTATATGAATATACAGCATCACTGGATAATATACTTTTCAGATAGGGGCAGTAAACACACTGGACACCTCGGTCGAATTCGAATGCAGCGATCATGAGGAGATGCGCGGGCCGAGAGAACATTTCCTTCTCGGGGCCTGATGGGCGCCGCCGACGTCATCATTGCTGCGTAGCCATCCGATCATTGCTTTCCGGCTGGCTGCGCCGTTCGAGCAGCGCGCTCAAACGGCAAACGCGCCATGGCGGAGCAGCAGTCAGAGGCGCTTGAATTCCTCGCCGACCTGCGAGGCTGTGGCAAACAAGCACTACTGACCTGCGATTGAAGAGGGCTCCACGAGCATTGGACGATGGAAAGCTACACATCAACGCCTCTCTGCAGCTCCAGTTGCACACTCCGCTTGAGACATCGCTGAAGTAACCTCACCCCGCCCACGCAGGGCTGTGGGATGGCGAAAGCGTCATCGTCTTTCCTATCATGACACCCGTGCAACGAGAAGTGAGATTAGGATAGTGCTCGTGAGGATCGCGGGTATACCGTTCTAGCACGGTGTGCTGCGTGACCAAGGCGCTATTGTGGGAGTTTGCTATTGACCAGCTCGACTAACGGAGTATCTTCCGGGTGTCCACATCTTCAAGGGCTCAAGCACAACACGAATTCACGCGAACGCCATGGTTGTCATGCTTGGCACTTTGCATCGTTCGGGAAGCAACAGCTCCAGTTTAAATATCCCTTGTTGCCTACCACTTCAGTAGCTTGCTACCGAGTCACTCGCTCAGATGGAAAACTTGGCGCCAGAGCCGTCATCCTCGCTTACGTCGCGCACCGAGATCGTATGCAGGCGACCAAGGCACTCGGCAGCCGTCGGGCGGTCCTGCGGGTCCATGGCCTACGCACTGCAGCCCAAGCTCCACGACCGACTCGAGACACTCGGTCGAGAACTCGATGCGCAGCTGGCCGGCCACCACAAGCTGCAAAATGGCCGTGTCCGGGAGCTTACGATTCGAGCGCGTTGGGTCGCGTGTATGTGCGTACGGCATCATGTGGGAGTCAAGCTCGGCAAGCAGCACGCCGAACGAGAACACGTCGGCCTTATCGTCGTACTTCTGCCCCATCATGACTTCTGGAGCCATCCACAGCGATGTGCCCACGCCCGCCGTCATGGTCGCATCAACGCGCTCGCGGGAGACGCCAAAGTCTGTCAGCTTGGCGTCCATGACGTGGTTCAGCAGCACGTTGCGAGACTTGAGGTCGCGATGCAGAACCATCGGTTGCAGCGAGTGGAGGTACGTCAACGCGTGCGCAATCTGCTTCGCAATCTTGACCTTGGAGTAGTCGAAGCCATGCGGCCGATGGCTTTCATTGAACGAGTCCAGGAGCCCGCGAAGATCGCCACCTTCCATGTATTCGACATGACGCACAGATCCATGAGTGAGTCCCACGCGACACCAACGAACTGCACAATGCACGTGTGCTCAAGCACAGCCATCATCTTGACTTCCGCAAGGAAGTCATTGACATGCCGGATCTGCTTGCGTCGCTCTGGTAGCAGCATCTTGACAGCCACAGCCTGCGAGTTGAATGTCCCGAGGTAGACCTCCCCGTACCCTCCACGGCTGATGAGTTCGTTGACAACTGACTTTTTCGCGGGGAACGCGCGCCGCGATAATGATCTCGTCGTCCCACAGATCGCCCTGAGTGGAGTGGTGGTGTCTTGTGGACGCCGTGAGCGACTCCCCGCTGTGCAGTTGCTTGGACTTGGATTTGGACTTCGACCTACCGACGCTGGAGCTTCCCGTCGGGGTCCGGTGCAGCTTGTGGCCTGCGTCCTGGAGCATCACGACGCTCCCAGGTCGACGCCCCTTGTCCTCCTCCAGCACGTCGTCGAAAGTGTCATTCTGTCGCCGTCGGAGGTACATGACGGCCATGATCGCGACCGCGACGAAGACGAGGGCGCCGGTGACAGCGACACCGACGATAGCGCCCTGTGCTGAGTCCGCTCCTGCTCGTGGACGTCGAGGTGGATACCGACTCGGCCGTGGACGATGAGGTCGAGGACGAGTTGTCGGGGTCCACCTTGCTGGCGCTCCCGTCCCCATCACTGGCACTGTCACTGTCGCTGAAGAATCCCGAGTCCGAGTCTGCGTCCTCGTCGGTGTTGTAGGTGACGAACGTGTACTGGTTGTCGACGCACTGGTCTGGCCCCGACCTGGTCGGCGGGGACCACGAACGAGTTGTTGGCCGTGCCGCGGCACGTGCTGTCGTCGAACCAGTCGATCTCGACAGGTGCCGTTGTCCAAGAGCGAAGCGATGGCGCCGGACGTGCCGTAGACATCGGTGGTGTGGCACTTGCCGTCGAGCGGGTAGAGGATGGCGGCGTACCAGTCTCCGCAGTCGCTGGCGTTGTAGTAGTTGAGCAGCAGGAAGGCGTCGTCGCCGAAGGTCTTCTCCGCGAAGGCCTCGTAGTCGGCCGCGCACGTCTTGGTGTAGTAGTAGTAGGTCCTCGCGCTCGGGGTTGCTGGGCACGTCGGCCGAGCAGTCGACGTTGCCGGGGTCGTCTCGCGGCGCAGCTCGCGTTGGCCTGGAAGCTGATCTTGGCGGGCGTGGACGCGCAGTTCACGTCCGGGTAGAGCACCACTACCGTCGTCATGTTGGCCGCGGCGTTGACTGGCAGCAGCAGCAGCAGCGACAGCAGCAGCAGGCGACAGCAGCGACAGCAGCGGCGGCGCCATGACGAGCGGCGAGCTCTCGACCTGCGCAATGCGACTGGGTGTGAGTGTGCGGCGCTGAATTTCGAAAAACGTCGAAATGCAAATGGTACTGTACGCTACAGTAGGAGGATGGTGCATACTGGATCCAAGTCAGCGTCCTGCTGTTTCTCGCGCAAACCTATGGCGTGACCACACGGTACGTACTTTTACGCTCTATTCTGAATTCCTTCGAGTCGGATCATGTCATGCAGCGAACAGCCCATGGCAAGCTACGGGCGCGAGGACACTGCAGGTCGCAGGCTCAAGGACTCGGCGGCTTTGAGGCCATGCTGGACGAGTCAATGACGCGGCAGCAGCAGCAGCAGCAGCAGCAGCAGCAGCAAAAACGGCCGTAGCCGTGGATTCGGCATCGTCCGCCCTCTGTCGACCCGGCAGAAGTGCCGCCGATCTCTTCCGCGGCGGTCGTGGGCCGCGTTGCAAACGAGCGGCCGAGCAGCTAGCGCCAGTGCATCGTGGGTTAACTCTCGGCGGCTGGTCATGCGCAATGCTGGCAGTGCCACGCTCCCCATCCTGGTGGAAGCAAGAAAGCGCAGGAATGAGTGCTCGCCATCAAGTCCATGGGAAGAAGCGCTCTCTCGAAGGACTGGCACCGCGCCTCCAAAGCAAAGCAAATCCCTCATCTTTCATGTTTTAACACTCGTCACGATGACAACCATGCAGTGACGATCCCTATGCCAGACTGCGCAGGACCGAGTGGAGCTTGTACAACGCCTCCGCCGCACTCGGACGATCCGCCGGGTCCACAGACACACATGACAGACCCAGCTCCACAACCTCCGCCAACGAACCCTCACTGAACTCCACGCGAAGCTTGCCCAACGTCACCTGCTGCAGAATCGCAGTGTCCGGCATCTTGCGACCAGTGTTCTTGTCCTTCGCGTTCGCGTACGGCAACGCGTGCATGTCCAGTTCGCTCAACATCACGCCGAACGAAAACACGTCTGCCTTGCCGTCGTACTTCTCGCCCATCATGATCTCGGGAGCCATCCATAGCGACGTGCCGACGCCAGCCGTCATCGTCGAGTCAATGCGCTCGCGAGAAACACCGAAGTCCGTCAGCTTGGCGTTCAGCTCATCATCCAGCAGCACGTTGCGAGATTTGAGATCTCGGTGGATCACCATCGGCTGCAAAGAGTGCAAGTACGTGAGCGCGTGCGCGATGTGCATGGCAATCTTGACCTTGGTGTAGTCGAACCCCTTCGGGTGGTTCTCCTGGTCGTACGTGCTCAGCAGCGACCGCAGGTCCCCGCCGCTCATGAACTCGGACACGACGCACAGGTTGCTGAGCGAGTCCCAGGCGACACCGACGAACTGCACGATGCGCTCGTGCTCGAGTCCCGCCATCATCTTGACCTCGGCGAGGAAGTCGTTGACGTGTCGGATCTGTTTGCGTCGCTCGGGGAGCAGTGTCTTGATGGCCACGCGTTGGCCGTTGTACGACCCGACATACACTTCTCCGTATCCTCCTCTGCTGATGAGGTTGTCGATGAAGACTTGGTTACGTGGGATGCGCGCGGCGACGATGGCGTCGTCGTCCCACAGACCACCGCTCTGGGTGATAGCGACGCTGTCGTTGGTGTTGGCGGAGCTGTTGGTGTTTTGCTGACGCGACCAGTACGGGTCGGTGTTGCGAGTGCCGGTGCCAGTTCCCGTTCCCGTGCCAGTGCCGGTGTTGTTGGGGAATCCGAGCTGGTGGTAGTCTGCTCCTGGTCCGTTCATGTCGTAACCATACTGCTTGTCAGCGTTGACACCTGCCTCTAGGGCGTGTGCCTGGTTATTAGTGGTGTTGTTACTGTTGTTCTTCTTGCGTCTGCAGCAGTAGAAGATGATGCCTGCGACGACGAGGACGACGACGACGACGGCGACAATGATGCCGATGAGGGCTCCCGAGCTCAAACCACTGGAGCTCCCACTGTCAGTCGACCCGTCACTTGATGCCGAGCTGCTGTTGGATCCGGTGCTGTTGGTGACAGTCAGCACCTGGTACTTGTTGTACTCCAGGGTGGCATTCTCGCTCTCTTGTGCCTCCTGGCACTCGTACTTCTCGATGTTGGCGGCCGAGACCGTTTGGACCCACGCTTCATCCGAGCTGGAACAGGTCGAGTCTTTGTACGTCGTAATGGTGACCATTCCATCCTTCCGCTCAGAGGTCACAGCGGCATACAATCCGTCCAATGTGAACGGGTGACACTCGCCATCGAGAGGGTAAGCAACGATACTTTCCCACGTGTAGCAGCCGACGGTCGACGCGAAATAGTCCTCGATCAGGTAATCTCCAGCGGGCAGCTTGGTCATGAAGAGGTCAGTGTAATTGCTCGTGCACTCGATTTCGTAATAGTAGGCCGTCGAGTTGGTTGTTTGCGTGCAAGTGGAAGCCGATGCGCTCTCGCAGTCATCTGACTCACTCACGAAAACTGAAGTCGGCTGGGTGTTGGAATTCGAGCAAGAGTCGTCCGTGTACATGGTCCAAACAGAGTACACAGCCCCTGAGGCATCTTGCAGCATCATCGCCGCGGTGATTCCCACACCGACTCCAAGCGAAAGCACTCGCATTGGCTGCTCTTTTCGCTTCGACTTGGCGGCGATGGAGACCGAGGGCGGTACGCTGGAAATCCAAGAGTGGCTAGACTGGTGGCCCGCCTCAAAAGCTGAGCGAGGGCAGCGCCGCCCTGCTCAAAACAACCAGCCTGGCTCAACATAAGCGTATACGCACTGCAGTTAGCATACAAGAGCCTAGGCTAGAGCACAGCGCCACCTCGAGTGATATCTAATGTATCACATCTCATTCGATTTAGGTCTTCAACCACACAAAGAGGATTCACAGCGATGAACTGGTCCACGTGTGAAGGTGGCTACGACAGCCTCATCAACTGCATCACAGTAGCAGGCGCAGAGAGCTCGCCTATACACAGCCCAAGGTTCGGCTAAACGATCAAGAAAACACACGCAGGACCGAGTGGAGCTTGTACAGCGCCTCCGCCGCGCTCGGACGATCCGCCGGGTCCACAGACACACATGACAGCCCCAGCTCCACAACCTCCGCCAACGAACCCTCACTAAACTCCACGCGAAGCTTGCCCAACGTCACCTGCTGCAGAATCGCAGTGTCCGGCATCTTGCGACCAGTGTTCGTGTCCTTCGCGTTCGCATACGGCAACGCGTGCATGTCCAGCTCGCTCAGCATCACGCCGAACGAAAACACATCCGCCTTGCCGTCGTACTTCTCGCCCATCATGATCTCGGGAGCCATCCACAACGACGTGCCGACGCCAGCCGTCATCGTCGAGTCAATACGCTCGCGAGAGACACCGAAGTCCGTCAACTTGGCGTTCAGCTCGTGGTCCAACAGCACGTTGCGAGATTTGAGGTCTCGGTGGATCACCATCGGCTGCAAAGAGTGCAAGTACGTGAGAGCGTGCGCGATGTGCATGGCGATCTTGACCTTGGTGTAGTCGAACCCCTTCGGGTGGTTCTCCTGGTCGTACGTGCTCAGCAGCGACCGCAGGTCCCCGCCGCTCATGAACTCGGACACGACGCACAGGTTGCTGAGCGAGTCCCACGCGACACCGACGAACTGCACGATGCGTTCGTGCTCGAGTCCCGCCATCATCTTGACCTCGGCGAGGAAGTCGTTGACGTGTCGGATCTGTTTGCGTCGCTCGGGGAGCAGCGCCTTGATGGCCACGCGTTGACCGTTGTACGACCCGACGTACACTTCTCCGTATCCTCCTCTGCTGATGAGGTTGTCGATGAAGACTTGATTTCGTGGGATGCGCGCGGCGACGATGGCGTCGTCATCCCACAGACCACCGCTCTGGGTGATGGCAACACTGTCGTTGGTATTGGCGGAGCTGTTGGTGTTTTGTTGACGCGACCAGTACGGGTCGGTGTTGCGAGTGCCGGTGCCAGTTCCCGTTCCCGTGCCAGTTCCGGTGTTGTTGGGGAATCCGAGCTGGTGGTAGTCTGCTCCTGGTCCGTTCATGTCGTATCCATACTGCTTGTCAGCGTTGACACCTGCCTCTAGGGCGTGTGCCTGGTTATTAGCGTTGTTGTTACTGTTGTTCTTCTTGCGCCTGCAGCAGTAGAAGATGGCACTTGCGACGACGAGGACGAGGACGACGACGGCGACGATGATCCCGATGAGGGCTCCCGAGCTCAAGCCACTTGAACTTCCACTGTCAGTCGACCCGTCACTTGGCGCCGAGCTGCTGTTGGATCCGGTGCTGTTGGTGACAGTCAGCACCTGGTATTTGTTGTACTCGTCGACCGTGGTATCATTTTCGGACGCGATCTGACACTCGTACTTCTCGATGTTGGCGGCCGAGACCGTTTGGACCCACGCTTCATCCGAGCTGGAGCAGGTCGGGTCTTTGTACGTCGTAATGGTGACCGTTCCATCCTTCCTCTGTGACGTGACGGCGCCGGCCGAGCCGTTCAACAAGAACGGATGGCACTCACCGTCGAGTGGGTACGCGATGGCGCCGCTCCACGTGAAGCAGCCCTTCTCGGAGGCGTAATAGTCTTCGATCAGATAGTTACCAGTGGGAAACACAGTCGTGAAGTAGTCGGTGTAGTTGGTGGTGCACTCGATCTGGTAGTAGTAGGCCGTCGAGCTGCTCGTCTGCGTGCAAGTGGCTGCTGACGCTGCCGTGCAATTCGTGTTCTCGTACACGAACATGGTTGTAGGCGTGGCGCCGGACGAGGAACACGAAGAGTCCGTGTAGACCCTCCAAACCGAGTATTCCGCGCCGGAAACCTCATTGAGCACAAATGAGGTGCCCAATACCGTCACCGACCAGCCAAGCGAGCGACTGACTGATTTCAATACAGAAACCATGACTGCGACTACGCTGGCGAGGTCTGGTCCTTCAGAGCGAGGTGGTGCGGGCTGGTCGAGGGAAATCCGTGACTGAGTCGCCAATCTGCCTCAACGCTGAGCAGGGCGGCTACCGATCCGTAGGCGTACCGGCTCATAGACTGCCCCTGGCTCAGCGAGAACTCATGTCAACGCTGAGCCGGACGCGCATTGCCGAGCATTAGCCCCATGAAGAGCCTCCGGCCGATATATGATATCTGATGTATGAGAGCCCATGGCTCCCGAGTCGTCACGACAGTGCAGTACGTCACCCGAGTCTTTGGTTGTACCGGCACAGACTGTGTCGTCCCTGACAGACAGAATGTCAGCAGCGCTATTCAATCCTATCCAGGTACAAGTACACATGACCATACCAGTTCAATCATCAAGAACTCAGCGCCAAAATACCAATAGAGACCAAAGTTCATTCCTTCGAATAACTATCACACGCGAATCTACGCCATAGCGCGCAGAACCGAGTGGAGCTTGTACAGCGCCTCCGCCGCGCTCGGACGATCCGCCGGGTCCACAGACACACATGACAGCCCCAGCTCCACAACCTCCGCCAACGAACCCTCACTAAACTCCACGCGAAGCTTGCCCAACGTCACCTGCTGCAGAATCGCAGTGTCCGGCATCTTGCGACCAGTGTTCGTGTCCTTCGCGTTCGCATACGGCAACGCGTGCATGTCCAGCTCGCTCAGCATCACGCCGAACGAAAACACATCCGCCTTGCCGTCGTACTTCTCGCCCATCATGATCTCGGGAGCCATCCACAACGACGTGCCGACGCCAGCCGTCATCGTCGAGTCAATACGCTCGCGAGAGACACCGAAGTCCGTCAACTTGGCGTTCAGCTCGTGGTCCAACAGCACGTTGCGAGATTTGAGGTCTCGGTGGATCACCATCGGCTGCAAAGAGTGCAAGTACGTGAGAGCGTGCGCGATGTGCATGGCGATCTTGACCTTGGTGTAGTCGAACCCCTTCGGGTGGTTCTCCTGGTCGTACGTGCTCAGCAGCGACCGCAGGTCCCCGCCGCTCATGAACTCGGACACGACGCACAGGTTGCTGAGCGAGTCCCACGCGACACCGACGAACTGCACGATGCGCTCGTGCTCGAGTCCCGCCATCATCTTGACCTCGGCGAGGAAGTCGTTGACGTGTCGGATCTGTTTGCGTCGCTCGGGGAGCAGCGCCTTGATGGCCACGCGTTGACCGTTGTACGACCCGACGTACACTTCTCCGTATCCTCCTCTGCTGATGAGGTTGTCGATGAAGACTTGGTTTCGTGGGATGCGCGCGGCGACGATGGCGTCGTCGTCCCACAGACCGCCTGTTGCAGGTGCTGTTGACATCGTCGGGTCTGTGGCTGTCGAGCTGGGATATTGGTTGGACCATTGTTGCTGAGATGAGTTCGTCCCTGCTGTGGTAGTCTGTCGTCCATTCTGATTGTACTGGTAGTAGGCTCCATTCATGTCGTAATTTTTGTCAGCGTTGACTCCTGCCTCTGGGGTTTGCGCCTGGTTATTAGCGTTGTTGTTACTGTTGTTCTTCTTGCGTCTGCAGCAGTAGAAGATGACGCCTGCGACGACAAGAACGAAGACGACACCTCCAGCAATTATTCCAATTAGCGCACCAGTGCCCAAGCTCCCACTATCTTCGCCTGTATCACCCTCTGACGCCGAAGTGCTTCCGCTCGATCCGCTGTCATCCTCGACCGAGATAACGGAGTAAGTGTTGTAGTACGTTGTGCCATTAGACGGGGTAGCCTCTTGGCAGGCTCCATTCTCGATATTCCCCGAGGAGACATCCTGCTCCCAAGAGAAGTCGGAGCAAGTTGGGTCAGAATAATATACGATGGACACGGAGTGGTCCGTGTTGAGCGTCGTAATGGCGCTGAGCGATCCGTCGGTAGTGGCTGGGTGACACAGCCCGTCGAGCGGGTACGCAATGAATCCGACCCAGTTGAAGCACCCAGTCGAGGAATCGTAATGATGCTCGAGCAGGTATTTGCCAATGGGGAATTTCGCGGCCAGGAACTGCTCGTAGTCGCTCGCGCATTCGATATCGTAGTAGTACCCTGTGGCGTTGGCCGTCGCGGTGCAGCCCGCCACACTTGAAGCGCAGTCTTTTGTCTCGACAATGAACGCAGCCGTGGGCGACGACTTCGAGCACGACGAGTCCGTGTACAGAACCCACGACTCGTAACTCGACGCCAGGATCGGCTGCCACAGTGCTGGAACAACCACCGCTAGAGCCGCGACTCGTGACAGAGCGAGAAGCATTGGTGTTTCAAGGTGGCACAATGGCGCTCAAAGAAGAGTGCTGGGGACCAGAGCGACAGCTCTGTGAGTGGACTGGCGTCGGTCGAAGCCGATTGTGAGGCTGACTTGCAGCTTCCATTCACTATAAAAAATTCGCGAAGCTATGGGTTCCACCAGCTCCAGCCCCACGATCCGTCGAAGTAAGCGCCAGGTGGAGCGCAGAAAGCAGACGCTGACCCCAGATATCAGTTGGATTCTTCCGCAACACCGACAACATGTATTTTGTGAGTCCTTGCATCCATTATCTCGACGCAGGCGAATCAATATCACATCGCGATGTGGCACTGCCTTACCTTTCCTGATAGATAGTGAGCAAAAACTTGTCTCTCAGTCGTACATCCCCAATCAAGACTCGATCTTGTGGGCCATCCACAACGACGCGCCGACGCCAGAAGTCAGTGCATCGTCGATTCTCTCACGTGAGCCGTCCAACTCTGCATACATGTACTTAGCCTTAGCATGCAGAACGTGGGTTTGCAGAACGTGCGGTTGCGATAGGTGGCCATTGGGTGCATTCGTGGCACAAAGATTGTTTAGAGTGGCCTATTCGGCATCAACAAAAGCACAAATGTTCGCGAGCTTCTGCTCCAGTATATTCATTTCATCACCAGATTGACACGTCGTAGCAGCTTTGTCTTCCATTACCAGCCTCTTTTCGTCTAGAATGCTACCTTTAAGGATGATTTATAGCGCAATGGTTTCCATGAATGCAATAATAATCTAGGCGTTAATCAGGACTTTTTGATTCGCGACCTCTATTTACGGTCTCTTCCAACGCCAGGCAGAACCAGAAAGCGAACTGCATGGTCAAAAAGGACAATTATCACATTGTAACTGAGACTAGAAGACCGGAGCTACATCGCCGGCAGCTGAATACATTCCTACCAGAGTTGAACTGCTAGAATTAGTAGAACTCATGAAGCTACGCACACAAGCTGCCGATGATGTCGAGTGTTTCTTCAAGATTGTTGGCAATGCAGATGTAGCATTTCTTCTTGTCGTAAGTAAGGGATATATCACGCTGTATTCTCTCTCCGCATAAGCTGAGTAAGCGTTTTTGTCGCTGGTGCAGTGAATAGTGTCATAAGATTCGTCGTCAATAAGCTCTACTTCAGACTCGTGACTATGGCCGCAAACTTGGTGATGCTGGTGCAGTTGGCACATCCGTGTTATCTAAGGTGTAGTGACGACCAAATGCTGGTCTGTGGATGAATCGACGGACGTTATCGATAAACCGGATGTCAGCATATTTCAGAGTTAACCTCGCAAACGTTTATTTATCGGTGCTGCAGTTGAAGGTCAAACCCGCATACAAAAAGCACTGTATAGCATGTCAGAGTGGTCCTCAGACAGGAATAAGGAAACTACGAGGGCGAAAGTGGCCTAGATTTCTGACTGTCGAAGTCGTGTTTATTTCGCTTCACGTCCTAATCTCGCTCCATTAGAACCAAAGATCACAAAAACTCGCACAGAGAGAAATACGTCGTCGTTCAGGATATCCATGAAGAAAACTAAGCAAGAAGAGAACAAACACGATGCCAAATCAACTCATATATTCCCCAGTCGAATTTAGTCACTCCGATCATGACTTCACTACCCAGTCCCGGTACGACTGCTCAAAGTCCTTGTAGAATTTTTTGCAGCTTGTACAGAGCCTCCGGAGCCGAAGGACGATCCTTCGGATCAGGAGACACCAACGACAAACCCAATGACACCATCTCATCCTCAACACCCGCACTGAACTCCACTCGCAACGTCCCCATCGCCACCATCTGCAAAATCGCGGCGTCAGGCATCTTCCGACCAGTGTTGCTGTTCTCCTTCGCGTGAGAGTACGGCAACGTGTGCATGTCCAACTCGCTCAGCATCACACCGAACGAGAACATGTCGGCCTTGTCGTCGTACTTCTCTCCCATCATCACCTCGGGAGCCATCCACAACGACGTGCCCACACCAGCCGTCATCGTGCGGTCCTCACGCTCACGAGAGACGCCGAAGTCCGTCAGCTTCGCATTCAGCTCATTATCCAGCAGCACATTCTTCGATTTCAGATCACGATGAATCACAGGCTGCTCCAGCGAGTGCAGATACGTCAACGCGTGTGCGATGTGGTACGCGATCTTGATCTTGGTGTAGTCGAATCCCTTCGGGTGGTTCTCTTGCTCATACGTCACCAACAGCGTTCGCAGATCACCGCCAGACATGTACTCGGACAACACACACAGATCGTTCAGCGAGTCCCACGCGACACCGACGAACTGCACGATGCACGAATGTTCGAGAGCTGCCATCATCTTGACCTCTGCCAGGAACGCGTTGACATGCTTGAGACTGCGACGCGTTTCTGGTAGCAGCATCTTGATGGCCACGTCGTATCCGTTGTATGTTCCCTTGTAGACCTCGCCGTATCCGCCACGACTGATAAGAGATTCAAGCGTCACTTTCTCGCGAGGTACTCGAGCTCCGATGATGATTTCGTCTTCCCAAAGCGCGGCTCCTCCCTCAGTGCTGAGCTGCTGAGTCATCCATGCGATGTCCGCTGTCGTTCCTGCAGTCGGTAGCAAGCTGTTCCCAGTCGTCCCCTTATTTGCGTTGGCGGCTTCGAGTAGCGCTTCTTCATGCCCATTGTCCTTGTACTTTCGCTTGCGGCGGCAGTACCAGAAGGTGAGTCCTCCGATGATCAAGACTGCCGCGACAGCTCCAACGATAATGCCGATGAGCGCTCCAGTGCTGAGTCCTGAGCTGGAATTGAGGCTATCGGCCGTGAAGAACTCGTAGCCGGAGGAGCCGCCGAAGGTGAGGCAGGCCGAGGACTTGAGGCTGTTGGCCTGGATGCTGTACGTACTGGGCGTCGTATCGCAGTACTCCGAGTCCGAATACATGAGCAACTCGGCCGAGCCGTCATCGAAGAGCTGCACGGAGTAGCTGGTGTTGGTTGCCTCGATGAGGCACTGCTCCGTGGCCGCGAAGGCGAACGTGGACTTGTAGTTGGTGCATCCGGCGTCGTCGAACACGTCGTAAGCCAGAAACGTCTGCGTGCCGAAGGCCTCGGCGATGGCCTCGTGCCGGTCCTGCGAGCACGCGACGGTGTAGCCAACGGCCTGCGAGCCCAGCGAGGACGAGAAGCACGAGTCGCTGTAGCTCGAGGCCGAGCAGTCGAAGTCCGCCTTCCGAGTACGTGAAGTAGGGCTCGCCCGAGCAGTCCGAGCTCGTGTAGTACACGTACACGCCGACGGTCGAGTCCATCGTGGCGTGGCGGCCGCGAGGCGGGTAGGCGGCCGGTCTCCGATGCCAAAGTGATGGCGCAATTGACTCGGACCAAAATCTACGGTATGAACAGCCCGATCTTCGGCCAGCGGACGTTCAGTTTTTTTTTTGGAGGCGCCAACTGGATGCGGCGTTCCACTCTGGCTTGAATACGGTTTCGGAGGTTTTTCTAATATATGGATAGTATAAGTATGCAGTTCAATGCAAACAAATTATGAAAGCGACTAATTCTCCGAACCTTGAGATGTCAGGTGATGTCAGGTGAGGCACAGTTCACTTCGGTCGGGCAACCTTTGGGTTCAGTCACAAAAATGGTGCGACCGTGATCACCCATTTTCAAAGCCATCGACGTGTGCCAAAGTGTACACAGCTCACGACAGCACGACGCGAAGTAAAGGAAAAAGGCATTTGAAGCTCAATGAAAATATCAATCCACTACGCAACGCTCTGCAAAATCTTCTGCAGCTTGTACAGAGCCTCCGGAGCCGACGGACGATCCTTCGGATCAGGAGACACCAACGACAAACCCAATGACACCATCTCATCCTCAACACCCGCACTGAACTCCACTCGCAACGTCCCCATCGCCACCATCTGCAAAATCGCGGCGTCAGGCATCTTCCGACCAGTGTTGCTGTTCTCCTTCGCGTGAGAGTACGGCAACGTGTGCATGTCCAACTCGCTCAGCATCACACCGAACGAGAACATGTCGGCCTTGTCGTCGTACTTCTCTCCCATCATCACCTCGGGAGCCATCCACAACGACGTGCCCACACCAGCCGTCATCGTGCGGTCCTCACGCTCGCGAGAGACGCCGAAGTCCGTCAGCTTCGCATTCAGCTCATTATCCAGCAGCACATTCTTCGATTTCAGGTCACGATGAATCACAGGCTGCTCCAGCGAGTGCAGATACGTCAACGCGTGTGCGATGTGGTACGCGATCTTGATCTTGGTGTAGTCGAATCCCTTCGGGTGGTTCTCTTGCTCATACGTCACCAACAGCGTTCGCAGATCACCGCCAGACATGTACTCGGACAACACACACAGATCGTTCAGCGAGTCCCACGCGACACCGACGAACTGCACGATGCACGAATGTTCGAGAGCTGCCATCATCTTGACCTCTGCCAGGAACGCGTTGACGTGCTTGAGGCTGCGACGCGTCTCTGGTAGCAGCATCTTGATGGCCACGTCGTATCCGTTGTATGTTCCCTTGTAGACCTCGCCGTATCCGCCACGACTGAGAAGTACTTCGAGGGTCACTTTTTCACGAGGGACGCGAGCTCCGATGATGATTTCGTCTTGCCAAAGCGCGGCTCCTCCCTCAGTGCTTAGCTGCTGAGTCATCCACGCCGTCTCCTGTGTGGTGTTGGATCCGAGCGTCGGTTGCATACTGTATCCTCCGAGGGTGTCTCCCTTGGGAGCGTTGGCAGCCTCCAGTAGGGCTTCTTGGTGGGCTGCGTCATTATACTTTCGCTTGCGGCGGCAGTACCAGAAGGTGAGTCCTCCGATGATCAAGACTGCCGCGGCGGCTCCGACGATGATGCCGACGAGAGCTCCGGTGCTGAGTCCTGAGCTCTCTCGTTCCTTCAGACTCTCGGCCGTGAAATAGACGAATCCGGTAGTCCCGCCGTACGTCAAACACGTTTGCTTGTTGAGGCTGTCGACGTTGACAGCGTACTCGGTGGGCACGGTGCTGCAGTCCTCGCTGTCCAGATATGCGTTCTCCTGCACGGATCCGTCGTCGAAGATGGTGGCCGTGTGGCTCTGGTTCACGTACGTGAACAAGCACTCGCCTGTGGCCGCGAATGCCAGCGTGGAGGCGTAGTTGGCGCAGCCCGCGTCGTCAAACGCGTCGTAGGCCACGAACGCCTGGTCGCCAAAGGCCTCCGTGATGGCCGTGAACCGGTCGTCGGCGCATGTGTAGATGCCCGGGACGTAGTTCGTGCCGACCGTGTAGAACCCGCAGGCCTTGTCTTCGGCCGAGGCGCTGCAGCTGAAGTCCACCTGCGTAGCCACGTAGTAGGGCGTGCCGGAGCAGTCGTCCGTCGTGTAGTACTTGAGCACGCCCACGGTGTCGGGCATGGCTGTGAAGTGGTCGAGTGATCCGCGAGAGTGCTGTGGGGGCAATGCGGCGGCCTGGATGCAGCTTGGAGCCGACGCGGCGAGTTGCGCACTGGCACCACCAGCCGCCGAAATGTGCACACGCAGCATGAGTCCGCTGCTGCAGTTAGGAGACAGCTGTCTGCACCATATTTACATTGTAATTCACTATTAAAGGTTTTTAGTACTGTGTCATTGATTATTCATTATTATAAAAGAAGGATATAGAATGAGAAAGGATGTAGATGCGCCGCGGCCCGGACAGAAAAAACGAGGCGGAGTTCCACTCCAGCGCCAGCGACACCCACAACAGCAGTCGCCGTCGCCTCATGGCGGCGTCAGCCGGTGCTCTGCGACCGCAACTTGCGGGCAACAGTACATATCAGCAATGATACATGTCCGAGCCTTTTCCCGGTTGCGTTGTTTCTGTGGGTATCAAGCCTGATGAATATTCGTCGTTCAATGGGCAGTCAGGTCATGCTGGTCAAGGTGTTGGCGATCACCAGGAGTTATCGATGAAGACGCGGGCTCTGGCAGACAGCTCTAGCAGACATGCACAACTGATTGCCAGTGAGAGCAATGTGCATTCGACGCGTGTGACTGCCCCGGACGTAATCCAGATGGAATTGCCGAGCCATCAATGGGAACGCTGCTCCAACCATCCCATCCCCTGCCTGACACTTTCATCGACGAATTCCTCCCAGTGTGATGCGCCGGAGAGAACTCCACTTGAATCCTCCAAAAAAGATCAACAATACAATCCACTCCTATTTCATCGCACGGTTACACGGTGTACGGCAAGCAACGGCTCCGACACTGCGCTGCGTAGTTAGATAACGACCTTCTGCAGTCACTCGCTGTGAAGCTTTTGCAAGATCTTCTGCAGCTTGAACAGAGCCTCCGGAGCCGACGGACGATCCTTCGGATCAGGAGACACCAACGACAAACCCAATGACACCATCTCATCCTCAACACCCGCACTGAACTCCACTCGCAACGTCCCCATCGCCACCATCTGCAAAATCGCGGCGTCAGGCATCTTCCGACCAGTGTTGCTGTTCTCCTTCGCGTGAGAGTACGGCAACGTGTGCATGTCCAACTCGCTCAGCATCACACCGAACGAGAACATGTCGGCCTTGTCGTCGTACTTCTCTCCCATCATCACCTCGGGAGCCATCCACAACGACGTGCCCACACCAGCCGTCATCGTGCGGTCCTCACGCTCGCGAGAGACGCCGAAGTCCGTCAGCTTCGCATTCAGCTCATTATCTAGCAGCACATTCTTCGATTTCAGATCACGATGAATCACAGGCTGCTCCAGCGAGTGCAGATACGTCAACGCGTGTGCGATGTGGTATGCAATGGTGACCTTGCCGTAGTCAAACCCCTTGGGCCGATTTTCTTGCTCATATTGAACCATGAGGGTGCGAAGATCGCCACTAGACATGTACTCGGACAACACACACAGATCGTTCAGCGAGTCCCACGCGACACCGACGAACTGCACGATGCACGAATGTTCGAGAGCTGCCATCATCTTGACCTCTGCCAGGAACGCGTTGACGTGCTTGAGACTGCGACGCGTCTCTGGTAGCAGCATCTTGATGGCCACGTCGTATCCGTTGTATGTTCCCTTGTAGACCTCGCCGTATCCGCCACGACTGAGAAGTACTTCGAGGGTCACTTTCTCGCGAGGGACGCGAGCTCCGATGATGATTTCGTCTTCCCAAAGCAGCGGTCCTCCGTCCATACTCATCCTCTGGGACATCCATGTCGTGTTTGAGGGCATAGTCGAGATCGTCGGTCGTCGACTCGATCGACTGCAAGTGTCGAGGTTCTCCTTGTCAAGGGTCCCAGCCTCCAGCAGGTCCTGTTGGTGGGTTGTGTCGTTATACTTTCGCTTGCGGCGCAAGTGCCTAAATACCAGTCCTGCGATGATTAGCACGCCGGCGATCGCGCCGACGATGATTCCGGCGAGAGAACCAGTGCTGAGACCACTAGAGCTCGAAACGCTGTCAGCCGTGAAATACACGTAGCCGTTGGTTCCGCCGTACGTAAGGCATGTTTTCTTGGCAAGAGCACTAGCTTGTACTGGATAAGGCTCCGGAACACTGCTGCAGTTCTCGGTTCCGGCGTAGAACTCGTCCTCCATTGACCCGTCATCGTAAACTTTGGCGAGGTGGCTCTCGTTATAGTACGTCGGCATGCACTCGCCCGTGGCGATGAAAGCAAGCGTCTTGGCAAGATTGGTGCAGGTGCTCTCGTCAAACTTGTCGTAGGCGATGAAAGGTGTCTCCTCAAAGAGCGCGATGATGTCACTATGGCTGTCGCTGGAGCACTTGGATGAGTACCAGACGTCGCCAGAGCCGAAGCCTGCCTGTGTGCACTCCTGGTTGGTCGAGCTATCATCGCAGTCATAGTCCACTGCAGCATACACATAGTATGGCTTGGAGCAGTCAGCCGTCGAATAATACGTTGTGAAGGACATGGTGGCCGACATGTTTTCACACTGAGCTCAGAGATAGAGAAGAGCTCTGGGAGATGTCGGGGTCGTGGCCGGTCGAGCGCAGATTCGGATCTGACAGCAAGTCCAGGCTGAAGGCAGAGAATCCCAAGACAGATGACCAGATGCGAAGACAAACACTGGGTCCTTTTCGCTCTGCTGTGCCTTGTGTGGTGTTGAACCGTGGCACCAAACGCAGCAAGGCATGAGGAACGATACATCAGTCCTGATACACCTCGAGAATTTCACAACCGTGAATCGCCTTCAGAGGTAGTAGTAGAGGTTGTGCGCTGGGGAATGCTGACGCCGTTGCTGTGATGCTATATGCGATGCGCTGTGATGCATCACTGGTTTCGTGCCTGCCATTCGAGAGAGAGAAAAAAGAGTGAAACCATAGTGATCACGAGCTCGACAACATCGATTCAATTCATTCAACTACAAGTACACGTATTACCAGGCTCCAGTCGCCAGTTATAGCTTTTTCTCGAGCATATCACACCGCTTTGAGCTGCTGCACAATCTTGTGCAGCTTGTACAGCGCTTCTGCTGCCGTCGGACGGTCCTTCGGGTTTGTCGACACGCACGCCAAGCCTAGCTCCACGACTTCTGGCATTGCTCCCTCACTAAACTCCACGCGAAGGTTTCCCAGTGCCACCATCTGCAAGATCGCAGCATCAGGCATCTTTCGGCCGGTGGTGCTATTTTCCTTTGCGTGAGAGTACGGCAATGCATGGACATCCAGCTCGCTTAGCATGACGCCGAAAGAGAATATGTCAGCGTTGTGGTCGTACTGCTCCCCCATCATCACCTCAGGAGCCATCCACAAGGACGTTCCCACGCCAGCAGTCATGGTACGGTCCTCACGCTCTCGAGAGACCCCAAAATCGGTGAGTTTAGCGTTCAGCTCGTGGTCGAGCAGAACGTTCTTGGACTTCAGGTCGCGGTGGATAACTGGCTGCTCCAGCGAGTGCAGGTAGGTCAGGGCGTGCGCGATATCGCAGGCAATCTTGACCTTAGTGTAGTCGAACCCCTTCGGGTGGCTTTCCTCCTCGAAATGCACCAGAAGAGCTCGAAGGTCTCCACCACTCATGAATTCCGACAGCACACACAAATCGTTGAGCGAGTCCCAGGACACGCCGATAAACTGCACAATCGACACGTGCTCGAGTGCCGCCATCATCCTGACCTCGGATAGGAACGCATTGACGTGCTTGAGGCTTCGGCGAGTCTCCGGCAGCAGCATCTTGATGGCCACATCGTATCCGTTGTATCTTCCCTTGTAGACCTCGCCGTATCCGCCGCGACTGATGAGCACCTCGAGGGTCACTTTCTCGCGAGGGACGCGAGCTCCGATGATGACCTCGTCCTCCCAGAGCAGCGGGCCACCATCCATGCTCATCCGTGACGTCAGCCACGCCGCGGAGCTGGACCGCCTGGTAGACGCGAGAGTCGGCTGCATGCTGAACGGACCCATCGGGTCCTCCTTGTCCTTCTCTAGGTGTCCGGCCTCAAGAAGCTCCTGCTGGTGAGTGGCTTCGTTGTACTTGCGCTTGCGGCGAATACGCCAAAAGGCGAGCCCGCCGACAACGAGCACCGCAGCAACGGCTCCCACAATAATGCCGACGAGTGCGCCGGTGCTCAGCCCACCCGAGTTCGAGGCACTCTCCACTGTGTAGTAAATGTATCCGTTGGTGCCACCGTACGTGAGGCACGTGTGCTTGGCGAGCGCGTTGGCTTGTACGAAGTACTCCTGTTCGGCGGTGCTGCAGTCCTCAGATGCGTTGTAGAAGTCGTCGCGGATCTTGCCGTCCGCGTAGACCTTGGCCGAGTGGCTCTCGTTGATGTACGTGGGGATGCACGTGTCGGTGGCCACGTAGGCTACGGTCTTGGCCAGGTTGGTGCACGAGCTCTCGTCGTACTTGTCGTACGCGATGAAGGGCGTGTCCCCGAAGAGCGCGAGCACGTCGGCGCGGCTGTCACTCGAGCACGAGCTCGTGGTGAAGATCTTGCCCGAGCCAAACTCGGCCTTGGTGCACGCCGACTTGACGCCGTACGACGTGCAGTCGTAGTCGGCCTCGGCGTACACGTAGTACGGCGTCGAGCAGCTCTCGTCCGTGTAGTATGTCGCGAAGCTCACCGAGACGCTCATGCTGGCTGTGCGGGGCCTGGCGGATTCGGATCTGACTAACCCCCGCGCAGGGCGGAACCAAGGTGTCCTTCTCACATCGCAGGTGCTCGCAGTGAGTCCCAGCTGAGTCTTGGGACCACGGAGAAGCGGCTAGCAGATATATTTTGTCCATCACGCGCCACGAGAGACTGCCGAGCCGCAACGCCGCTATACAGCTGCCAAGTGATCGACCGAGGAGCGCACCACCGATGGATCGCGAGATCAGTTCTCATACATCACCGGCGTCTGTGATAGCTCCCCACGCTTCAAAACCGACCAACATGGCCGCTCAGTATGCACGCGCATCTGCGTGTGGACGTTCCGGGTCTCATCCCACGGTGCAATAGACTGTCTGCTACACAGAAGGCCATTCGAGGTGTTGCAACCATGCTCGGAGCTCTTCTAAGACTGACAGTGCCAGCGTCATACCCGCCTCCCGAGTTGAGATTCAAGTAGGGACGAGGTGCTCGCGCCTCTGGGTTTTGCGCAGTGAGACGGCTCCATCAGACCAACACGCATTTTGTACTTTAGCCGCATGGATCTGCGTTCCCAAGCACGACCACTGAACTGCCAAACGCCCACATCGCAACACGCTCACAACACTATTCATTCAAGCACAACGCATCATTTCGCGTTTTACGCAACCTGCACACGCTGCAAGATCTTCTGCAGCTTGTACAGAGCCTCCGGAGCCGACGGACGATCCTTCGGATCAGGAGAAACCAACGACAAACCCAATGACACCATCTCATCCTCACCACCCGCACTGAACTCCACTCGCAACGTCCCCATCGCCACCATCTGCAAAATCGCAGCGTCAGGCATCTTCCGACCAGTGTTGCTGTTCTCCTTCGCGTGAGAGTACGGCAGCGTGTGCATGTCCAGCTCACTCAGCATCACGCCGAACGAGAACATGTCCGCCTTGTCGTCGTACTTCTCTCCCATCATCACCTCGGGAGCCATCCACAACGACGTGCCCACGCCAGCCGTCATCGTGCGGTCCTCGCGCTCGCGAGAGACGCCGAAGTCCGTCAGCTTCGCATTCAACTCATCATCCAGCAGCACATTCTTCGATTTGAGGTCACGATGAATCACAGGCTGCTCCAGCGAGTGCAGATACGTCAAGGCGTGTGCGATGTGGTACGCGATCTTGATCTTGGTGTAGTCGAATCCCTTCGGGTGGTTCTCCTGCTCATACGTCACCAGCAGCGTTCGCAGATCACCACCAGGCATGTACTCGGACAGCACACACAGGTCGTTCAGCGAGTCCCACGCGACACCGACAAACTGCACGATGCATGAATGTTCGAGAGCTGCCATCATCTTGACCTCTGCCAGGAACGCGTTGACATGCTTGAGACTGCGACGCGTCTCTGGTAGCAGCATCTTGATGGCCACGTCGTATCCGTTGTATGTTCCCTTGTAGACCTCGCCGTATCCGCCACGACTGAGAAGTACTTCGAGGGTCACTTTTTCACGAGGGACGCGAGCTCCGATGATGATTTCGTCTTGCCAAAGCGCGGCTCCTCCCTCAGTGCTTAGCTGCTGAGTCATCCACGCCGTCTCCTGTGTGGTGTTGGATCCGAGCGTCGGTTGCATACTGTATCCTCCGAGGGTGTCTCCCTTGGGAGCGTTGGCAGCCTCCAGTAGGGCTTCTTGGTGGGCTGCGTCATTATACTTTCGCTTGCGGCGGCAGTACCAGAAGGTGAGTCCTCCGATGATCAAGACTGCCGCGACGGCTCCGACGATGATGCCGACGAGAGCTCCGGTGCTGAGTCCTGAGCTGGAGGAGACCGAGTCGGACGTGAAGAAGGTGTAGCCCTTTGTTTGACCATAGGTGAGGCACGATTCCTTCTCAATGGCGGTGACCTGCACCGCAGTCGAGTAGCTGTAGTTGCTGCACACCTGGTCGTAGTCGTACCAGTCGATGTTCGCTGCTCCCGTGTCGTAGAGCGTGGCGACGATGCTGTAGTTGGCGTAGTATGCGAGGCAGTCGCCCGTGGCCGCGAAAGCATTAGTGAAGTAGTAGTTGGCGCAGCTTGCGTCGTCGAACGAGTCGTAGGCTACAAACGGTTGGTCCCCAAAGGCCTCGGCGATGGTTTGCTGGCGGTCGGTGGAGCAGCCCGACGTCATGTAGACGCCGTCGAGCCCGATGTTGTTGTCTCCGCAGGACGAGCTGCCGCTGCAGTCGTAGTCGGCCTCCGAGTAGATGTAGAAGGGCGAGCCGGAGCAGTCGTCCGTCGTGAAGTACGCGCTGAAGCCCACGCCCACCGACATGCTGGCGGGCTCTGCGGCGACTTCGAGCGGCGGGAAGCGAGCGGATTCGCGAGTGGCGCAGCGTCGAGTCAGCGGCGAGCGGCACGGCGTCGCGACCGAATGCAGTCAGTACGTCAACTATTTTTCTGCATGATATATGCGTTTCAAAAGGATAAAAAACAGTTGTTACTACTCAAACTGCCCTGTTTACAAGCATTATCTAAAGAAAGGTATCCAAATATACAGGCTGAAGCCAAAGTTTGTTCAGACATCCCACTCATGGCTACAGTATTAGTAGCGTGTCCACACAGCGACATCTCCGCCTTCGGCTCGAGGCGAATCGTTCGCTAGCTGTTTGCGATTGGCGTTGACAGTCCAGCGTCACCTTCACCTGCAGATGGTGTTGAGCGTCTTTGGATTGGGAGCAGGCTTTCGGCGCGAGAAGAAATTCTGACCACTGCCATCAAGCATATCAGCACCTGCTTGATTGGTGCTGGACAGTAGGCAACGATCGGTCGCGATACTGTAGGTACACTGTCACGTCAACAACTGAAAAGACCATTTATGTATTTACACAGGTGCCTATCAACTCAAAACAATATATATGTCGTTTCAAATTTACAAGACCATTCCATTCATGAAGGAAATTACATATGCAGACGCGATCCCAACCGATCAGACCACTTCAACCACAGTCTCAAACACACAAAAGCTGTCTTTCAACAACCACCAATAACTCAAACTAACTGCTCAAGCAACGCTCTGCAAAATCTTCTGCAGCTTGTACAGAGCCTCCGGAGCCGACGGACGATCCTTCGGATCAGGAGAAACCAACGACAAACCCAATGACACCATCTCATCCTCACCACCCGCACTGAACTCCACTCGCAACGTCCCCATCGCCACCATCTGCAAAATCGCAGCGTCAGGCATCTTCCGACCAGTGTTGCTGTTCTCCTTCGCGTGAGAGTACGGCAACGTGTGCATGTCCAACTCGCTCAGCATCACACCGAACGAGAACATGTCGGCCTTGTCGTCGTACTTCTCTCCCATCATCACCTCGGGAGCCATCCACAACGACGTGCCCACGCCAGCCGTCATCGTGCGGTCCTCGCGCTCGCGAGAGACGCCGAAGTCCGTCAGCTTCGCATTCAACTCATCATCCAGCAGCACATTCTTCGATTTGAGGTCACGATGAATCACAGGCTGCTCCAGCGAGTGCAGATACGTCAAGGCGTGTGCGATGTGGTACGCGATCTTGATCTTGGTGTAGTCGAATCCCTTCGGGTGGTTCTCCTGCTCATACGTCACCAGCAGCGTTCGCAGATCACCACCAGGCATGTACTCGGACAGCACACACAGGTCGTTCAGCGAGTCCCACGCGACACCGACAAACTGCACGATGCACGAATGTTCGAGAGCCGCCATCATCTTGACTTCGGCCAGGAACGCGTTGACGTGCTTGAGACTGCGACGCGTCTCTGGTAGGAGCATTTTGATGGCCACGTCGTATCCGTTGTATCTTCCTTTGTAGACCTCACCGTATCCGCCACGACTGAGCAGTACCTCGAGGGACACCTTTTCACGAGGTACTCGAGCTCCGATG
Organism: Phytopythium helicoides; assembly: GCA_024867545.1. Classification (NCBI taxonomy): domain Eukaryota; phylum Oomycota; class Peronosporomycetes; order Pythiales; family Pythiaceae; genus Phytopythium; species Phytopythium helicoides. The sequence continues at coordinate 36,527 of JANFNE010000043.1, forward strand.
ATGATTTCGTCTTGCCAAAGTGCGGCTCCTCCCTCGGTGCTGATCTGTAGGGACATCCAGGATTGATCAGGCGTGGTATTGGATCCGATCGTTGGCTGTAGGCTTGTTGCGTTGGTTCCATCTTTGCTTGCACCACCGGACTCAAGCAGAGCTTCCTGGTGTGACTTGTCATTATACTTTCGCTTGCGGCGGCAGTACCAGAAGGTGAGTCCTCCGATGATCAAGACTGCCGCGACGGCTCCGACGATGATGCCGATGAGCGCTCCGGTGCTGAGTCCTGAGCTGGAGGAGACCGAGTCGGACGTGAAGAAGACGTAGCCCTCGGTGCTCCCATAGGTGAGGCATGTGTCTTTTTCGATGGCGGCTGCTTGCACAGATATTGTAGTCGTTGTAGTCGTTGCACGCATCGTCGTCATAAAATTCGATCTCCATGGCCCCCGTGTCAAACAGCGTTGCGTACACACTGTCGCTGGTACCGAGCGTCAGACAGCCGCCTGTTGCCGCGAACGCTTCCGTGCTGTCGTAGTTCGTGCAGCTGGAGTCCTGATATCCATCGTAGGCTACGAACGACTCGCTCCCGAAGGCCTCGGCGATGGTTTTCTGGTGGTCGGTGGAGCAGACGTACGTCATAGAGGTCCCATCGAGGTCTAGATCGGACTCGGAGCAAGACGAGCTGCTGCTGCTGCTGCTGTCGCTGGTGCCGGTGCAATAGTTGTTGGCCTCCGATCGGAGGTAGAACGGTGTGCCAGAGCAGTCTTCAGTGCTGAAGTACGAGTAGATGGCCACGCGCACCGCCATGGCTGAAGAGCAACCGAGGACTGGCAGGCAGCGGGCAGATTGGGATGTGGCGCGCGTGGTGAGCTCCAGACCGCGGTGTTGTGTTGACGACTAGGTCCCAGTGACCGTTTTGATCAAGTCATGACAATTGGTCTAGTAATATTTGGTAGAGGTAGAATTATATAGCTCCAACGGCAATAAAGTATATGAAGAAACGAAAACCATGTATAGATAGAGTATGGAGCCATGTGCCTTCTGTCTGCGTCCCACGCCTGGCCATAGTACTTGCTCGCGCCCGATCGACGTGCGGCAAACGAGGCGGCTGAAAACTCATACATCAGCGAGCGCTGAATCAAAGCGGATCAAAGACGCGCTCTCTGACCTCAGGTCAGGTCAGTGCCCTCTCTGCTCTCTCCCTTGGGTTTGTCTCTCATTGCGCGAGGCAAATTTTTGAGGAGGTCGGTGCTGGGTCTTGGCACACTTGCAACGACCGCATACAAAACTCTTTCGCAATGCTGTTGGACACGTGACAGATCTTTGACTGGAGGTGGCGCATTGGATACAGCTCAGTAATTGATCATCGAGATCAGAATAATTCATGCACCATATTCGAATACGAAGGTCTCCAAGCATTTATTGATACGCACAACCACGCCAACACGTCTAGCCTATTGGAAAGGATACTTGCACATACGGGTTTTGCTTTCCTCGCGCTCCCACGCCATCATGGCCACTTCAACTCGACACCTGGCTTCAAATGATACGTCAGACAGCTGAACTTTGAGACAGGAAGGCCGAGTTGATTTACAGTTCGTTTCGGTTCAAGCGGACATTCCCCCCGATCACATCACAGGTTTTTCAGCACCTTTTGCAGCTTCGCAAGGGCTTCGGGGGCGGTTGGACGCTCCGCTACGTCGATCGACACGCAGGAGAGAGCTAGATCGACAACCTCGCGCGGCGCCTCGGCGGAAAACTCGATCCGAAGAGTGCCTGAGGCCACCTTTTGCAGCAAGACTGCGTCAGGCATCGAGCGACCAGTGTTGCTGTTCTCCTTCGCGTGAGAGTACGGCAGTGAATGACCGTCCAACTCACTCAGCATCACGCCGAACGAGAACATATCCGCAGCAACATCATACTTCTCGCCCATCATCACCTCGGGAGCCATCCACAACGACGTGCCCACGCCAGCCGTCATCGTGCGGTCCTCGCGCTCGCGAGAGACGCCGAAGTCCGTCAGCTTCGCATTCAACTCATCATCCAGCAGCACATTCTTCGATTTGAGGTCACGATGAATCACAGGCTGCTCCAGCGAGTGCAGATACGTCAAGGCGTGTGCGATGTGGTACGCGATCTTGATCTTGGTGTAGTCGAATCCCTTCGGGTGGTTCTCCTGCTCATACGTCACCAGCAGCGTTCGCAGATCACCACCAGACATGTACTCGGACAGCACACACAGGTCGTTCAGCGAGTCCCACGCGACGCCGACAAACTGCACGATGCACGAATGTTCGAGAGCCGCCATCATCTTGACTTCGGCCAGGAACGCGTTGACGTGCTTCAAACTTTTGCTGGTTTCTGGTAGGAGCACCTTGATGGCGACGGCTTGGCCATTAAGTTATAGGTTCCCTTGTACACTTCGCCATATCCGCCACGGCTAATGAGTCCTTCGACAGCAACCTTCTCGCGAGGTACTCGAGCTCCGATGACGATTTCATCCTCCCAAAGTGCTGCTTCTCCTTATAAGCTGGCGTAACGAATGATTGTGGTGGTCGATGCTTGTGACGATGTAGCAGTTTGGAGGCTTCCGTCACTGCTAACAGTCAACTTCTTCGCACTTACTCCCAGCTGCGCCTCGTGGTCCGTCGGAGATTTACGAGTGCGCCTGCGTCGGAGCCAAAGCACGACTCCGATCGCAATGATAGCCGCTGCAGGCGACCGCACCAGAGATAATGGCGGCAATCGCACCTGCGCCGAGCTCTGGGCTAGAGGAGAGACTGGCGGTCGTGAAGATGACGTATCCCTGCGTACTCCCGAAGGTCAGACAAGCCTTCTTCTCGATGCTGTCCGTCTGCGCAGTAGCCTCATTGTAGTACAGCGAACTGCAGTTCTCGCTGTCTGTGTACGTGTCGATGAGCCCCTCGCCGTCCTCGAAGACCCTTGCGATGACGCTCATGTTCACATCCACCACGATGCAGTCGCCCGTGGCGGCGTACGCGAGCGTGTAGTCGTTGTTGACGCACGTCTACGTCGTCGTAGTAGGTATACCCGATCAAGTCCTGCGACCCGAACACGTCGAGCAGCACCGAGTCGCTGTCATCCGTGCACGTGTACGAGTACCAGGCGTCGCTCGCCCCCACGGTCGTCGCGCTGCAGTTCACGTCGCTCGAGCCGCCGCAGCTGGAGTCCGCCTCCGAGTACGTGAAGCTCGGCGCGCCGGAGCAGTCGGCCGTCGTGTAGTACGTGTACACGCCCGTGAGCGCGGCCATGCTGCGCAGGGTGCCGGGGGGATTGGCTTTGACACGCGAGCGGCGCCACCCACTTTGGCGGCGGCCGCTTCAACGTCAGTGGGTACGAAAAAAGTTGCACCATTTCGTATGTTGTATAAAATGATAAAACGTATTTGCATACATTTTAGAGGTACAAATCAAAATAGTCTATCTTTTAAAGAACAAATATGCGATATATTACAGGCACATCACGGCGCCTTCCACCCTCCTTGCTGATACATGGCTACAGCACGCCCGCTCGTGCGTCACGGAGTGTGGAGCAGCTTCTGCAGTGCGTACAGCGCCTCGGCGGCCTGTCGGTCGGCCTGCCGGGTCCACCTCCACGCACGCGGTGGCGAGCTCTACGACCTCCGGACGAGCCTCGGGGGAGAATTCGACTCGCAGGGCTCCGATCGCCACCATCTGAAGGATTGCGGCGTCAGGCAGTCTCCTGCCGCTGTCGTTGGTCTCCTTTGCGTGGGAGTATGGCAGCGAGTGCATGTCCAACTCGCTCAATAGCACGCCAAATGAAAACATGTCGGCCGTGACGTCGTATCGCTCGCCCATCATGACCTCGGGGGCCATCCACAGCGACGTGCCGACGCCGGCGGTCATGGTGCGGTCCTCTCGTTCTCGAGAAACACCAAAATCAGTGAGCTTCGCGTCGAGCTCATTAGTCCAGCAACACGTTCTTGGACTTGAGGTCGCGGTGGATTACTGGCTGAGGTAGAGAGTGCAGATACGTAAGCGCGTGGGCGACGTGGAGCGCGATCTTGATCTTGTCGTTGTCGAATCCTCTCGGATGGTTTGTGGCCTCGAAGTGGTTCAGCAGCGCACGCAGATCCCCTCCCGCCATATATTCTGTCAACACGCACAGATCACTGAACGAGTCCCATGCGACACCAATGAACTGCACGATTCGCGAGTGGTCCAACATGGCCATCATCTTGACTTCGGCCAAAAACGCGTCCACGTGCTTCAGACTTCTTCGCTTGTCCGGCAGCAGCATCTTGATGGCGACGTCAAAGCCGTTGTACGTTCCCTTGTAGACCTCGCCGTATCCCCCGCGGCTAATTAGGAACTCCTCAACCACTTTTTCTCGCGCCACTCGCCACGAAATGATCGCTTCGTCTTCCCAGAGCGTACCATGACCATCCGTTCCGACGAGCGAAGGCTTGGATGAACCAGTCAAAGGCAGAGTCGAGCCATCGGCTTTGTCGAGTAGCACTTCTTGGTGACTAGGATCACGATAATTTCGCTTTCGACGGCAGTACCAGAGCATCCCTCCAACAGCCAGGAGGGCAACTGCAGCGCAACCAACAATTATCCCCGCTAGCGCTCCAGAGCTGAGTCCTCCGTCATCGTCGGCACCATTCAGCTTTGAGGACGAGGATGACGCCGATGACGACGAGCCCGCAGTAAAAGAAGCGTAGGTGTAGAACACGTAACTGAAGCCCTGGCCATAGTCCTCGCAGAGAGCTTCCGATATCTCGGTCGCGTTCAGGTTCAGCCGGCTTTCGGTAGTACTGCAGTTGTTGCTGCCGTTGTAAAGGCTGAGGCGAGCGCCTCCAGACGCAAACACTACGGCTGCAACGCTCTGCGTGGACGACTCAACCAGACACGAGCCGTCGGCCAAGTACGCCTTGGAGTACGAGAAGTCCGCGACGTCGCACGTCGAATCTGAAGTATACTCGTCAAAGCCAAAGAACACGTTTTCTCCGTACGCGTCCGTGATTGCCGTGTATCGATCTGAACTGCAGGTGGAAGTGTAGTAGACGCTTGAGTTGGAGGAATACACGCACTCGAGGGCTCCACTGCTCCCACTGCTCGCAACCGAGCTGCTCTCGCTGCAATTATCGTCTGGGGTGACCGAGACGTACATCGGAGTGCTCGAGCACCCATCGTCGCTGAAAAACGACAGCACATTAAACGCTGCTGCTGCCATGCCACCGCTATCGTGTTGTGCCAGGACTCTTGGGCTCGAAACTGTGCTGTCCGGTGCAGGAGAAATTGCAGACTCCGTTGGTGCGTGTCCATCTGCGAAACACCCACATTTGCTGCCACCACAGACTGTGCTTCAACGCGAATAGGGTAGGGTGGGAATATGCAATTATCCCCACGATATGTGATAACGGAGGGGTTTTCAACATGTAATACATGAAAAATATGTAAATAGATTATGAGATGCATGCATTATCCAAGTTATCCTGAAGCTGGATCGTGCATCCACAATTTTCGATGAAACCAGCTCTTGATGCATATACAAGCAACACAGATCGACAGACGGGTTTGGACTGCTCGGAGCACCTTCTGCAGTCGTTGGAGAACTCCAGGCCCAGTCGGACGACTCGATCGATACGCAGGAACAACTGGCGTTGATAAGTTAGATCTCCCAGCGAGCCCTAGGAGATAGATGGCTAAAGGCTCATCGATGACAACACTTGCATGACTTTCTGCAGCTCATACAGCGCTTTAGAGGCAGTCGGGCGCTCGGAGGGCTCGACCGCCACGCACGCTTTGCCAAGCCCAACGACTTCTGTGAGTGCGCCTGGCGAAAACTCGACCTGAAGAGCGCCCATTGCCACCATCTGCAAAATTGCGGCGTCGGGCATCTTCCGACCGGTGTTGCTGTTCTCCTTCGCGTGAGAGTACGGCAGCACGTGCACGTCGAGTTCGCTCAGCAGCACGCCGAACGAAAACATATCTGCAGCGACATCGTACTTCTCGCCCATCATCACCTCGGGAGCCATCCACAACGACGTGCCGACGCCCGCAGTCATGGTGCGGTCCTGGCGCTCTCGAGAGACACCGAAATCAGTCAGCTTGGCGTCCAACCCAGGTGTGAGCAACACGTTCTTGGACTTGAGGTCGCGGTGGATCACTGGCTGAGGTAGAGAGTGCAGGTACGTCAGAGCATGCGCAATGTGCAATGCGATCTTGACCTTGTCGTAGTCGAAGCCCTTTGGGTGGTTGCTCGACTCGTAATGAGCTAACAGCGCGCGCAGATCTCCACCAGCCATATACTCGGACATGACACAAAGATCGTTGAAGGAATCCCACGCAACGCCGATAAATTGGACGATCCGCGTGTGCTCAAGCGCAGCCATCATCTTGACCTCGGCCAGAAAGGCATTGACGTGCTTGATGCTGCGACGAGTTTCCGGCAGCAGCATCTTGACGGCCACATCTTGCGTGTTGTATGTTCCTTTGTAGACCTCTCCAAAGCCTCCACGGCTGATCAGGGACAGCACGATGACCTTCTCCCGCGGCACACGCCACGAGATGATGGACTCGTCGTCCCACATCCCCGTGTCCGTGTTCGCGAAAACCCAGGCGCCTGTCGATGCGACGGTGGACCCCGATGTACGCGTCTTCCCGCGGTAGTAGGCGTCCTCCAGCAGCGCGTCCTGGTTCTTGGTGGCCGAGAACCGGTGCTTTCGGTTGCGCTGCTGCCGAAAGAGTACGAAGATGAGCAGCAGCACGACGAGCGCGCCGAGGATGATGCCGATGATAGCCCCAGTGCCGATTCCTGATGAGTCGTTGTCTGCGGCCGTGGTTGCCGAGGACGAGGACGAAGGTGCGGTCGATTCAGGCGTCGATGCAGAAGCGGAACCTGACTCTGACGTCGAGCCGGAGGCAGCAGCGAGGCTGGCACTCGTGAAGTAGATGTACCCGTTGGTTGTGTCCGAGTAGGTGAAGCAAGCGGCGGCCGACAGGTTGGCGGCGGTGGGTGCGTACTCGGTCGGCGTCGAGCTGCAATCCTCGTTGTTCCAGTACACGTCGAGCTCGGCCGAGCCATCAGCGTTGAGCGTGGCGCTAGCGCTCGCGTTGGAGAGCCCCATCTGGCACGTGCCCACCGCGAGGTACACGACGCTGGAGCTGTAGGTCGCGCAGTCCGTGTCGCTGAAAATGTCGTAGCCGAAGTATGCCTGCGAGCCGAACTGCTTCTCGATGGCCGCGAACCGGTCGCTCACACATGTGTACGTGTAGTAGTAGGTCGTCCCGCTTAGCTCGAGCGCCGTGCAGTTGCCCTCCGAGCTGCTGCTGCCGCTGCCGCTGGCACTCAGCTCGGACTCGCAGTCGGCGTCCGCCTCCGCCTGCACGTTGACGGCCGTGCGCGCGCACGCACCGTCCGAGAAGAGCGTGAGCAGCCTGACGCTCATGGCGAGGCGAGCAGTGGGCGCAGTCCTTGCGTCTGCAGCAGTGTAGAGCGCTCAGTCAGGGTAGAAGACACCTCATCGCCTCGATAGTCCATGGCGCTGACTGGTCTCTGCGGTGGTCCAGCATGTGCGGCCCAGAAACGGGCGGCGTCAGCATACAGCGTGTGAGTACAAGGTAGGTAGGGAGGCGCCACGCACCACAGCACTCGCAGGTTGGCCCTTACTGTAGGACACGGGGGCAGTCAGATCGGGCAGGAGCGATTGCACTTGTGGCCGTGCACTGCGCTCCTGGTGGCTAGCGACAGTAGCGGCGATGGCGCTGGTCAGCTTCACGCTGAGTCTGCATTAGGAACGTACACTACTCTCATACTTCGCCGCCTTGGTGACTGACGCGAGTCGGCCGCCCCGCGTCGGCGGCAGGTGCTTGAATGGAACACGCCGCCGGTCAGGACTTGACGGCCGAGATGACGAATAGCTCGCACTCGCCCGTGTCCGCGAGCTGCTGCAGGAAGTCGTAGCACGCGTCGTCGCTGGCGAAGGGCTGGCAAACACATTCGCTCGTGTCAGTCGACCGTCGAAACGACCGGGTCGGCACACAGCTGGCCTCACCATCGGCGCGTCCAGCTTGGAGTCGAGGTTGTAGACGACGCCGTTGATCTGCGCGACTTCCGTTAGCAACTTGCCCCTCGTGGCTTCTCGCCCACCAGACGCCGCCTCACCTTGCGGACCGCGAACCAGTGGCGCTGCTCCCAGAGCGAGTGCAGCAGCGAATCCGCGAGCACGACGTTACATAGCACGCCGACGACCCGGTCCAGGTCCACGAGCTCCCTCGTGACGCGCTTGCGCTTGTCCAGCCACTGCATGCAGAAGCCTGCGGTCGCTCGGTCAGTCGTGGGTACATCCCCGTCCGCTCGCGGCCACGCACCGCGGTCGTCGAGCGCCAGCATGAGCGCGTTGACGTCGTAGTTTCCGAGCCCCAGCGGCGATCGGTGCGGGTTCCACCAGCCGCCTCCAGGCGCGCCTTCGGCCCTCGCCAGCCGCTCGCACGCCGCGTCCAGCGCCTTTCTCGAGATCACGGGCCCTACAGCGCACACGCAGCCGTCAGCCATCCGCCGCCTCCCCGCCCTCGCCAGCCGCCGCCAGCCGCGCACCCTGCAGCGCGTTGTTGAGCGCGTGCAGCCCGCAGCGGTAGAGCTGCTGCCGCTCGTGGTACACGGCCGCCATCTCCGTCTCTGGCGCCGGATCCGGCGGCACCGCTTCCATTTGACGCCGCGCCAACTGCAACCTTGCGTCGCCGCGGCTGGCTCGATCTGACTCCCCGGTAGTACGTTTCCCTTCTCCCGTCGCGAACGTTCCGTGCGGCAGGCTGTTGGCGAGGCTGGGTATGCTGTTGGATGGGTTGCCGCCTGTCGGTGGCGGATCTTGACCATTTGAGCACCTTCCGATGGCGCCGCGCTCGCTGCTCGACGACCTGCGCGCGCGCCTGCCGCCGCCAGGCCCCGCGACGCGCAAGCGCGAGCGCCCGACGGCCGGTGGGCCCAGCGCCGCGCCGCCAGCGCCAGCGCCGCCCGCGTTCGCGTTCCGCGACCCATTCCTGGAGGACGAGGCGCTCTGGAGCGGGTCGGCGCCCGACCACGAGCGCCGGCTGCTGGCCGTGCTGGCCGTGGACCACGCGGACCTGCAGGCTGCAAACGAGCGCGAGGCCGCGGCCGGCGCGGTGGCCGCCGTCATCACCAAGAAACCCGCCAGGGGCGACACGAAAAGGGAGCAGAGCGAGCCGCCGGCTGCACAGCTGCTGCGCCACTGCCAGCAGTATGCCGCCGCCAACAGCGATAGCTGCTTCTTCACGGCGCTGGAGCTCGCGGAAGCCGTGCTGCAGACCGTCAAGGACCACCCGCGCGACGCCGACACGGTGCAGTCGCAGCTCTTCGGGCTCGTCGGCGTCGAGGGCATGGACGTGATCGCGTTCGCGATTCAGAACCATGCTGTGCTGGCGGGGGCGACCGTCACCAAGCAGGCGCTGCACGACGCGCAGGCACTCGCAGATGCACTCGCGAACCCAGCAGCGGCTGCCCACGCCCCGCCTGTCGCGTCGGGATTCAGCATCCAAACGGAGGCCGAGCAGCAGCTTCAAAAGCAGCAGCGCAAGGCCCAACGCAAGGCCCAGCGCCAAAACCCACACCAAGACGATAATGAGGAGGCCAACTGGCTCGAGGCCGCCGGATATGACCCAGAGGTGCTGCGATTGCAGCGTGAGTTTGCACAGGAAGAGATGCGCAACCAGTCGACGTCGTTGCTACAACGCGAGTTTGGATCGCTCGCAGGTGGATATGATACATCTGGCGCAGCCGGCCAGCTTACGTCTGCTGGCATGCTCACGTTGCCATCGAGCACCAAACGCACGCACTTCAAGGGCTACGAGCACGTGTTCATCCCTGCACATGCCAAAAAGTCGCTTGACAAACACGAGACACTTGTCCCGATCAATTCGCTCGAGCCTTTCGCGCAGACGGCGTTTCATGGCGTCACCCACCTAAATCGTCTGCAATCCAAGTTGTTCAAGGCAGCTTACCACTCAAACCAGAACCTTCTTGTGTGCGCGCCAACTGGTGCTGGTAAGACGAACGTCGCGATGCTGACCATCCTACAGCAAGTAAAGTCACACTTGCCGCGCGCCGATTCACAATCAACCACTAAACGAGGTAAAGACGCCAACACCTCCGCACTGGCCCAAATGAAGATCATCTATGTGGCACCGATGAAGGCTCTGGCGCAGGAAGTGGTGACCAAATTCGGTCAGCGTCTCAGCGCTCTCAAACTGAAGGTTGCAGAGCTTACCGGTGACATGCAGCTCACTAAGAAAGAAATTGAAGAGACACATGTGATTGTGACGACGCCCGAGAAGTGGGACGTTATCACACGAAAATCGAGTACACAGCAAGCTCTGCTCAGCCGTGTAAAGCTGCTTATCATTGACGAAGTGCACTTGCTCGCAGACGAGCGAGGCCCGGTGATAGAGACAATCGTGGCGCGTACACTTCGTCGAGTTGAAAGCACGCAAAGCATGATCCGTATCGTCGGTCTGTCGGCCACACTTCCTAATTATGTCGATGTCGCGACGTTCCTACGCGTCTACGTGCCTGGAGGTGATGCGACTGCCCAAAACGCAGCGACAAATGGTGGCAGGGGTGGTCTCTTTTTCTTCGACTCGACGTATCGTCCTGTTCCGCTCGATCAGACATTTATCGGCGTGAGCACCAATGCAAGTCTAAAGGAGGCACTTGGTCTTAGCGCAGGCGGCTACCGCGACGACCGTGGCAACGGAGGAAGATATTGCCAAGGAAAAACGCGCGGCGACGAGCTCTTCAGCTGCAACGATGAGTCGCCAGCGACAAATCCAACTCATGATGAACAAGCTTGCATTGGCGCACTGCGTCGCACAAGTCAAGAACGGCGAGCAAGTCATGGTTTTTGTACATTCTCGGAAGGAAACCGCAGCCACTATGCATGCCATTTTGGAGCTTGCGCGCAACGATGACGACGACCCTGGCCTTATTGACTTGTTCCTTCCGCCACCAGATCTACAGATGCCGCAATCGCTTTCCGATCGTGTAGCTCGCAGTCGTAACAAGGAGTTGAAGGAGCTGTTGACATCTGGGCTCGGTATCCATCACGCTGGCATGCTCCGCAGCGATCGCAACCTGAGCGAAGAGCTTTTTGAGCGCGGATTTATTCGAGTCTTGTGCTGTACCGCGACACTCGCCTGGGGTGTCAACCTTCCAGCTCACTCCGTGCTTATCAAGGGCACGCAAGGTGTACAATGCTGACAAGGGCGGTATGACGCAGTTGAGTATGCTTGATGTGATGCAGATCTTTGGACGAGCAGGTCGTCCGCAGTACGACTCTAGTGGTGACGCAGTGCTGGTGACAACGCAAGATCAGTTGCCTCATTATTTGCGTCTGTTGACGACTGGCATCCCGATGGAATCGGCTCTGATCAAGGCGCTACCAGACCATTTGAACGCGGAAATCGTGTCCGGGACAGTTAGCAACCTCGACGAGGCTTGTGAGTGGCTCAGCTACACGTACCTGTTTGTGCGCATGAAGAAGAACCCGCTGGCGTACGGCCTAAAGCTCGAGGACGTGCACAGCGATCCTCTGCTCATTGAGAAGCGAAAGCAGCTGCTGATGGACGCTGCAGAGAAGCTTGCGTCGTGCCGAATGATCAAGATCCTGCGAGAAAAACCACGCGGGATGAACCACCCACTTGCTAATGGAGGAACTAGCGCGTTTGAGGGCAAGATCGCCTTTGCGGTAACCTCGATGGGTCGGGTTGCGAGTCACTTCTACATTCAGCACACGTCGATCGAGACATTCAACGATCTGCTGGACAGCAAGGCTGGCGGTGGCGGCGGTCGCCATGCCGCAGTAAATGATGGCAGTGCCGCAGAACTCGACGACGACCTGGACTGGGAGCGTGTGCTCCTTGTTCTTTGCAGCAGTAATGAGTTTGAGCAGCTCAAATCACGCGAAGATGAGATGTCGGAGCTCGAGAAGTTGCAGCGCAACTTTTGCCGCCTCGAGGTGCTTGGTGGTGGAATTGAGAGCTACATGGGCAAGACGAACGTGCTGCTCCAGAGTCTCATCAGCCGTGCACGTGTATCGAGTTTCACACTAATCTCGGACACAAACTATGTTGCGCAAAATGCTTCACGTGTGTGCCGCGCGCTGTTTGAAATATGCCTTAAGAAGAATAGCGCACGCAAAGCTGAGAAGTTCCTTCAGCTCGCTAAATGCATTGATCAGCGTATTTGGTGGGACCAGAACCCGCTGTTGCAGTTGCCCAATGTTCCTGTGGATGTCATCTCCGACATTGATCAGCGTCATCTCGACATTTACGAGGCATGTGCTGACCCTGACGGGCTCCAGTTGACTTCGAAGGTAAAGAAATGGGTTACATCGCTGCCGTTCGTCGACATTGACAGCGAAGACGATCATGTGCGAGTTCAGCCGCACGGCGGGAACATGGTCAAGCTATCGTTCTCGCTGCGGCCACTTTTCCCCGAATGGAAAGACCACGCGTTTTGCGGCAAGACCCTCGGATCGTGGCTCTGGGTTGAGGATGCGGTGACTGGATACATCTATCATTCGGAGTATTATGTTCTCCACTCGAGCCGATTTGTTGCTTGGAAGGCGGGTAGCGAAGGTCTGCTGGATGTCGAGTGCTATCTGCCCGTGTTCCTATCTGGTGATCGACAAGATGCTTCCTATATCATCCGCCTGCTGTCGGATCGGTTTGTTGGTATGGAATCGTATTACGAGGTTAACTACGCCCCAGATGCAGCCCAAGTGGCACGATGCGGAAGGAGAAGGAAGAGATGTACACCCCTTTACTGCAGTTGCACAACCTGCCTCTCTCCTCGTTAGGCAGCGCGACACTTGAGGGGCTGTATGACTCGAGCATTCACTCATTCAACGCGATCAGTCTCAAACTTTCCATCATTTGTACCACCAAGATGGAGACGCGCTGATATGCGCGCCGAATGGGAGTGGTAAAACCCTCTGTGCTGAGCTTGCAATGCTTCGTGTCTGGAACCTGAGACTGCAGCAAACCAATCCAACCGACCGGCCATTAGTCGTGTATTTAGCTCCGCTCAAGGCTCTTGCAGAAGAAAAGGCAGCGAGTTGGAAACAGCGTTTCGAGACAGATCGCCAGCTCCGGATTCGTGTGGTGGAATGTTTCAGTGGCGAGGCACCCGTCACGGGTAGCCTCGAAGATGATGTCAGTCTTCGCGGGCTCGTTCGTGATACAAAAGTGACTATGTCTATCGTGGTAGCAACGCCCGAGAGGTGGAATGAGCTCACACGTCACGCAACCATCGGCCCCGCGCTGTTGGATCGTACAGCTCTGGTGGTTGTCGACGAGCTTCATTTACTTGGAGATGCTCCTACTCGTGATGGGGCAGGAGGAGGGGGATCTGATCGTGCTGGTGGAGACGGTGCACTCCTAGAGGTGGTCATCAGCCGGATGCGGCGTTACTCTCGCAGCCAGCGCGATGCGACTCAACGCCTCCGCTTGATTGCGCTGTCGACAACGCTTTCAAATGCTCGCGATGTTGCCCAGTGGTTCGGTATTTCCTCTTCACCTGCGTCAACAAAAACTCACGATGATGGAGAAGGCCAAGTATTCAACTTCCGATCGAACGCGCGGCCCTGTGCCAATGGATGTTCATGTTCAAGGTTTCCCTGAGCGGCACTTCGTCTCTCGCATGGCAGCTATGAACAAACCTGTGTTCATGGCAATTGCTGCCCACGCTGCTCCAGACAAGCCAGCGCTCGTGTTCGTGTCGTCAAAGGCGCAAACAAAGTTGACGGCGCTTGATCTGATTTCATTTTGTGTCTCTCATGCGCCGAATGACCCGACTGGCAGTGACATGAGCGTAAATGCTGGAACTGGAGGAAGCAAACGATTCCTTCGGGTCGATGAGAGTGTTATGGATGCAATCTGCGGAAGCTCTGGTGTATCGGACGAGACCCTAAAGCACACGTTATCCTTTGGGATCGGTCTTCTGCATGGAGCACTGGCTAAGCGGGACCGCGAGCTCGTCGAGCGCTTGTTTCGCGATGGACTCATTCAAGTTGTAATCGCGACGAGCTCTCTCGCGTGGAGCACTGCTGCGACACTACCTGCGCAACTCGTGATCGTCAAGGTACCGACTGGTTCCAGAACGGGCGCTATCGATCATATCCTCTGAGCGATTTGCTTCAGATGATTGGTCGAGCTGGACGTCCGAACCTCGATGATAAGGGCGTTGCTTGCGTGCTTGTCGAGGAGAACAAGAAGAACATGACGCAACGTAGCCTGCTAGAGCCACCAACACTTGAGTCGAGCTTGACTAGCGTTCTCGCAAACCATTTGAACGCTGAAATCGCCGGTGGAGCGATCCAGTCTACCGCCGATGTCATGAACTTCCTAAGTTGGACGCTTCTATTCCAGCGAGTGCTTAAGAACCCAAGCTTCTATGGAATCCAGGGTCCATCAAGCGAGTCTGACGCCAAGATGAGCAAAGATACAGAGAAGTTTTTCCAGTCGCTTGTCCATGATACTTTAGAGCAGCTATCAATCTGGCAATGCTGCGAGCTGCAAGGAAACGGGAAGAGCATTCGCACGACTTCGTTTGGTCAGGTGGCTGCGTCACTTTATGTGGACGTCCGTACAGTGTTCAACTTAGCGAGTGCGCTGAGACGCGTGGTGGCCGCCTCCAAGGACGATGACAACAAAGATTGGACGAGCATGCTGCTAGCAGTGCTGTGTGAAGCCAGTGTCGAGATCCAAGATGCAATTACACTACGCCATCATGAAGTGCAGAGTCAATTGGTCACAGAGCTGTGCGCTCGGGTGCCATTTTCTCCGCTCATGCACATGTTTGTGGGTGCGAAAAAGAAGCAAAAAGCATTGCTAGAGACTCACGGAAGTCAGGTCAAGGCGTTCTTGCTCATTCAGATGCACTTGATGCGGATGCGCCTACCCTCAAGTGACTTTGCCAACGACATGCGAGCTTTACTGGGACTTTTGTCTCGGCTTTTGCCTGCTCTGATCCAGGTTTGCGCGCTGTTAAACATGTCTGAGCTTGTGCTAGCAAGTATCCGCACATTCCAGGCAGTGACCGCAGCTCAATGGCCGTCGGGGTCAAGTGCGCGAGTCGATGAAGGGGACATGGATGTTTTTACACAATTGCCTCACGTGTCGAGAGATGTTTCACAGCTATTGCGCCAGGAATTGGGCGTTAAGACACTCGCTGAGCTACAAGAATCATTGGGTGACAAGGATACCAAGCAAAAGATCGTCAAATCTCTTTCAGGATCAAATGGACAGAAGAAGCAACGCGGGCAGCAGGCAAGTGGACTGAACCAACGGCAACTTGGAGATTTTACGCGTGCGGTCGAGACTATCCCGCGCTTCGAAGCTACGGCGAAATTGAAGAATGAAACAGTCACCATCGACATTACGGGGTGGAACTACCAGGCTAATGCAGTCGCCCCATCAGGCAGTTGGCTGCTTAGCACACGGCCATACGGATTCTACGTGGTTGTCACGGCTACCAAACCCGACCAAGCTGCAGAGCTGGCGTTTGTGAAGCATGTGCCATGGACCAAGGACAGCTCACATGGTCTTCCCGATCACAAAAGACAAGAGCGATGGCGTAGAACTCACGGTCCACGTCGTTTCGGACGCTCTCGCAGGTATTGACACAACCACTGCGGTCAGTGCATAGACTAATGAGTGATGTTGGCGGAGAAGCTGACGGTGTGAAGAGACGCACAATTGAGTGCTCCGCTACGAATAGATATCATGTTTTCTTTGTTCCTCTCGATTCCCCATTTAGCGATTGCTTCGTCTTCTCTGCATTTGTCGCCAACAAAGCCGCCAACATTGTCGGCTTGAAGCGGGAGGTTTCAAAACGATCGCATCGGCACCTCGACGCATTAATAGGTTGGCGAGATCGCGTCGCTCGTTTGGTGGAGCTCGTGAGTGGATCGCATTTCTGCTCTTGACACGGAGCGCCAAGTCGTCTGTGTCTATCGTCTCGGCTCCTATCGTCGTGGAGTGGGAGGTGGAGTAGAAGGTTTTTACACCCGATTTCGCCATGGGCAATCGCTGCTGCAAGCGCTCAGCCAACGCCAATGAGGTAAGCAAAGTTGGGAGATTCGAGACTGCTGAATGGATGAACACACACAAATGGCCTGCAGGCGCCAATGTCAGTCGTGGCTGGTGGTGACGGCGATGGTGGGGGTGCCAACCCATTCAAGCCGAGCAACCGCAAGTGCACCGATTTGTTGTGCCTGCTCTTTTTCCTTGGCTTTTGGGTCGGCATGGTCGTGATTGCAGCTATCGGATACAAGAACGGCGAGCCAAAGCGACTCATCTACGGCACTGACTGGATGGGCCGAACCTGCGGTGTCAAAGCGGATGCCAGTGGTGACATTCCTGCTTACGACCTCACCGACTACCCCTACCTCATCTATCCGCGCGTGGCGGAGGATCTGATGGCGCTTGAGACGAGCGGGGCGTCTCTCACGGATGCATCGACCCTCAAGAAGTTCTTTGGTGTATGTGTGACCAAATGCCCCATGCTCAGCGACTCATCCTCGGCGCAATATGTGCACGCGTACGAGGACTACAGCAAATATCCCGATCCTGTCAACTCGCTTTCCTCCAACGCGGGCTATACGGACGAGTACGTGGACGCAGGATCACCTTGGCGGTTGATGATGGATACGACCGAGGTTCTCTACCGTTGTATGGAGCTGAGCAAGATCGAGGTGACCCAGAAGGCCCGCTGTGTGGACGAGTGTTCTGCCGACGAGCTCGCGTACTACGCAGCGCAAGGCACCACGATCTATCACTGCGGCGAAAGCACTACTACGAACCCGTTCGTGGACTGTGGTGACGAAGACTGCTCGGAGTTTGTGCTTGGCTTTCGGCCGAACTGCACCACCGTGCAGATCTCCCGCGAGGAAATCGAAGTGGCTGCCGCACGTGATGACCCTGTCACGAGCATGCTCAGCCGCAAGTGGTACATGGTTTCTCGCTGGATTGGCGACATTCAGAAGGCCGCGTTCCCCATTCTTATCTGCGGAGGTGGCTTCGCCATGGTACTCGGCTTCTTTTGGCTCGTGCTACTTCGTTATTGCGCTGGAGCTTTTGTCTGGCTAGTGATCATTGCAGTGATTATCATGCAGCTCATCTTGACGCTCTTTTGCGCGTACGAGGGCAGTGTCCTTACGAGCGACCGCATCAAGCAGGCGATGGCGAGTATGGGGGTATCGGGATCTACGGCGACGACCATCACGGCGTCAGTGTCTTCAGCTGTGTCGTCTGCAACTGCAACGGGGACGACTTACGTTAACGCATCAGGGTACAGCGTGACGCAGGACACGGTCCACTACTGGGCTATCGCGTGCTACGTCATGATTGCGCTGGATCTGCTCCTGCTCGTGCTTCTCATTTTCATGTGCGGCCGCATCCGTATAGCCATCGGCATCATCCGCGAGGCTTCAAAGGCATTGCAGTCAATGCCGATGCTCACTCTGTATCCGCTCATTCCAACAACGTTGGCGGTCGGACTCGTTGCCTATTGGCTCGTCGCAGCAGCTTACATCGCGACATCTGCAAACGTGACGGTCGCAGACATTACAACGACAGCTTCGAGCGCGACCGGAGCTTCGATCAGCGTCTCGGCTGAATTGAGCGACGACAAAGTTGTCAACTACCTCATCATCTACCACCTCTTTGGACTGTTATGGACCAACCAGCTCATCCAGGCGACCGCATACACAGTTATCGCTGGTGCATTCTGTGAGTATTACTGGACACTCGACAAGCGCCAAATTGGTGCGCTGCCTGTGGCCCGCTCCATCTACCGCACACTTCGTTACCATCTCGGCACGCTTGCGTTCGGGAGCCTGCTGATTGCGATAGTTCAGCTCGCGCGGCTTGCTCTCGAATACATCGATCACAAGTTCCGCACGGCCCAGAAGAGTAACACGGTTGTGAAGGTCGCCATGATGTGCTTCAAGTGCTGCCTGTGGTGCTTCGAGAAGTGCCTCAAGTTCCTCAACAAGTGGGTTGTCCTTCATCTTTGCGCACGTGTGAGTTGACTGACCATTTGTGCTACTTTTCGTTCAGGAATGCATTTATCATCGTGGCGATGAAGGGAAAGAGCTTCTGCCCAGCCATGAAGGACGCATTTGCGTTGCTTCTGAGTAACGCACTTCGAGTGGCGACCGTCAGCATCATCTCTCGCTTCCTGCTCATCCTCGGCAAACTCTTCATCGCAGCCTTCTCGATGTTCTTCATGTTCCTGTTCATCCGCTTTCCTCCATCCCAACTTCCAAGCTTCTTCCTTGGTGACCTCGAGCACGTGAGCAGCCCCATTTTTCCCATGCTTGTGAGTGGCTGCACTAAATTTGAGCTTGTAGAACGCGGCTAACTATTTCTTTCGCACTGTTTAGCTCACAGGGCTGCTGGGCTTCACAACGGCATCTTTCTTCCTGGACGTCTACGGTACGGGCATTGACACGATCCTGCTCTGCTTCTGTGAGGACTGCGACGTGAATAAGGGATCCGACCGGTACTACATGAGCGACGAACTGTTCGCGTATATTGAGGGCCCCGCCAAGAAGAGTGCATTCCGCGCCTATCAGAAGAGCGGCAGCGGGTCTCCGACCCGAGACAATGCCACACCCGCCAAGGCCCCTCCAATTGTCGGCAAGTGAGCAGATAATAGGACGCTTGAGCTTATAAATCAAGTCGCTCATGTGGTGGCGGTGCCACTCACAGTTTCAATACATATGCCAGAAAATCAGGGTTCGAGTCTCGTCTTCATGTGTGCGGAGCTTTGCATTCACCCTGACTGGACCCGAAGCCCAACATTGTCCAACTGCACTGAGCAGTGGCTTCAAAATGCTTGGCCACCAGAAGGACCTGCAAACTCAGCACCCATGTCGACAACGGAGTCGTTACGATTCTTGGGCGTTATCCCCCTGCGTTGGGTTCGCACGTCTTTTCACTTGGCTACGACTTTGTTGTGGACGGTGGAAGCAATTTGCGTCGCTAGATGTTTTGAGAGACAAAAGCAAATTTGCCAGCATCCACGCAAGTGAAGCGGGTGGGGATGCCAACCGCGGGTGCTTACGTCGAGATCAGCTACACGGATTCTGAATGTTCCTCCGAGCCGAAATTCATTATCGTGAGTGATGCAGCCACATGCGGGAGTGGCAGCAGCAGTTCCTTCGCCGAGTGCTCAATCTATTCGTGGAAATCGTTCTGTACGGAAGACCGCAATGCAACCATCGTCGCTGCATTTCAGGGCGACCGATTCCTTGTGTACGACATCTACACGGATGACGCGTGCACCGACTATGTCAAGTCGTACGCGTACACGGTCGGCACTTGCGTCGACAATGGAGACGGCACGAGCTCTATTGCGAGGCTAGATGCGACTACAGGCACGGGGTCCTTCGTAAACTACCCGGACAGCACAGACTGCAGCACAGAGGCTTATCCGCTACCCACCCTCGACGAGAGCACGCTCACAGATGCACTGTGCGTCAACAGCGGGGGCACTCGTTACTACAAGTTCTACACGAGCTACACCTTGGCCGACGCGAGCGATGGAAGCAGCGGACTGGGTCCTCAACATCTAACTCTGCCTCCAGCTCTACGTTCAGCTCAACTGCATCAAATGCAGCTTCTGCCTCGTCCGAAACAACGGCTCCCAGGCACTACAACTCCCACACCCTCTCCGACACCGACTTCAGCATCAACGGGGCTGGGCACGGCAGCGGTAGTTGGTGTTGTGGCTGGAGCAATTGTGGCGATCCTCTTCGCTGTTGCCCTAGTTTTCTGCTGTCGGCGTCGACGCCAACGAGCAAATGAGCCCACTCATCTTCAAGATTTCCACGATGGTGCGCCTTATCATGGAAAACTGGATACTCCAGGAGATATTGCGACCCAGCAGTCAACTAGCTCTCTCCCAAAAGCTAACGAGCGTCACAGAGAAAGTGTAAGTCTCTGGGAGGACGAAGCGATTATCTCATGGCGAATCCCACGAGAAAAGGTTCGACTCGGTCAACTACTCAGCCGAGGTGGATATGGCGAGGTCTACAAGGGAACCTTCAACGACCAAGACGTCGCCGTCAAAATGCTCCTGCCAGAAACACGTCGAAGCATCAAACATGTCAACGCGTTCTTGGCCGAGGTCAAGATGATGGCGGGACTCGAGCACCCTTGTATCGTGCAGTTCATCGGCGTTGCGTGGGATTCGTTCAACGACCTGTGCGTCGTGTCCGAGTTCATGTCCGGTGGAGACTTGCGCTCGTTGCTGGCTCGCTACGATCAGGAAAGCCACCCGAAGGGCATTCGACTACCACAAAGTCAGGATCGCGTACCACATCGCACACGCTTTGACATACTTGCATTCGCTGGAGCAGCCTGTGATTCATCGTGATCTAAAATCCAAGAATGTGCTGCTGGACACCGAGCTCAACGCCAAACTGACAGACTTTGGCGTGTCTCGCGAGCGCGCCGACCGCACCATGACGGCGGGTGTCGGCACGTCGCTGTGGATGGCTCCCGAAATAATGATGGGAGACAAGTATGGCGTGGCAGCCGACATGTTTTCATTTGGCGTGCTGCTGAGTGAACTAGACGTCCACACGCTGCCATACTCGCACGCCAAGGACTCGAATAACGCGGAACCGCAAGATGCCCGATGCAGCGATTTTGCAGATGGTGGCGATGGGGACTTTGCAAGTGGAGTTCAGTGAGGAGGCATCTTCAGGGTCGTTTTTCGTCAGAGGTGGTGGCTTTGGGCTTGTCGTGCGTGTCGACGGATGCTACTGCTCGACCAACGGCAGCAGAGGCACTGTACAAACTACAGAAGCTTCTCCAGCTCATGTGATCCAATAAGTGAGTGCTAAGGTAGTCACTAGATTGCCAATCAGATGTGGTGCTGTCATTTTGCGTGCTTCTGCCCCTTGGTTGTACCTGGTCAATCGCATTTGAGTCAAGAGCGTGCCTCACAAGACGTTCATCGACCACGAAGGAATTGTGCGCCGCAACGGCGAGGACTTTTTCTGGGACGACGTTGCTGGTCTGCTGCAGCACCGCCGCGAGCTCAAGGAAGAGAGCGAGGTCAAAGCGACGTCGACAATTCTGTTTCCGTCGCTTGTGAAGGGGTGAGGGTCTGAGCTCTCCTGAAGGTCTGTAACACAGTGAAAAGGAAAAACAATGAGACCACTTGTACTTTGACGTCGGCTTTTGGATCGTCACGTTTCGGAGGAGATCTCCAAGATGTCAGGAAAGGTCCACAATAGATTTGAATTGAACGACAACCTCTGATCGAAATCGAGAAGCACAACATGTGTATAACGCTAGTCGTGGTTTAGCGACCTTCCTAACGGCGACGACGCTCCTCAAACTCGGCCAACACCTCCTCGGCCGTCTTGCCCGACGTCTCCGGCACGAGCTTGAGCGACAGCAGGAAGAAGATGGCGAGCAGCACCACAAACGGCGCGTAGCTCCAGTCGTCAAGCGCGTCTGCCACATACGGGTAGGCGACGCCAACGATGAGGTTGCAGAGCCAGTTGCACCCGATGCCGATGGATGTGGCAGTGGCACGCACCGAGTCCGGGAACAGATCGGCCGTGATCACCCAGACGAGCGGGCCGAGTGTGACGCCAAAGGCGATTACATAGAGCGCTGTGAAGACGATGGAAAGCGCCGGGACATCGACGACGAAGGCGACGGTCATGAGTACGGCCATGACGAACATGCCGGCGATGCCCCACAGAATCATGTTGCGGTTGCCAAAGCGTACAGCGAGCACTCCCGTGAAGAAAGCAGGCCAAATGTTGATGAAGTCGATGATCAGTGTGCCGACGCGCGGGTCAGAGATCCCGGCCGACTTGAAGATGGATCCGGAGTAATAGAAGACGGCATTGATACCCGAGAGCTGTTGCGAGCAAGAAAGCAGCACGGCTGCCGCGAGTTGAAGGCGGTACTTGGGCGAGAAGAGCGAGTCCTTCTCGGTGAGTGCGGATGGAGTCTCCTCAGCGACGACCATGTTGCCCTGCTCGACCTCACTCGGTTTGTTGGTGGTCTCGAGCCATGAGAGCACAGTGTAGACGTTCTCCTCACCGTACAAACGTGCGATAACCTGCTTGGCCTCCTCGCGACGGTTCTTCATGAGCAGCCACGCGGGGCTCTCGACGGTGAATGCAGGCGCGAGTAGTAGGAAGAGCACGGCGAGGATGACGGGGAAACCCGCGAGGTAGCGCCACCCACTGCTTGTGTTGGCGAAGAAGAAGCAAATGGCCGGGAAGACGATGCCGAAGGTGACGGAGATCTGCAGGCCGAGACCGAGGATGTTGCGCATGTGCGGTGGTGAGAGCTCGTTGACGTAGGCGCCGAGTGTGCCAGTGGCGACACCCGAGGCGATGCCGGCGAAGAGACGGCCGACGGCGAATGCCCAAATGTTGGAGACGGGGGTCTGGATGGCAGCACCGATGATCATGATGATGCAGTTGACAAAGAGCAGCTTGCGGCGGCCCCACAAGTCGCTGAAGTGTCCACAGAAGAGGCTGCCAATCATGCCGCCGAAGACCCACGCGTTGCTGGCAAACGTCCACTCGAGGTGCGAGTGTCCTGGGAACATGAGGCATGTGTTGGGGGCGATAGGCCGCGCATTGCACTCGTCGGTGTCGCTGAACTGGGAGAGATTGAGTTGTGAGGTGGACCAGCCACTCTGAAAGGGCTGCAGCAGCGCAATGAGGATGCTCGAGTACAGAATCGGGTTGGGCTTGAGCTGGCGCGCCGCGGCCTTGTTAGCTTCGTCAAATGCGTTGTTGCCGTTAGTCGGGGTCGTCACCTCCGAGTACACCTCATCGGTGTGGGCTTGGGACGTGACTGCCATGATTGCAGTAGTTGGTTGGTTGGCTAGTTGGCTGGCTAATTGGTTGGGTAATTGGTTGACGGGTAATCTCGACTAGTGTATGATCTCGAGATCGAAAGATGTCGTGTACGTGTGTGTGTGCGTGTGAGCTGTCGAATTGAACTGGTCAGGGAGAAGTTTGATTTGGGGTAGTCCGCAGTGCGTAGCTTGGCAAAATGAAAAGTGGGTGTTGCGGAGGAGAGGTTAGTGCTCGTAGATAGAGGTCTTTCGCGATACTTTTGCAGAGTTTTGTGCCGAACTACCTTGGATGGTTTCGAAAGACATGGTCTACGAGTCTTGTGCGACTTGGTCTGTCATACATGTTGACAAGATCGAACTACTGTAGTTTCGACTAGCTCGAGCCTACATGTGGTCTTTGCATCCCAACCTTGCCTGGGGTACGTTCAGTGCTCGCTTGTCCCTGCTTCTACCATGCAAGAGTCAAAGCTCGTAATCTCAAGGACACCGATTGTGCTCCAATGCAGAAACCGCCTTGGTTTTCACCTCTGTCAAGCTTCAACTCTCCAAAGACACGCGCCGTGAAGTGGTCAACTTCAGTTTCGCGAGCGAACCATGCAAAGCGTCTCAGTGCGATGAATCGCGATGAATCAAGGAGCAGCTCATTTTCGATCCAACTTGCAGTGGAGCGATCGGAATTGATTGAGCTCTGTATAAAGATTGGTGGAGACAGACGCGCGAATTGGAATCGATTCGTCCCGTACTCAAGGCCCAGTCAACACCTGCCGAATGCGACTAGTAGTGAGCGTACTCGCAATACCATTCCCGTTGCAGGTGACCATCATGGTCAGCAATCGCTGAACTGAGTACTTTTCCACATCTTTGAGCCAAAGGCTTTGGCTATGAAGTAGTATTGCTACGAGCGCGCCAAGCAGCCTGAGTTTCTTTTGTGGCTGTCGAAGCAGCAGTAGCATATCCGATCTTGAAGCACTTGTGAGAGCGACACGCGAGCCAGAAATCAAGTGGAGTGTCTACTTGAAGCGATCAGCCAGGGTACAATCTTTTTGATTACCGTGCTCAGCCGATTGCGCTCCAGAGCAGAGCAACTTCAGAATCTCAGAATCGACCAGCAATTTACGCTTCATAAACCTGCGCCGAACGAATCAAGTGAGCAGCATATCACATCAGACGACCCTGCGTCCGTCTCAAGAGTTCGTACCAGCTGATCCCTTGAAGGAAAGTGTCAATGACTAGCGGTACCCGCACACTGCACTATCTTGCAAAACGATTGGTGATTGTCGGAACAGAGCATTCGTTGAGTGCACTAATTATCGTTTCCAGGGGTATATAACATAAGCCTATCCTCCACACCACTCACTTTTCATTTTGCCAAGCAACGCGCTCCGGACTACCCCAAATCAAGCTTCTCCCTGACCAGTCCAATCCGACAGCTCACACGCACACCCATACGACATCTTGCAATCTCAAGATCACACTCTATCCGAGATTACCACTAAACCAACCAACCAACTACTGCAATCATGGCAATCACGTCCCAAGCCCACACCGATGAGGTGTACTCGGAGGTGACGACTCCGACTAACGGCAACAACGCATTTGACGAAGCTAACAAGGCTGCGGCGCGCCAGCTCAAGCCCAACCCGATTCTGTACTCGAGCATCCTCATTGCGCTACTGCAGCCCTTTCAGAGTGGCTGGTCCACCTCACAACTCAATCTCTCCCAGTTCAGCGACACCGACGAGTGCAATGCGCGGCCTATCGCCCCCAACACATGCCTCATGTTCCCAGGACACTCGCACCTCGAGTGGACGTTTGCCAGCAACGCGTGGGTCTTCGGCGGCATGATTGGCAGCCTCTTCTGTGGACACTTCAGCGACTTGTGGGGCCGCCGCAAGCTGCTCTTTGTCAACTGCATCATCATGATCATCGGTGCTGCCATCCAGACCCCCGTCTCCAACATTTGGGCATTCGCCGTCGGCCGTCTCTTCGCCGGCATCGCCTCGGGTGTCGCCACTGGCACACTCGGAGCCTACGTCAACGAGCTCTCGCCACCGCACATGCGCAACATCCTCGGTCTCGGCCTGCAAATCTCCGTCACCTTCGGCATCGTCTTCCCGGCCATTTGCTTCTTCTTCGCCAACACAAGCAGTGGGTGGCGCTACCTCGCGGGTTTCCCCGTCATCCTCGCCGTGCTCTTCCTACTACTCGCGCCTGCATTCACCGTCGAGAGCCCCGCGTGGCTGCTCATGAAGAATCGTCGCGAGGAGGCCAAGCAGGTAATTGCGCGTTTGTACGGCGAGGAGAACGTCTACACTGTGCTCTCATGGCTCGAGACCACCAACAAGCCGAGTGAGGTCGAGCAGGGCAACATGGTCGTCGCTGAGGAGACTCCATCCGTACTCACCGAGAAGGACTCGCTCTTCTCGCCCAAGTACCGCCTTCAGCTCGCCGCAGCCGTGCTGCTTTCTTGCTCGCAGCAGCTCTCGGGTATCAATGCCGTCTTCTATTACTCCGGATCCATCTTCAAGTCGGCCGGGATCTCTGACCCGCGCGTCGGCACGCTGATCATCGACTTCATCAACATTTGGCCTGCTTTCTTCACGGGAGTGCTCGCTGTACGCTTTGGCAACCGCAACATGATTCTGTGGGGCATCGCCGGCATGTTCGTCATGGCCGTACTCATGACCGTCGCCTTCGTCGTCGATGTCCCGGCGCTCTCCATCGTCTTCACAGCACTCTATGTAATCGCCTTTGGCGTCACACTCGGCCCGCTCGTCTGGGTGATCACGGCCGATCTGTTCCCGGACTCGGTGCGTGCCACTGCCACATCCATCGGCATCGGATGCAACTGGCTTTGCAACCTCATCGTTGGCGTCGCCTACCCGTATGTGGCAGACGCGCTTGACGACTGGAGCTACGCGCCGTTTGTGGTGCTGCTCGCCATCTTCTTCCTGCTGTCGCTCAAGCTCGTGCCGGAGACGTCGGGCAAGACGGCCGAGGAGGTGTTGGCCGAGTTCGAGGAGCGTCGTCGCCGTTAGGTAGGTCACTAAACCACCACTAGCGTAATACACATGTTGTGCTTCTCGATCCTCGGTTGTGGACCTTTCCTGACATCTTGGAGATCTCCTCCGAAACGTGACGATCCAAAAGCCGACGTCAAAGTATAAGTGGTCTCATTGTTTTTCCTTTTCATTGTGTTACAGACCTTCAGGGAAGCTCAGACCCTCACCCCTTCACAAGCGACGGAAACAGAATCGTCGACGTCGCTTTGACCTCGCTCTCTTCCTTGAGCTCGCGGCGGTGCTGCAGCAGACCAGCAACGTCGTCCCAGAAGAAGTCCTCGCCGTTGCGGCGCACAATTCCTTCGTGGTCGATGAACGTCTTGTGAGGCACGCGCTGCACCCCGTACGGCTCGGGGACGTCGTCGGCTGCGCAACCAAAGTGCAGCACGGTAGGTGCCTCGCCATCGCGGAAGTCACGGCAGACCCGTGCCTTACCCGTGGCCGGGTTGATCTGGTCGAGGAAGGCGAAAGTCGCGCCAATATTCTGGTCGAGATTCACGAGCACAAAGTTTGCCAGCTTGTGGTGATCGTTCTTGGACCAGGCTTCGAACAGCTCCACCTCAGACACGCACGCGCGACTCCACGTCGCGTAAAAGAGCACAATCGTTGGCAGCTTAGACGTGCGCACGAGCCCCAACAAGCTGCTGGATTCGCCGGTCTCGAGGTCCACGAGCTTCATGTCGAGCGCCGGCTCATTGCGAAGGCACGACATGGCTGGATGATCTTGGTCGTGGAGTAGGGTCGCTGCTTCAGCGCCTTCCGTCTCCTGGGCAACGCAACGCTGGACTTGTGAGCAAGGAGTCGCGGCTCTCGGAATCCGTCGTACTGAACATGCGACTCTTGAAACTCCTCGAAGCTGCTTGATGTGATCCATGGAGAGGCTACAATGCAATTCAAAATGTCATGCAATTTGCTTATGCAGACGATGTTGAGCCATGACGGCCGCTGTTCGAGAGGCTCAACGCCCGCTGAGAATGCGCACGAAAACGATCAGCGCGATAGCTTTGGCGACGAGAGGGCGTCGTCTTGCTGCTGAACGACGAGCTCTTGGACAGCGGGTTCTTGCTCTCTGTGAGCTGCTGGATGCGCTGCTGTTGCTTTTCTTTCTCCTCGAGAACGCGACGCTCTGCGCGAAGTCTTGCTCGCTCCAGCGCGACCATGTCCTTGTAATGGACCAAGTGCGCGTGGCTGCGGCTAGCATTGATGCGCATGCTGCTGCGGATGGTGCTCTTCATGGTCGAGTCAAGGCGAAAGCCTGCAAAGATCGACTCAATCGGAGGGACATCCGCTTGCTGGAACAGTGCACACTGCTCAACTCTCGCTATGTCAACGAGGAACTTGTGTTTGCTCGGTTTTCGTCGCCCGCTGGTGCTAGCACTGCACACAGATGCAGCATCGTCGTCGTCCTCCCCATTGGCTGTAGCTTCAACTCGACTAAACTGCTCTCGGGCGACTCGAGCTGCTGTTGGTCTACGTCATCGGGAAAGAAAATGATCTCCAGCACCTCGCGAATCTCGGGTGCTAGCAGCTCGAGCACGCTGTCGTCGGGCTGCGTCGTCAGCAGCTCCATCCCCGTGGCCATTTCGTAAATCACCTGGCCGAAGAGCAGCAGGTCGACGTCGACCTTGGCCTCGAGCGGCACCGTGAGGCTGCGACTCTCCTTGGATCGGTCCACCGCGAGCAGGGGGAGGTAGATGTCCGTGATGCGGGCGTTGCCATCGTCGACGAGCACGTTTCCGGTGCTGAGGTGGTCGCACAGGATCCCTTTGGAGCGCAGTGCCATCAGCGCCTGCAGGATCTGGCGGCCAAACTTGGCGACGTCGCGGATGGGCAGCGGCGAGGCCGATTGGAGCTGGTACTTGTCCTCGTAGGCGCGCGCGGGGTCAGCGCCGTGGATGCGGTCCTTGATGCTTCCAGCCGCGACGAATGGCTGGACGACGAGCAGCCCCTTCTTGTCCCTGGCGTGGTGGATGTCGACCACTGGCACCAAGTACGGGTGCTTGAGCGTGACGAGCAGCGCCTTGAGCCGGTAGAGCGCGTGCTCCTTGTGCAGGTCCAGGAAGGCCGTCTGGTCGGGGAAGAGCGCCAGCAGCATCTCCCCGCACCGCTCACTGCGCAGGTCCGTCATGTCCACGAGGAAGCAGTGCTTGTCCGCGCGGCTGCCCACGCGCGGCAGCGCCTCCTCGCGCCACTGGAACAGCGGGAAGCGCCGGCAGAACTTGGCGGCCAGCAGCACCGCCAGCGCCGCGCTGAAGCTGCTCGCCATGGCGGCCGACCCTCGGGAACTGCCGACTGCCCAGCGTGAGGGCGAGGAGTATTTACAGCGCATGGACATGCCCGCTGCGACTTGAACGATGGGGGTGCGTTGGTTTGCCACCGGCAGAACTGCGCTAGAAGAGAGAACCAATGCCTACAGATTGACCCGATAAAGCCGATGAATGTCAAGAGCCTCACGATCGATCACGGGGTGGAAGCGGGGCTCAACCGCGTCGTCCAAGTCGTTATGCTTGCCTCGCAGCGCAGCTCCATACTGTCGTCGCAGAAGTCAACAACCGTCCGTGATAGTCATTGGCCCCAAGGCTGTCACGTTGGTCCGCTGCATATACTCTCCACACTATGGCGACGTCGCTCATATGAGCTCCGAAGGCGTCCAGCAGCAGCAGCAGCAGAAGCAGCCCATGATGGCGCAGCTCGGTGGTCAACCACTTCAACATCCCATCCAGTATTGCTGTGTCGTTTGAATGTCTTCTGAATGTACCTCCCTCCCTCCTGGTGCAACCTCCTCTGTTGAAGATGGAATCTCCGCAGGTTATTCAATATCACGTCTACAACCATACAAACACCCAGTACCTGCGTCCGTTAAGCGCTTCCACTTCCGCGTTTCATGCGTTTTCCTAGGAACCCGCATCCTCCTCCGCCACGCGCGGCCCGTCACGGCCCCAATTTCACCCAATACGCGGCGGATTCGGGTGGTGGCGTCTTCACTTGCGCCCAGTATACCCTCCCCTGTGAGGCCAGCATCCGCCGCCCCCCCCCCTACGCCAAGCTCACTTCGCAACCTCCGCCGCCGCAAGACGCAAAGATGCTCGGCCGCGCGCTCCGCCAGTCGCGCGCGCTGCTGGCCACGCCCGCGGGCCAGCGCCAGCAGCTGCGCCGCCTGAACCTGCACGAGTTCCAGTCGCTCGACATCATGAAGGGCTTCGGCGTGGCCACGCCCGCCGGCATCCCCGCCTCGACGCCAGAGGAGGCCGAGGCCGCCTTCAACGAGATCCGCGCCGGCCGCGGTGCGTTGCTCCCCTCTCGGCGGTTGGGAGGACCAGTGGAACTGACGGTACACCCTCCGCAGCCGACGTGGACGTCGTCATCAAGGCGCAGGCGCTCACGGGCGGACGAGGACTCGGACACTTCAAGAACGGATTCAAGGGAGGCGTCCACGTCACCACCAAGCCGGAGCAGGCCAAGAGCATCGCCGAGCGCATGCTCGGCCAGACGCTCGTCACCAAGCAGACGGGAGAGAAGGGCATTGAGGTCGCCAAGGTCTTCCTCGTCGAGCGCGTCTACATGCGCCGAGAGATGTACTTCTCGATCCTCATGGACCGCGCCTCGCAGGGACCCGTGATCGTCGCCTCCCCCGCCGGCGGAACATCCATCGAGGACGTGGCCGCCGCCACGCCCGAGCTCATCTTCAAGGAGAACGTCGACATCACGACCGGACCCACGGACGAGCAGGTCGCGCGCCTCGCCAAGAACCTCGGCGCCGAGGAGGGATCGGCCGTCAGCGACAAGCTGCAGGCCATGATCCGCAACCTGTACAACCTCTTCATCGGCGTCGACGCTACGCTTGTTGAGATCAACCCGCTCGCCGAGACGCGCGACGGCGAGATCTACGCCTGCGACGCCAAGGTCAACTTTGACGACAACGCTGGCTTCCGCCACAAGGACATCTTCGCCAAGCGCGACAAGACCCAGGAGGACCCGCGTGAGGTCGAGGCCAGTGCCTACGACCTCAACTACATCGGTCTGAGCGGCAACATTGGCTGCCTTGTGAACGGCGCCGGTCTGGCCATGGCCACCATGGATATCATCTCGCTCTACGGCGGCTCGCCGGCCAACTTCCTGGACGTTGGAGGTGGCGCCACCGAGTCGCAGGTCAAGAAGGCCTTCGAGATCCTCAACCACGACGACCAGGTCAAGTCGATCCTCGTCAACATCTTCGGCGGTATCATGCGCTGCGACGTGATCGCCGCGGGTATCGTGGCCGGCTGCCAAGGACCTGGGTCTGCAGAAGCCGATCATCATCCGTCTGCAGGGCACGAACGTCGAGAAGGCTCGTGAGCTGATCGCTAACTCGGGCTTCAAGATGATTGTCGCCGACGACCTCGAGGACGCCGCCTCGAAGGCCGTCAAGATCGCCTGACATTGTGGCGCAGGCCGACGAGGCCGACGTCAAGGTGTCGTTCCAGCTCTAAGCGGACCCGGGCACCCTGTCCCCGCAACGAGTCGCGATCTAGTGACAGCGAGTGCGCGCTGCACTAGTGTAATGTGAATGAAAACACGTGCTCGTGCTTTGCGCATCAATCATCCTGGCGTGTCTGACTGACGTTCATGCAGTTGCAAACTGATTGTTGTTATATATTTCACCATCTGGATTAGCGCGGCACAGCGGTCATAATCGTTCCTGTCCTGCTGCTCTGCTGCGCGCGAGCCCAGCGGCGACTGCCTACTTGGCCTTCGCGCGACCGGCCGCTGGAGCTCATGGTGTTGACGATCCACTCCATGCCCTCCTGCAGCCCCTCGCCCGTCTTGGCCGAGCACGCCTGGATGTGCCACGTGCGGTCGCGGATGGTCGCGAGGTTGAGCGCCGTCGAGATCTCGCCCGACGGCAGCGCGTTGAGCAGGTCCTGCTTGTTGGCGAACACGAGGATGGGGACGTTGGAGAGCTTCTCTTCCTCCAGCAGCGTCACCAGCTCCATGCCCGTCTCCTCGAGGCGGCGTCGGTCGGCGCTGTCAATGACGTAGATCTGCCTCGTGTGCGCATACACAAGTGTCAGTGCCCGAGCTGGTTTGTCACGAGTGCCGCGTGTATGTGTATCGACGCACCAGCGCGTCGGTCTGCTCGTAGTAGTTGCGCCAGTACGGGCGGATGGTCTTCTGTCCGCCGATGTCCCACATGTTGAGCTTGAACCCGTCGACCTGCAGGCTCTTGACGTTGAAGCCCTGCGTGGGCATGATGTGGCTGATGTCCTCCTCCGAGAGCTTCTTGAGGATCGTGGTCTTGCCGCCGTTGTCGAGCCCGAGCACGAGGATGCGCGCCTCGCTGTCGTCCTTCTTGAGCTTCCGCAGCAGGTTCAGCAGGCCCATGGTCGTCGTGGAGGTCACCGCTCGGGGGTTTGGAAATGGCGAGCGCTCCTGGCGGCCCCCGGGCGAGTTGGAGAGCCGCGCGCGCCGCTTTGGGCGCAGCAACCGACCGCGCGAGCGTCTCGCAACGCCCCGAGCGCTAATTTTACGCCTGCGCGCGTTGAGGCGCCGGGGGCAGCTTCAAGCTGCGTCACCATGCGATCCATCATGAGGGGGTTTCGAAACGACGCGGGGGTACGGTGGAGGACCTGAATACTGCGCCGTGGATATTGTGGGGTGGACCACTCCAGCAGCTCCATTTGAAAACGGGTGGCTGCTGAAGAATGGCGCTGGCGGGCGGGAGCTCATGAGCGCCACTTTGGCATTTGCAGCCGCCAGCACGAAGGAGGCAATCGGAGCTTCTGCGACTGTAGGAGACGTTAGACTGTGCTTGTGTGTGTGTTGCATATATCCACCGGAGGCTCAAGGGATGCTTGCAAAATTATACCAAGATCTGCTCTGAATCATCTTGAGGAAATCCCCTCGGTAACACGAGGGAGTTCGCACTGATGAGCCCCACATCCGACACCTTCATCTTCTTCATGTGTGTACAGTACGAAAGTATCCTATGCAACCAACAACTGCCCTCAAGAAACGAGATTACATAGGATTGTGGTCCTCAATAGCTTAGCGTACTGCGCCGCCTGGACGGCGGCAAAATCGGCGGCGCAGCTAGGCGGCCGACGCGATCGACTCCTCCGACTCGTCGTCCACCGACGAGTTGTCGGCAGAGGAGGAGGCTTCTTCCACCGAAGCCTTGGTCGAGGTCCGGGCCTCCTCGTCTTCGGATGCGCTGCTGACGGCGCTGTCGTGCTCATCGTCGGCGTCGACCTCGCTGTCGCTGCTGATCTCCTCGACCTCGAGGTACTTTTGCTGCTCGATGAACCGCTGGTGGTACTGATACGCCTCGCCGGCGAACAGTCTGTCGGTCCTCTCCTCCTCCTCGGCTCCCCACTGCGTCGGTGGCAGCGGCGAGAACGACACGGACCGGCCACGGCCGCGCTTGGCCGAAGTCGATGCTGACGCCGAGGCGGAGGCCGAGCCCGAACCCGAACCTGAGCCGCTCGCCTGCGAGTCCGTGTCCGAGTTGCTCGTGGACCACCGCAGACTGCTGCGCGGCGGCTCTCTCGTGGGGCTTGGCGGTCGGTCGTAAGTGGCGTCCGAGGTGGCGATCTCTAGGTCGAGCGCGAGGCTGTCCTCGCTGCGGTCGCTGGAGCCGCACTCGCTCTCGCTGGCGCTGCTGGACTGCGTGTTTCCTGCCGAGGAGTTCTTCGCGAGCATGAGGAGAGCAGCGACTGGATGAGGTTCTGCTTGACGTTGAAGACAGCCATGGAGTCCTCTACGGCGCGCTTTTCTGCGAGGAACTGCTTGCGCACTCGCCTGCGCGCGCGCTCCGTCTTCTTGAGGTTGCGGAAGAGCACGTCCTCCCTGCGGTCCTCCTCCTGCAGGATGTGTAGCTCGTCCATGAGCTCGAGCACCATCTGCGCGTTGCCGAGCGCGTGCGCCTGCTCCATGTCGTCCTCAATGTCGGCCATCTGCGCGCGGCGCAGCTCCTCGTGGGCCGCGTTCTCTCGCATGTCGGCCTTGAGCAGGCGGATCTCGTCCGTCACGGCCTCGATCCGCCGCGTCAGCCGCTCGCGCTTGCGCGCCATGATGGAGCCCACCTGCATGTTGGTGAAGGCCACGCACTTGAGCGCCTTGGTCGCCTGCTTGCTGCCCTCCATCGCGTCCTCCAGCAGCGCCGGCATGCTCACGGCCGTCGCCATCCACGCCATCGCAGCCGTCGACATCTCGGCCGCCTTTCCGATCGCCAACTGCCCGTGGCGCTCGCCGGTTCTCGCGCCAGCGCGTGGTCATGCAGCGCCATCGCGGGGCTCGAGGCGTCTATGCGGCGATGGCGCGCTGGACCGTCGGTCCCGTGCGGGAGGGGTCAAATGAGGGACGTGAGGGACGAAATCACTTGGGGTTTGTATACTGTCCCCAAGATAACGCCATTGCCCGCGCGACCCAACACGCTGCGGAAGCGTGTTTATCGCGCGGGGCTTCTTCATGCTACGGAACCGCCCTGCTGCTGGTGGGATTGGCCGTGGAGGTGGTGGAACGAGTTCCCGACGGCTTTTAACACCCACGCTCTACGTTTGACGAGGCCGGCGTCACGAGGGCAATCGCCACAGCGATTGATTGAGGCATTTGCGAAAGCTTGGCGTCATGGCGGACTCGGTACATGTGACGTGTGAGACGGCGGAGACACCAGGAGGTAGGAGACCACTTGGGCCGACATGAGTGGGGCCGTCACGAGTGGACCACCGGCTGGACCGACCAGCCGACGGTGTGAGTGACTGACAGCCGACAGCCGCACGATGCACGTCGCGTCGACAACGGGTGAAGGGTTCGCTTTCGTGGATGTCCCGTATCCGATAGGCGCCGAGGAGCCCTCGACTCGACGCGCAAGGTATTCGGTTGCAGCCCATCGCTGGTGGCCGCAGGCTCGCCTCGTGGCGGGTAGACACGCGCTTCCTCCGACTCGAGCGGTTGAACTCGATGGTCGAAGCTACAACTGGTCACAGGCGTGGAGGCTGGCACGGTGATGTCATTATGAAACTCCTGTGGTCTGTTCATTGTTAGAGCGAGCCTAACTTCCTACCACGATCCGCATTAGTTCTCGAGAACCACGCGGTAGCGCACCGTGCCGTTGCGCACCATCTCGATACCCTTGTTCACGTCACTCATCGGCATCTTCTGGATGACCGGACGCACGTTCTTCTCCGACGCCAGCTTCAGCATGTCCTTGATGTCCGCGATCGAGCCGATGGCACTGCCCGTGAAGTTGGCTCCCTTGCTCACGACACTGAAGGCGTGGAAGTTCACCTTGTCGTTCGGCAGACCCACCATGATGAGCTTGCCACGGAACGCCAAGAAGCTCAGGAACTGGTCGTACGGCATGTTGTTGGCGTCCGCCGTCAGCAGCAGCACATCCACCGAGCCGGCCGCCTTCTTCGACTGCTCCGGGTCGCTGTAGTTGACGAACTCGTCAGCGCCGAGCGCGCGGATCTCCGCCTCCTTGTTGGACGACCGAGAGAACGCCACGACGGTGGCACCCATGGCCTTGGCGAACTGCAGAGCCAGGTGGCCCAGACCGCCGATACCAATCACACCCACGCGGTCACCAGGCTTCACACCGGCGTTCTTGAACGGAGAGAAGACGGTCACGCCAGCGCACAGCAGCGAAGCAGCGAGATCCGACGGGATGTTCTCCGGGATCTGGAACGCGTACGGCTCAGGCACGCGCACATAGTCCGCGTATCCACCGTACGTCGTCTTGCCGTCCGGGTAGTGGTCGTTGTACGTCCACACCATGTGCGGGCAGTACGCGTCGGCGCCGACCGAGCACTGCTTGCACGGCTTGTCGGCGTCGCGGTTCAGGCACGCCCACACCTGCGCGCCGACACCCACGCGGTCGCCCACCTTGATGTCCTTCACCTCGGGACCAACCACCGTCACCTCACCGACGATCTCGTGACCAGGGACGCACGGGAACTCGGTGTATCCCCAGCCACTGTCCATGGTGTGGATATCCGAGCCGCAGATGCCGGAGTGCGTGATCTTGATCTCAATGTCCTCGGCGCCGATCGGGCGAGTCTCGTAGGTCCAGGGCTTGACGGCCTCTCCCTTGCCGAAGCAGGCGTAGGCGTTCACGGTGCGGGGAGCGGCAGACATAGCTGGCGGGGCGAGAAAGCGAGAAGTCGCGTTTGCTTTCGAGGCTGCTTGGACGGTCGCTTGAGGCGGCGAATTGAAGAATGGCCGATGCATTTATAGGATCGAGCTCGCCTCGGTTGAGCTCACCTCGATTGAGCTCAACCCGCTTCGACGATCGCACGTATCTAGTGCGTGCTGCATGTGTGGAGGGCAGTGACGATGGAATTGGCGCCATAGAACCACAACCAAGTATTCAAACGCGCTATCGAAATGTGGCCACCCGTAAGCGTTCGTTGCCATTCATCACGATTGCGGCCTTGGGCGAGAGGAAATGTCAAACGTAAGCGGGTGATCAGGTTGCATCGAGATTGCGTTGAAAGCAAGGTACATACGTTGTAATCGTCAAATCTTTGCTGCGTTCCATGGGACAATGCCGTTATCGACAGCGATCCCTTTCGTTTTGCGATCACTCCACACCGATGAGCGCTCATGAGTTGTTCGCACGCAGCAGATCACCCACTTTCCCCCCTAGTTCTCGAGCACGACGCGGTAGCGCACCACGCCGTCGCGAACCATCTGGATTCCCTTGTTCGCCTCGCTCATCGGCAGCTTCTGGATGATCGGACGCACGTTCTTCTCGGCGGCAAGCTTCAGCATGTCCTTGATCTCACCCGTGCTGCCAATCATGCTTCCCGTGAAGTTCGTGGCCTTGCCAACAACACTGAAGGCGTGGAAGCTGACGCTGTCGTTCGGAATGCCAACCATGATGAGCTTGCCGCGGAACGACAGGAAGCTCAGAAATAGGTCATACGGCATGCCAGTAGCATCAGCCGTCACCAGAAGAACTTCGACCGAGCCAGCAGCCTTCTTCGCTTGCTCCGGGTCGCTGTAGTTGACGAAATCATCGGCACCGAGACCACGGATCTCCGCCTCCTTGTTGGCCGAGCGAGAGAACGCGACGACCGTAGCACCCATGGCCTTGGCAAACTGGATGCCGAGATGGCCAAGACCACCGATGCCGACAATACCCACACGGTCACCTGCCTTGACACCGGCGTTCTTGAACGGAGCGTACACGGTCACGCCAGCACAGAGCAGCGGAGCAGCGACGTCCGACGGGATGTTCTCCGGGATCTGGAATGCGTAGTCGCCGAGCACACGAATGTACTCAGCGTATCCGCCGTACGAGTTGTGGCCGTCCTTGTAGGTGAAGTTGTACGTGCCGACTGAGTGCGGGCAGTACGCGTTGTCGCCCGAGGCGCACTGCTGGCACGGGGCGTTGGGGTCCTTGTTGAGGCACGCCCAAGCTTGAGCACCAACACCTACGCGGTCGCCCACCTTGTGCTCCGTCACCTTCTCGCCGACCTGCGTCACCTCACCGACGATCTCGTGGCCCACGACGCACGGGTACTTGGTCGGACCCCAGCCGCTGTCGATAGTGTGGATGTCCGTGCCGCAGATACCGCAGTGCGAGATCTTGATCTCAACGTCCTCGGCGCCGAGCGGACGGGACTCGTAGGTCCAGGGCTTGACGGCCTCGCCCTGGTTGAAGCAGGCGTAGGCTTTGATGGAGCGCGGAGCGGCCGACATGTTTCCTGACAGGTGCAGAGAGGCGCGTCTGGACTGAGCTTGAGCTGGCGAATTCCAGAATGAGACTGTGCTTGCCATGCAGTCGGTCAAAAATGGCCTCGCGGTCGCTCCACTCCCCCGCCCGCCCGAGCGAGCGCGGACAGTGCAACAAGTATGCTCACCGTGCCGATCCAAATGCTCGAAGTGGACCGTGGGTGTCAGCCACGGGAAGACACTCTCGCGGCAAAGTCTGTCATGAAAGCCCAGGGAACGACGCGATCACTGAAGTTGGCGATGAAGTAATACTTCGCTTACGTTATACAGTAGTACGGTATTCACAGTAATCCGTGACGGATCCGTCAACGCGTACGTGTGCAGTGCGATTGCTTCACCCCCACGCGCTCGCGATTACTTCATAGCTCCTGCGTTATTGCTGTTTTCATGATTTGATGGTTCGTGGCGCATCGCAGGGAGCCTACGAACTCGGCGTGCGTCGGGTGGGTGTCGTGATAGTTCGGTGCGCTGCCACATCGTTCCGATCGACGCACACGTCACGTTGTCCCTTCACAGCTGGATAACGAGCGCAAGGCTCAAACTCCGTACTGCAGCTATAAACAGATCATGACGCGCCGTACGGTCATACCTACCGCGCGCCATCTCTTCAAGACTTTGCTTAGGGGAAGCATATCCATTCGCATGCCACGCAACTCGCCTAGCACGGTTCAATGGCTGGCTAGCTAATTGGCTAGTTGGTTGACTGGTTCGTTGATTCGCAAAGATCTTCCCGCCATGCACTGCCTATAGAATCGGTGGCGACTCGCTTCCACCACTTTGACCGAATTCCGTGTCGCTGTACACTGCGTAGTTGACGAGCTCGTCAGTAGCACAAAGAAGCACGGACCTCACCTGGATCATTATAGCCTTTGCGCGCAGTCGCGACGGTCTGAGCGGATCGCGCTGGTCTTGATGTGGTCCAAGTTGATGGTTGGTACGTCCCTTTCCTATCCTTTCTTTCTTTCACTTTTGTTGTTGTTGTTGTTGTTGTTGTTGGTTGGTTGGTTTTCATTTTGCGTGTGTGTCTGTACATTGCACATTGCGCATTGCGCTGCTTACAGTACTCTTCGGAGGCGACTCCTACCATACTATGCGCAGGAAATCGTCTACCCGACCCACGCAATGCGATCGACGAGAGAGCAGCAAGAGAAGAGATGATCTACATTCGGTTGACCAGTCAGCAGAGAAGTGCCTTTCTAAGTGACCTACTTGGTGGATCGAGCGAGATGATCAGTTCTCGAGCACGACGCGGTAGCGCACCACGCCGTCGCGAACCATCTGGATTCCCTTGTTCGCCTCGCTCATCGGCAGCTTCTGGATGATCGGACGCACGTTCTTCTCGGCGGCAAGCTTCAGCATGTCCTTGATCTCACCCGTGCTGCCAATCATGCTTCCCGTGAAGTTCGTGGCCTTGCCAACAACACTGAAGGCGTGGAAGCTGACGCTGTCGTTCGGAATGCCAACCATGATGAGCTTGCCGCGGAACGACAGGAAGCTCAGAAATAGGTCATACGGCATGCCAGTAGCATCAGCCGTCACCAGAAGAACTTCGACCGAGCCAGCAGCCTTCTTCGCTTGCTCCGGGTCGCTGTAGTTGACGAAATCATCGGCACCGAGACCACGGATCTCCGCCTCCTTGTTGGCCGAGCGAGAGAACGCGACGACCGTAGCACCCATGGCCTTGGCAAACTGGATGCCGAGATGGCCAAGACCACCGATGCCGACAATACCCACACGGTCACCTGCCTTGACACCGGCGTTCTTGAACGGAGCGTACACGGTCACGCCAGCACAGAGCAGCGGAGCAGCGACGTCCGACGGGATGTTCTCCGGGATCTGGAACGCGTAGTCGCCGAGCACACGGATGTACTCAGCGTATCCGCCGTACGAGTTGTGGCCGTCCTTGTAGGTGAAGTTGTACGTGCCGACTGAGTGCGGGCAGTACGCGTTGTCGCCCGAGGCGCACTGCTGGCACGGGGCGTTGGGGTCCTTGTTGAGGCACGCCCAAGCTTGAGCACCAACACCTACGCGGTCGCCCACCTTGTGCTCCGTCACCTTCTCACCGACCTGCGTCACCTCACCGACAATCTCATGGCCCACGACGCACGGGTACTTGGTCGGACCCCAGCCGCTGTCGATAGTGTGGATGTCCGTGCCGCAGATACCGCAGTGCGAGATCTTGATCTCAACGTCCTCGGCGCCGAGCGGACGGGACTCGTAGGTCCAGGGCTTGACGGCTTCGCCCTGGTTGAAGCAGGCGTAGGCTTTGATGGAGCGCGGAGCGGTCGACATGTTTCTTGACAGGTGAAAGGAGGAGAGGAGTGCTTGGTGTAAACTTGAACTGGTGAATTCCAGAATGAGACTGTGCTTGCCATGCAGACGGTCAAAAATGACCGCGTGGCCACGCCCCCGCCCGAGAGAGCACGGACAGTGCAGCAAGTATGCTCACCGTGCCGAGCCAAATGCTCGAAATGAACCGTGGGTGTTAGCCACAGGAAGACACTCTCGCGGCAAAGCCTGCTATGTAAGCTCAGGGTTTGACGCGATCACTGAAGTTGAAGACTTCACCGGAGGCGATGAAGTAATACCTCGCTTACGTCATACAGTAGTACGGTATTATTTATGTATTAACAGTAATCCGTGACGGATCCGTCAACGCGTACGTGTGCGTGCGTGCGTGCGTGGCAGTGCGATTGCTTCACCCCCACGCGCTCGCGATTACTTCATAGCTCCTGCGTTATTGCTGTTTTCATGATTTGATGGTTCGTGGCGCATCGCAGGGAGCCTACGAACTCGGCGTGCGTCGGGTGGGTGTCGTGATAGTTCGGTGCGCTGCCACATCGTTCCGATCGACGCACACGTCACGTTGTCCCTTCACAGCTGGATAACGAGCGCAAGGCTCAAACTCCGTACTCCAGCTATAAACAGATCACCTACCGTGTGCCATCTCTTCATTACTTTGCTTGGGGGAAACATATCCATTCGCATGCCACGCAACTCGCCTAGCACGGTTCAATGACTGGCTAGCTATTTGGCTAGTTGGTCGACTGGTTCGTTGATTCGCAAAGATCTTCCCGCCATGCATTGCCTATAGACTCGGCGACGACTCGCTTCCACCATTTTGACCGAATTCCATGTCGCTGTACACTGCGTAGCTGGCAAAGTAGCACGGACCTCACCTGCCTCCTTATAGCCTTTGAGCGCAGTCGCGACGGTCTGAGCGGATCGCGCTGATCTTGATGTGGTCCAAGTTGATGGTTGGTACGTCCCTTTCCTATCCTTTCTTTCTTTCACTTTTGTTGTTGTTGTTGTTGTTGTTGTTGGTTGGTTGGTTTTCATTTTGCGTGTGTGTCTGTACATTGCACATTGCGCATTGCGCTGCTTACAGTACTCTTCGGAGGCGACTCCTACCATACTATGCGCAGGAAATCGTCTACCCGACCCACGCAATGCGATCGACGAGAGAGCAGCAAGAGAAGAGATGATCTACATTCGGTTGACCAGTCAGCAGAGAAGTGCCTTTCTAAGTGACCTACTTCGGTAGATCGAGCGAGATCAGTTCTCAAGCACGACACGGTAGCGCACCACGCCGTCGCGAACCATCTGGATCCCCTTGTTCGCCTCCCTCATCGGCAGCTTCTGGATGATCGGACGCACGTTCTTCTCGGCGGCAAGCTTCAGCATGTCCTTGATCTCGCCCGTGCTGCCAATCATGCTTCCCGTGAAGTTCGTGGCCTTGCCAACCACACTGAAGGCGTGAAAGCTGACGCTGTCATTCGGAATGCCAACCATGATGAGCTTGCCGCGGAACGACAGGAAGCTCAGGAATAGATCATACGGCATGCCAGTAGCATCGGCCGTCACCAGAAGAACTTCGACCGAGCCAGCAGCCTTCTTCGCTTGCTCCGGGTCGCTGTAGTTGACGAAATCATCGGCACCGAGACCACGGATCTCCGCCTCCTTGTTAGCCGATCGAGAGAACGCGACGACCGTAGCACCCATGGCCTTGGCGAACTGGATGCCGAGGTGGCCAAGACCACCAATGCCGACAATACCCACACGGTCACCCGCCTTGACACCGGCGTTCTTGAACGGCGCGTACACGGTCACGCCAGCGCAGAGCAGCGGAGCCGCGGCGTCCGACGGGATGTTCTCCGGGATCTGGAATGCGTAGTCGCCGAGCACACGAATGTACTCAGCGTATCCGCCGTACGAGTTGTGGCCGTCCTTGTAGGTGAAGTTGTACGTGCCGACCGAGTGCGGGCAGTAGGCATTGTCGCCCGAGGCGCACTGCTCGCACGGAGCGTTGGGGTCCTTGTTGAGGCACGCCCAAGCCTGAGCACCGACACCCACGCGGTCGCCCACCTTGTGCTCCGTCACCTTCTCGCCGACCTGCGTCACCTCACCGACAATCTCATGGCCCACGACGCACGGGTACTTGGTCGGACCCCAGCCGCTGTCGATGGTGTGGATGTCCGTGCCGCAGATACCGCAGTGCGAGATCTTGATCTCAACGTCCTCGGCGCCGAGCGGACGGGACTCGTAGGTCCAGGGCTTGACGGCCTCGCCCTGGTTGAAGCAGGCGTAGGCTTTGATGGAGCGCGGAGCGGCCGACATGTTTCCTGACAGGTGCAGAGAGGCGTGTCTGGACTGAGCTTGAGCTGGCGAATTCCAGAATGAGACTGTGCTTGCCATGCAGTCGGTCAAAAATGGCCTCGCGGTCGCTCCACTCCCCCGCCCGCCCGAGCGAGCGCGGACAGTGCAACAAGTATGCTCACCGTGCCGATCCAAATGCTCGAAGTGGACCGTGGGTGTCAGCCACGGGAAGACACTCTCGCGGCAAAGTCTGTCATGAAAGCCCAGGGAACGACGCGATCACTGAAGTTGGCGATGAAGTAATACTTCGCTTACGTTATACAGTAGTACGGTATTCACAGTAATCCGTGACGGATCCGTCAACGCGTACGTGTGCGTGCGATTGCTTCACCCCACGCGCTCGCGATTACTTCATAGCACCATGCGTGATCGCTGCTTTCATGATTTGATGATTCGTGGCGCATCGCAGGGAGTCTACGGACTCGGCGTGCGTCGGGTGGGTGTCGTGACAGTTCGGCGCGCTGCCACATTGTTCCGATCGACACACACGTCGCGTTGTCCCTTCACAACTGGATAACGAGTGCAAGGCTCAAACTCCGTACTCCAGCTATAAACAGATCACCTACCGTGTGCCATCTCTTCATTACTTTGCTTGGGGGAAACATATCCATTCGCATGCCACGCAACTCGCCTAGCACGGTTCAATGACTGGCTAGCTATTTGGCTAGTTGGTCGACTGGTTCGTTGATTCGCAAAGATCTTCCCGCCATGCATTGCCTATAGACTCGGCGACGACTCGCTTCCACCATTTTGACCGAATTCCGTGTCGCTGTACACTGCGTAGTTGACGAGCTCGTCAGTAGCACAAAGAAGCACGGACCTCACCTGGATCATTATAGCCTTTGCGCGCAGTCGCGACGGTCTGAGCGGATCGCGCTGGTCTTGATGTGGTCCTAGTTGATGGTTGGTGCGTCCCTTTCCTTTCCTTTCTTTCTTTCACTTTTTTGTTGTTGTTGGTTGTGTTTTCATGTTGCATTTGTATCTGTACATTGCACATTGCGCATTGGACTGCTTACAGTACTCTTCGGAGGCAACTCCTACCATTGCGCAGGAAATCGTCTACCCGAACCACGCAACGCTATCAATGAGAGAGCAACAAGAGAAGAAAGGATCTACATGCGGTTGACCAGTCAGAAGAGAAGTGCCTTTCTCAGTACCTACTT
Organism: Phytopythium helicoides; assembly: GCA_024867545.1. NCBI lineage: Eukaryota > Oomycota > Peronosporomycetes > Pythiales > Pythiaceae > Phytopythium > Phytopythium helicoides. The sequence goes on from JANFNE010000043.1 coordinate 79,023, forward strand.
CGTAGATCGAGCGAGATCAGTTCTCAAGCACGACACGGTAGCGCACCACGCCGTCGCGAACCATCTGGATCCCCTTGTTCGCCTCGCTCATCGGCAGCTTCTGGATGATCGGACGCACGTTCTTCTCGGCGGCAAGCTTCAGCATACTCTTGACGTCGGCGATCGAGCCAATTGCGCTGCCGACAATCTTTCGGCCCTTCGGCACAAGGTTGTACGGGTACAACTTGATCTGGTCTTCCGGTAGACCAACCATAACAAGCGTGCCGCGGAATCCCAAAAAGCTCATGAAGAGGTCATATGGCATGTCCTTGGCGTCCGCCGTCACGAGCAATAGATCAACCGAGCCAGCAGCCTTCTCTGACTGCTCCTTGTCACTGTAGTTGACAAACTCATCAGCTCCAAGAGCACGGACCTCAGCCTCCTTGTTAGCCGAGCGAGAGAACGCCACGACGGTGGCACCCATAGCCTTGGCGAACTGCAGAGCGAGATGACCAAGGCCGCCGATGCCAACGACGCCAACGCGGTCACCGGGCTTCACACCAGCCTCCTTGAATGGCGTGAAAACGGTCGTGCCAGCGCAGAGCAGCGGAGCCGCCTCGTCCGACGGGATGATCTCAGGGATCTTGAACGCGTACACCGCAGCGACACGCACGTACTCGGCGTATCCTCCGTACGACGTCCTTGCCGTCCGCGTAGTGATCACTGTACGTCATCACCATGCGAGGGCAATACGCGTCCGCCCCAGTGGCGCACGCCTTGCAAGGCTTGTCGGCGTCCTTGTTGAGGCACGCCCAGACCATTGCACCGACACCGACGCGGTCACCGACTTTCAGGTCCTTGACTTCGGGGCCAGCGATCGTTACTTCGCCAACGATCTCGTGACCAGGAACGCACGGTTCGTCGAAGGCTCCCCAGCCGCCGCCAATTGCATGCACGTCAGTCCCACAGATTCCGCAGTGGGAGATCTTGATCTCGACATCATCGGGGCCAAGTGGACGTGACTCGTATTGCCATGGCTTGATGGCTTGACCCGAGGCGTACGCGGCGTAGGCATTGATGGTGCGAGGTGCAGACGAAGACATCGGGATTTGGGCTGTAAGGAAGGTTGCTTGCGAAGTAGTTGTCAGTTGGCTGCTTGGGCTGCTCGGCAGATTGCAGAATGAGCTAGGAGGAGGTCGACGGCTCATTGCCCACGAAAAGAGAGAGGCTTGCTTTGCAATTCGTAACAGCGCTGCCTGCTGTAGGTATCTTCCGTTGATTGGCCATATGCTGTCGACCGTCAACATCTCAAATCCGTCAACACGAGCGATTGGGCTCCCCACCGTCGCTCGCTGTACACTGTACCGGGATTGAGTTTGATCTAGCGCTTCGGTCTTCTCCTCTCTTGCATCAACTCAACTCAACGCACTGTACCGGGATTGAGTTTGATCTAGCGCTTCGGTCTTCTCCTCTCTTGCATCAACTTCATGCTAAGTGCTAGGAGATTACGATGGCGGGTGGGACTGTTGTCCTCCTGCTTTACAGCAGGTAAGCAGATCCTGGTATGCCATCTCTTCAAGTCTTCGCTTAGAGCAATCGCATGCCACACAACTGACCGAGCACAGTTCACTGGCTGGTAGCTTGGCAAAGAATCTCCCTTCCAATGCACTATTAGTCGCTTTGACTGAACTTCGTTCTAGGAGTACAACTCGATAGCGGACAATGCTATCATGAACCATCTGGATGCCCAGGTATCCTCCACCTGCAGGGATAGATGTAAGAAGACACAAGCGAGAGCTTCCCGAGCCCAGCCTCGAGAAACTCGTCGACGACGCCAACGACATCCGACGGCAACGACATCCTCGGAATTTTGTCAGCTCAGTGGCGGAGTCGTTCTCCATGAAGCTTCCAGTCGATGCCAAATTCCATCGCGTGGCTTGCATCTCTGAGGAACCGTGTGTGTGGTCGCCTTTGAAGTCGTCTCATAAAAGTCGATGGGCGGTGTCACCGCGTCACCACGGCCGAGTGCTGAGCCCACGTGGGAGATATTCCAGCTCCTCGCTTGTCACCATGTCGTCCGCTTTTGGCCAATCAGAACCTGACCGACGGACCCGGACCTCAGAGCTAGACACGCGCGATGGAGAAGCCGCTGCGGGTCTCGACGCCCGGCGACGCCTCTGGAAGCCCCGCGCGCCCCGCGGGCGGCGGCAGCGGCGCGTCGACGCCCGGGAAGGAGGCGCACGTGACGTGGGACGAGGAGACGATCGCGCGGCACGACCTGGAGCGCGGCACGCGCATGAAGATCGACGAGCCCAACACGCCGTTCCACTACTACCGCGGGTCGGAGCTGGAGCGCGAGGACCGCGGGGACGTGTCGCCCGCGCGCAGCGTCTCGGGCAAGGAGGGCCAAGGGCTGGAGGTGCGCCGGCCGCTCGCAGTGGGGGACTGACCGTGTGGCGTGGCTGACGAGCGCTCGCGACCAGTGGAACGAGCTCGAGAGCAAGCTGCTGCACGCGCAGAGCGCCAAGAAGAGCGACTGGGACAGCAGCGACGACGAGGAGGAGGACGCGGCCGCCGAGACCGCCGGACCCTTCGCGGAGCGGGATGCAGAGGGACGCAAGCTCGTGCACGACCCAAAGTTCGCCGAGAAGCGCAAGATGCACTACAACGAGTTCGAGCGCGTGCGCGCGTGGAAAATGCAGCACGCCAACGACGAGGATGAGGACGAGGATGAGAGTAAGCCCGAAGCCAAGACGGACAAGTAGGCTGCAGCGAGGGACCTAAAATCATAGCGGCTTGGGCGGGCATGTTCATAGCTTATACGTGCAAGATGCATGAGCGCGCGCTCAGATGTGACTGCCGAACTTGGTGCGGCCCGACATGGAGCACTTGGGCGCCGTGCGGTACGTCGACTCGACCTGCTTGCCCACGGAGCTGCGCGTCTCGTACGAGTTGGGCCCGGGGACGCTGTTGGCCGACGACCGCGACACCTTGGTGCGCACCTCGGTGCCGAACGAAAACGCAGCGGCGCTCGATAGCGTCGACACGGGTTGCTTGCCGACCGACCCAACTACGACCGCGTACTGTCCGGGTCCAACATCGCTCGTCGACCCCGAAAGCGGCTTGCGCTCGACCTTGGTGAACGCCGGCATTGGATTGCTTCGCTGTGTGGACAGCACGGTCCGCCCGATGGTCGTCTGCGACTCGTACGCACCTGGTCCAGGCGTCTTCTTCATGCCGCTCAGCGACGTCCACTTCTTGCCGAGCGAGTAGCTAGGTGCCGACCGCTCCCGAGGATTCACGATCTTGGCCGAGTAGTCTCCGGGTCCGGGGAACTTGGCTGCCTGACCCAGGTCGGACGTCGAGCCGAACTTCTCGCGGCCGCTGATCGAGCAGGCTGGTGCCACCTGCATGGTCGACAGCACGGGCTTGCCGATCGATGATGGAATCTGGTACGCTCCTGGGCCAGGGCGACTTGTCACCCGTGGTCGTGCGTGGTCGCGTGCTCGTGCCGAATACTGTCACAGGGGGCTGTCACCTTGCGGGAATCGACCTGGTCGCCGCAGGAGGACTTTACATCCGCGAAGCTCGTGCCCATTCCCGGCGTTGGGCTGCCCATCGGCCTAGACTTGCCGGGCGATGTCCCACCTCGCGTCGGGGATCCAGCAGGCGAGGGCATGAGCGCCAGCTAGGTGACTTCAAAGGATGTGCGAGTGGCTGCCGAGAACTTGGCAGGTTGCGAACTCGAAGTGCTCGGCGATGGAGCTTGGTTCGACTCGATCCAATTCCCCACGGACTGATCTTTCGCTCTGCAGCCTCCGTCTTGAGGACGGAAGCTGCGGTCAGAGCTCTGCATTGTCCTGGTCGCGACGATAATAGCTGGCGCTTTGTTCCTGGCATTTATAGCCGCTCCGTAGATAGCGTTGCTGGTGCTGCTGAGAGCGACAGCTTGCACAATGGCTTGAAATGGGCCTGATGTGATGAGATGCAGCCGCATTTGGGCAAATTTGAGCGGCAGCTGCCGTCTCCACACGCGTCAACGATTGCCGGCGGCTGAGATCTTGTCAGTTGCTCACGATGGCTCACGGGCTTCAAGCGCGTCCATCACACTCCTGTCTCCTCAATTCGTCCACCCATCCGCCTGACAAACGAGGCTGCTGCTCACTTGCCAATCGCTGCGGTGGCGCCAATCGAGGCGCGCGCCAACCAACCAGCCCCGAGCGTTGACGTGCGTGGCAGGACCACCGGAAATGAGGTGACACACGCGACGTGGCAGGCGGGATGCACTTCCAGCAGTGCAGGAATGTTGGTCCTCGTCACCATGTCCTATGTATCGGGGTTTGATGAGCTGCGCGGGGGAATAAACCATCCCGCTGGCCACTGCCGCCACCTCCGAACGCTCCTCGCTGCCGCCGCGGCCTGCATCCTCGGTCCTCCGCTGGGTCCATGATTCCACCACACCTGCGTGGTCCCATCGTCATGAGTTGGAGTGGTTGGAGGAGCAGCCTCGCCGCTTTAGAAACGCGAGATCTTGCCTCGTCTTTGGCCCGCCGCCATCCGCTACGTTTGACAAGTGAGCGAGCCTGAAGTGCAAATCCCACAGATTCGATCTCCTCTCTTCGCTTTAAGCCTGGCAGCTTCTCTTCGTGCCACGTGGGCTTCTTGGCGACGTTGCAACAGACAGTCCCGGCAAGTGTCGATACCTTCTTCATGCTCGAGGCGAACCCGGTTCCAGCCTTCGGGCATTGCTAGTCGCCAGCATGAAGCCCTCGCCAGCACTCGGGGCCGGCTCATCTGTCCGCAATCGACTCAGCGTCCGAGCGAGCTGCCGCTACTGCTCGGCGTCGATTAGGCAGCGTGAGGGGCCAGCGCGCAGCCAGCTCACTTTCGCAGCGCCGGACCGCCTTCCGGAAGGTGCCAGCGGCGACCCGGCCCCTCTGCAATGCTCGCTGCCAATGTCGCGTAGCGCACAGCGACGCGCATGTTGGTATGCTTTGCTGCAGCGCGCCCCCCCCCCCTTCGCCCGGCTACGACGACGGCACCAACGGACTTATTCGGAGCTCTCCGCGGCTCGTCTTATTCCCGCCGCGGCTCTGCCATGCAGCGTGCGGCGCTGGCGTTCGTCTCATGAAGCAGCGGCGCTGGCGTTTAGTCTCATGAGGAAGCAGAGGCGCACGCTCTCGCGCTTTTGCGCAGGCGCGGCGAGCTCTGCTGGCTGGTCCGCCCTCGGCCAGCGCAAGGGCGGACCCAGCGCTTTCGAGGGGTTTCTACCGTGTCTACCGTTTCTAAAATCCGGCCGCAAATCAGCCGGCGGATCTTTCCCTTCATTCATTCCGCAACTCGCCGGCCGGCCGCCAAGCTCCGCCGCCAAAAGCTCCGCCTCTCGCCTCCCTCCCCACCAACGCCCGCCAGCGATGAGCGCGAACGGCAAGCTGAGCCCCGCGGGGCACCCGAGCTACGGCACGGCCAGCGGCTCGGGCAGCCTCATGACGGACATCAAGAACTCGTACAAGGCCGGCGACGCCGAGGCGTCCAAGGCGCTGCACCGCATCAAGATGGAGATGGGCGAGCACGAGCACGCCATGGAGAACCACCTGCCCGGCGGGGGGTACATCAAGAGCGCGGTCTACGGCGGCCTCGACGGCATCATCACGACGTTCGCGACCGTCACGTCCGGTCGCAGGCTCGGGCCTGCCCGCACTCGGTCATCCTCATCATCGGCCTCGCGCACCTGGTCGCCTGACGGCCTCTCCATGGGGCTCGGAGACATGCTCAGCAGCCAGGCAGAGCACGACCTCGTCAACCACGAGCGCAAGCGCGAGGTATGGGAGTTTGAAAACTACCCAGAGGGAGAGATGGACGAGATGATCGAGCTATACGAGAAGAAGGGCATCTCGAGCGAGGACGCGCGCTCCATCGTATACACGCTCGCCAAGTACAAGGAGGCATTCATCGACATCATGATGGTAGAGGAGCTCAACCTCATGCCGGTCGACGACGACGACTCCCCGCTCACGGGCGGCATCATCACCTTCGTCTCCTTCATGCTCTTCGGCGTCGTGCCGCTGCTCTCCTACCTGATCAACCTCATCCCGGCACTCCGCATGAGCCCCGACACCACGCTCTACTTCTCCTGCGCGCTCACGGTCATCACCATGTTCCTTCTCGGCGCCGTCAAGGGCAGCTTCGTCGGCCAGCGGTGGTACGTCTCGGGTGCCTCCATGGCCGTCAACGGCAGCATCGCCGCCTACTTTGGCTGGGTTATCGGCTACCTGCTGCAGCTCACCGGCATCCAGAATATCGGCTAGGCGACTCGACGAACGACACGTGCGTATGAAGAAGACGCGCGGAGCGCTTGGCTCTCGCGCCGATCGTATAGCCCCGCGCGCCATTTTGTGTGTTAGCTTCACTTTTTTTTGCTACATTTTGATAATCTCAAATGCCCTCGACAAACCCCGACATCGAGCGCAGCAGATCAATGCTTGACACGCCAAAGTGCACGCTGGCGAACAACAGCGAGCCCACTACCATAAACAACACCGTGAACAGCATCGTCCACGGAGCAATGGGCTTGAACGCCGCCATGAGCGGCGACTCGGAGTCGAACAGCGGGGACCGCAGCGCCGAGCTAAGGATCATAAAGTTGTGCAAGCACCCGTTGTGCGCCGACACGCTCAGGATGCGTCCGTCTGTCGTCCACTGCAGATCTTCAAAGTTTAGCAGCGCCGCCGACAGTCCAGATGCGTCTGCGCCTTGTGCCGACGAAGACGAAGACGACGCCAGAGCAGAGCCTGAGCCAGGCCCGCTCATGGCAGCGGACGCAGACGCCAAACTGGAGCCGCCGCCGGCACTCGATGGTATGTCACTGTCCAGATACTCGACGGCGATCTCTTCCAGTCGCTCATGCGCACGACCTTGATGCAGTTGTCGCCGCAGGTAGCCACAGTGCCGTTGGCTTCATTGTAGACAATCTCTCGCAGCGAGTGCTCGTGGAACTTGGCGCAGTATTGCTCCTGCCCAATCTCTTTCAGGTGCGTCGAGATGATCACGACATAGCCCGACGAGAAGCCCGCAATGATGTAGCCGTTGCCGAACCACTGGTATGACACGATGCTGCCGTAGCGTGTCTGGAACGCCAGCTCCAGCGCATTCTCGCGCTCGTTCATGTCATACAGCAGGATTGTCTTGCCGCCCATGTTGACCGACAGGATCGCGTCCACGTGACCGCTCTTGCCGCCAAACTGCCTCACATTGAACGTCGACGGTCAGCGATATCTGGTTAAAGTTGATGACAAAAGGGAGCGCAAAGCTCGCACCGTGACGCTATGCGGAGAGGCCTTGATCTTGACCTGGTCGAGCGTGCGGCCCGTGGGCAGGCAGATGGTGATCTGCCGGTCTTCCGATCCGAACGCGAACTTGTTCTCGAGGTTCCAGTCGCCGCACAGGATGCGACGCTTGTGCTTGCTCGCCGCCTGCACCTTGGTGCCGGTCGCGTGGTCGTAGATGTGCACTTGCCCTCGGTTCGTGCCGATGGCGAGCTACCAGTGGGCGGCGTCGTGAGTCAATGTAGTGATTAGCGGCAACCAGTCAGCGCGGTAGTTAGCTCGTACCAGCAGCGAGCCCGGGGCCTTGGACCATGATGTCGCGGCACGGGAGCTCCACGATCTGGTGCTCGCGGATCTTCTTGGGCTCCCACAGCACCAGCGCCGACGAGTTGGCCTGCACGATGGCCAGTATGTCTCCGTTCTCGCTCCACTCGAGCAGCGTGCACGGGCTGCGCGACCTCACCGGCGTCAGTCCGTCAGCCTGCCAACTCGACTCGACGGCAAGCGCGGCCACGTCACCTGGGCGAGGGCGGCACGACCTGGTCCACGAGCTTCCCGCGGCGGCTGAAGATGTGCGCGACGCGAGACGAGCCGGAGGACGCCACATAGCTGCCGTGAGGGTCCCAGCGGTAGGCCACGGGCCCCGCGCCGTGGTGCCGCGCGTCCACCGAGAAGATCATCAACATGTTGGCGACTCGTCCTGTCTCGACGGGATCGTCGCGAGGGGTTGTCAAGGCGAGGTGGCGCTCGCTAAAGTCACTGTTGCGGGTTTGTGACAAATGCTTGATACATCGATACGGAGCTTTTATTGGTCGAAATAGTACCTTAAATCAGTTATCTGGCTGGCAGCTCCACTTCAACTTGCTAGTGATGCATTCGAGTCAGCCTGGAGCTCATTGGCCGCGTCGTGTTGTCCAAGCAGCCGTATTTCCCGACTCATGACATGGGGTCTCGTAGCAATCCTCCTGGCCCTTCCAAGCCAGGCGAAGTTGCTCCAGTGTGCCTTTTCAAGTCTACGGCGGGGTTGATCGGCCACGAAGGTGTTTGGCGTGCACCGATTCTTCTCAGAGCAAAAAGGGAGAAGCAGGTAGTGCTCAGGAGTTGCTTGGCGCAGCACTGCTGCACCTACAGGGGCCAAACACGGACGTTCGAGATGGAAGGAACTGGGTAGGGCTTTTATGTGCTTTCAGGCAGTAACTCCTAGTATTATCAGGAAGAGCTCCGCGAAAAGGGCCGCTCACTGACAGGCGAGCTGCACACCGCGCACGACGGTGTTCGGCGCGGGCCACGCCGCCGGTCGCAGGCAAGGAAACTGCAGGTCTGGCGTCTCGGCGGAGTGCGGGAACTTGCTGCGCAGCGCCAGAGGCTCGCGGGGCCGCGCGGTGCCTCGGCGTGCGGCTATCGTCTCGCTCTTGTGGAAATCGCGCAGCCGCTGATGCACCTGGCGGCGCGCGAGCTCGGCGCACTTGTCGTGACGTGCGCGGATGCGCGCGATGGCGCGCGGCGTGAAGGAGAAGTAGGGCGAGAAGCAGTCCACGCGGTTGAGCGCCACCAGCTCCACGGAGGGCGAGTCCGCCACCACCGTGTACTCGCGCGCCTGCACGCCCTCCACGAACATCTCGCAGCCGAAGAAGCCCGCGGCCTCCTCGATGTGGAACGCCACGCGCGACTTGACCGAGTGCACCTGCTGCCGCCACTCGTGCGCACCGCTGGGCCACCGGTGCGTGCGGTCGTAGTGGATGTCTACCTCCAGCCGCACGCGGCCTCGGCGCACCACGTAGAACGCACCGATCGACTCGCCCTGCCGGTACAGCACCTCGCCCTTCTTGAGCGGCACGTCGATCGACACGAGCTCGAAGAAGTGCAGCTTGCTCTCCACGCAGTCGCGGAACAGAGACACCTCGGCGTGCAGCCAGCTCGTTAGGTGCTTGCGCCGCCGTGTCTGGCACCGCGCCAGTGTCTTCTGGTAGTCCTCGGCGAGGATCTTGAGCACCTCGACGCCGATCAAGGGCTGCTGTGCAGTGCCAGCAGTGTTGCTGGCTCCCGTTGCGGAAGGTGCTCCGGGTGATAAAGATCGGGATACGCTGCCTGCACGTCGGCGCCGCGTGTAGCGTTCTCGAGTTGCAGCGCAATGTCTCCGAACGCCGAGTTCTTGGACACACTCGCGACCTTCTCGCCGTCGATCATGACGTGCACCTCGCCGCTTAGGATCAAGTAGCACGCATCACCTTTGTCACCCTTACGAAACACGTAGTCGAGCGGCCGGAAGCACTCGTAGCGCGCGAGCTTGGCGATCTCAGGTCGCCTGGTTCAGGTCGAGGAATGTGGCCATGGACGGAATTTTCATGATCCAGCGCGCAAGGCACTGGAGCTCGACAATGTTGCGCTCGCTCGGCTCCTTGGTGACACCCTGCAGCATGATTTCCTCGTCGGTGATCACTCGGTCCGAGAAGCGCGGAAAGAAGACCTGGAAGTCCTTGCGCTCGCGGATCCACTGTGGGAACACTTCGCAGTCCCGGTCGCTCACCAAGCCGCCTGGACGATGTTTGTACGGAGCTTGCCGGCGCAGTCTTGGCGCGGCGCTCACCATCATCTCGACGTTTGGAAGGTTCGATTGTGCTGTTGGTGTCTTTGCTCGCAATCTGGACAGTCTTGGCAGACGGAGATGCTACTGATGGCAGCCCCTCTCTTCTTGGTGTAGCGGCCTTAGCAGCAGCCAGCTCCCGTTTCCTTGGTGTTGAGGAACTTTGCGAACCTCGATCACGTGGAGTTGCGTATGGACTTCGACCAGGAGTACCAACTGCAAGACGCACGGGTCCAGACCGATCCCTTCCGCTTCGTGGCGACACGAGCGATGCGGTTACCGCTTGCAACGAGTGCAGCTCGGCCACGTTCTTCGATCCGCTCGCTGCAGATGCCATCAAGGCTGCTGCAGCCGCGGTGGTAGCGCGCGCAGCAGCAACCACCGTCTTAGTATAGACGTACATGGGGTTTGTCGAGTGCGTGAGCAGCCTCGGGGACTTTGGTGGCGTCCCTGGCGTCGCCATCGAAGCTCGAATGTGTGGAAGTCGAGTTCTATCGCTGGCGAGACTTGTATTGCTGGGTTAGGTCGAGGGTTTGAGGCATGGCTGTCGTCCTCGATCTGATAACAAGCAGGCTTTGACAAAAAGTCATCTCGAAGCTATGATTAGCGTTTGCAGCTCGTTTTGGTTGGCGCGGAATGCCAGGATCAAATGCATGAGCACGAAGTCTGTGGAGAAGGAAGGTCATGGCGAGCACGAGCAAAAATCTTGGCATAATGTTGGGGTCATGTTGCTACAGCTATCCACCTACTGTCATCCTCTCACTGCGTCTACTGAAATGCTGTCCGCTCGCATGCATTCATGTATTCCTGTCGTGATCTCGTTCGATTGCCGAAGTGTTTGGTGTCGTGCCTGATTTGGAGTCTCTTCCCTTGAGATAAATACGAGTCTTGGTGCGTTCTGGGCTTGGTGCGTCCAGTCATTAATTACCTCACAGCGCGACGACCGCAATGCATAGCGCGAGCTTGCAGGAAAGGAAGAAAAGTTGTCGCGCCACCGCTTTCTTCATTCTGGCGGCAGGTGAAGTTGTCGCTGCCTTTGCAAGTTGTATGCACAATGAGCGGTCGTCGAGCACGCTTGCTCATGCGTCCACTTGCACCCCAGAACGCGGGGGCAATCGTCATAAGACTCCTGGCTGCTCGTTCTGAGTATTGTCCGCTGGTTGTCGATCTGCACGTCACCACGAGGTGCTACAGCGATGGTCTGTCGCGGAGGAAGACGCTCAAGACTCGACCGACAAACAGCGGTCCATGCTCGGCAGTGCCTGGACGACACCCACCTGCCAGCGAGCGACTCGACGCCGCGGTGCCAATCGGCTGCTGCGCAAGCCCGCAGGTGTACGAACGCACTCTGAATACGCGTTGGTGTCGGGTGATGACCTCCTCCTCCTTCAGTCGCGCCAAGACGCGGCCTCGCCTCCTCTCCTCTCCAGCGAATCGAGCGCAGCGCGACTGGCCTCCCCCGCCCCGCCCCGCCCCCGCTCGCCGCCATCGCCACGAAGCCCCTCACGCCCTCCACTCGCCCGCCCTCATGACCGCAGAGCGGCACCGCCGTGGCGTCGACGCCTTGCGCTTCGTAAGCGCGCGCACCCGCGGCCTCATCCCCGTCACGGCGTCATTCCCGGCCCATACTCGCGTCCATAGGAATCGCAATCGGCCTATTTGACGGGCATCAATCGGTCAACTTCAACCTAGACAGAAACGGCTCTTCGCGCAACCTAACTCGGATCCGCGCGCCCATTGGTCGCCACCACCAAAATCGCGGCTATATCTGCAGCCGCGTTCGGATCTTTCAAGCATAGATACGCAATTTCCGCATTCCTTACGGCGCCGCAACACCAAAGACGTGCACGTTTCCCCCCTCAACAGAGCGCCCTGCCACCCGCCTTCCTTCAACCATCCGAGCCATTCCGCATTTTGCCGGCTTCCCCCCGCTGCCTCCCCGCCTTTCTCCATGCTGTCGGCGCGCTCGCTGCGACGCGCGGCGACGCTCCAGGCCGCCGACGGGCGCGCGCTGCTGACGCGGCGCTTCCTGCAGCAGGCGGCGGGCGGCGAGAAGCTCTTCGACAAGATCCTGATCGCCAACCGCGGCGAGATCGCCGTGCGCGTCATCAAGACGTGCCGCCGGCTGGGCATCAAGACGGTGGCCGTGTACTCGGAGCCAGACGTCAACTCGGTGGCCGTGCGCATGGCTGACGAGGCCGTGTGCGTTGGACCCGCGCCGTCCGCGCAGAGCTACCTGAGCATCCCCAAGATCGTCGACGCCGTCAAGGCCACGGGCGCGCAGGCTGTCCACCCGGGATACGGATTCCTGTCGGAGAACAAGGACTTCTGCGAGGCGCTCGAGGAAATGGGCGTCGCCTTCATCGGGCCAGGGGCACGAGGCCATCCGCGCCATGGGCGACAAGATCGAGTCCAAGATGATCGCCAAGGAAGCCGGCGTCAACACCATCCCGGGCTTTTTGGGGGAGATCGACTCGCCCGACGAGGCCGTGCGCGTCGCCAGAGAGATCGGATACCCCGTCATGATCAAGGCCAGTGCAGGCGGAGGTGGCAAGGGCATGCGCGTCGCCTACGACGACGAGGAGGTGCGCATGGGCTACCGCCTGTCCAAGGAGGAGGCCGCAAGCAGCTTCGGCGACGACCGCATGTTCATCGAGAAGTTCATTGAGGACCCGCGCCACATCGAGATCCAGCTCATCGCTGACTCGTTCGGCAACGTTGTCCCGCTTCCCGAGAGAGAGTGCTCCATCCAGCGCCGCAACCAAAAGGTCATTGAGGAGGCACCTAGCGTGCTGCTCGACCCAGAGACGCGCCTCGCCATGGGCAAGCAGGCATCCATGCTCGCGAAGAAGGTCGGCTACGTATCGGCCGGCACGGTCGAGTTCCTTTGTGACAAGAACAAAAACTTCTATTTCCTCGAGATGAACACGCGTCTGCAGGTTGAGCACCCCTGTCACGGAGCTCATTTCGCATGTCGACCTCGTCGAGCAGATGATCCGTGTTGCCGCGGGCCACAAGCTGCCGGATGAGCTGCTCCAGGGACCCGTGCCGATTCACGGCTGGGCCATGGAGTCGCGCGTGTACGCCGAGGACCCGCTGCGTGGCTTCTTGCCGTCAATTGGCCGACTGCTGACGTACCGCGAGCCTGTGCACCTCCCGGGTGTTCGTGTCGACTCGGGCGTGAGCGAAGGCAGCGACATCTCCATGTTCTACGACCCGATGATCTCAAAGCTCATCACGCACGGAAAGGATCGTGATGAGTGCCTCCAGCGCATGCGTGATGCTCTCGATCACTACGTAATTCGTGGGCCTGGAAACAACGTGTGCTTCCTGCAGGACGTCTACCGCCACCCTCGCTTCGTGAGTGGCAAGATCACGACCAAGTTCATCGCCGAAGAGTACCCGGATGGTTTTGATGGCGTCAAGCTCACAGGCTGGCGAAGTTGATGACCTAACGGTTGTCGGCGCCGTGCTCCACCTGCAGCGTGAGCGCGCGCGGGCCTTGCTGCCTTCCACCCGCGCATCTGTGAAGTCTCGCAGTGCGAATGCGGCTGCGTTTGAAAGCGATGAGCTCGAGCAGGTCGAAGGGTCGGGCCTCGCGCCGCGCTTCCACGCACTTGCGGATGTCACCTCGAATGCGGCAATCTTGGCGCTGGCGGAGCGGAACTCGCTCGAGAAGTTCGGCCAGACACTGCTCGTGAGTGTGGATGGCACGTTCGGCAAGTCAGCACCCGTATCGGTGGTGGAGCTTGTAGTCCCGCCGTTCGGAAAGAGTAAGCGTTCGCGTGGTGATCGCATTGTGACGCTTGCGCACGTTAGTGGCAAGTGGCACTTGGTGAGCGACATCGACTGGACGTTGAACGGGCCGCTGTTCCAGGCGACGTACGCGAAGAGCGGCGCGGAGGACAAGGACCTCGCGTCGCAGGTGCTCCAGGCGCTTCCCGAAGGCTACCGGATCCAGCACTGCGGCGCCATCCACGACGTTGTGGTGCGCAATGTGGACGAGGCAAAGCTTTCGAGCCACATGAAGCCCAAGCCAAAGGTGGATACGTCCAACTTCCTGCTGTGCCCGATGCCTGGTATGCTCATCTCGGTAGCGGTCGAGCCGGGTCAGCACGTAGAGCTCGGCCAAGAGCTCGCAGTCGTCGAGGCCATGAAAATGCAGAACGTGCTGCGGTCGGAGAAGAAGGGCACGATCAAGGCCGTGCGCACCAAGGCTGGCGACTCGCTCAAGGTTGACGAGATCATCCTCGAGTACGAGTGATTGTGCGTGTGCGCCTCAGAGAGTGGGTCAGCCGTCAACGCGCCGCCTCCGAAGGTGAGAGTGGCACGTGCTCGTGCATGAAGGCCCCCAAAGAACCAATAAATGTACGCCTCCATGTGCGGTTGTAACCAGCGATCCCTTCCCTGTGCCCTGCCTTTCAGGCGAATTGCTGCGCGCGACTCGCTACCAAGCCAGTGGCTGCGCGTGTGACGTGACGCCGCGAGTCTCCACGGATCGCCGATCCACGGATGCCCCAAACGGCAAGTGAGACCAGTTGGTTTCGATTGTTGCCGCCTGGAAACCGCTCGCCGACCGTCCGGCACTCCATGCGCTGCCTCCGCCAGTATCTGCCTCGACGACTCGCCGTCACTCGCGACCGCCTCGCCACGCTGCGTCGGTCACTCGGTCGCCCTGGAAGCCGCGGTCGAGACCTCCAGTCTGCCTTGACTCTCCGACGCGATCGAGATGGCCTCATGCGACCTCCAGGCAGCGCAGCGCATCGTTGCTGCTGCCTCGAGTCTCTGCTTCGACCTCAACGCCCTCGTCACGGGTTCGACCGCAACGCCTGTCGACGTCTCTGCTTTCTGCACCAATCCGTCGTGTCTGGAGGCTCTGCGGGAGCTGCGGGCGCTCCGACTCGACGGATGTGCACTTCGAGGAGCAGCATCACTGCATCGCGACGTGCTCGATGCGTGCGTCCAGGATGCCAGCCTCAGCTTCGACACCAAGCAGCTCAGTGCTGGCGCCGCCGTCGGTCTGGGACTGACGCTGTTTGCGCTCTTCATGTGCCTCGTGCTCATATGCTCGTGGGTTCGCCGCTCTCGCCGCAAGCACCCGCTTCAACTGCTCTCGCCAGTTCGCATGCCGTCTCGACGCGTGCGAGGCGTGCCCAAGAGCGTCAGCGGCATCGGCGGCAGTGTGCCCTACACGAGCATCGAGCTGTCCGAGGAGGAGCTGCGGGAGAAAGCATGCAAGAAGTAGCCCACGACGTATCTATAGCAGTAGCAGCAGCAGCAGGAGCTCCTTGATTCATAAATTGCCACCGCGTTATCCTCACCTGGTTGCGTGCGTCCTGCCTCACCTGCTTGGCATCCAGTCAGCCGAGAATGACGTGATGCGAGCATGCTGGTGTCGACCTGTTCCATCCAGTTCGCTCGTAGTGAAAGCCGTTGCAGTGAAGCCTGTCACACGACGAGAGGTGGACGCGGAGCGCAGCCATGAGGCCGATGACGTGCTCTCGACGAAATCTCGCTCCAAGCTTACGCCTTGCTCATTTCGCCAGATCCAGCGGGCACGAGTTCGGCACCGAAACTAGGATGTGCGCTCAGTCGATTCCATGGCGCGTTATCCTCCATGCACGAGAATGACGCGATATGATCGACCATGGCGCGCAGTAGACATGTGCGACAGCGGGCGCATCTTGCCGGATCGGGTTGAACTGCCACGGGAAGGTGGTGGGCACGGTCTCATTTGCGCCAACGGCGCCTTCCTATTCATTCCTCAATTCGCCGGCTCGAGCGAACGCCCAGCCAGCCTCGTACACAACCGCCAGTTTCCTCCCTCTCTCCAGCCATGTCGGCCGCTCCTCGCACCGTCAACGCCTACGCCCTGTTCGGCAAGGACGAGCAGATCAAGCCGTGGCAGTACGAGTCGCGCCCGCTCGGCGCCGAGGACATCGAGGTCAAGATCTCGCACTGCGGTATCTGCGGCTCGGACATCCACACGCTCGACAACGGATGGGGACACACCGAGTTCCCGTGTGTCGTGGGCCACGAGATCATCGGCGAGGTGACGCTCGTCGGTGAGAAGGTGACGGAGCACAAGGTGGGCGACCGTGTTGGCATCGGCGCGCAGGTGTGGGCGTGCCTCAACAAGGACGCCGACAAGCCTTGCAGGCCCTGCTCCGTCGGCTCGGATGCCTACTGCCCCCGCATGGTGTGGACGTACAACGATCACTACGCCAACGACGGAAAGACCTCGTACGGCGGATACGCGGACTACATCCGCGTGGTCAGCGACTATGCCTTCAAGATCCCGGAGAACATCCCATCGGACGTCGCGGCTCCGCTGCTCTGCGCTGGCACGACCGTTTTCACGCCGTTCAAGGAGGCTGGTGTGAAGCCAGGTGACCGCGTCGGCGTCGTTGGCATCGGCGGCCTTGGTCATCTCGGTCTGCAGTTCGCCAAGGCCATGGGTGCCACCGTCGTGGCATTCTCTCGCTCGGACAACAAGGAGGCAGAAGTCCGTGCTCTTGGAGCTGATGAATTTGTCAACTACAGCGACAAGGAGCAGGCCAAGAAGGCTGCGGGGCTCGGTGGATGTGCTGCTGCTGACGGCAGACGCCAACAACATGCCGTACACGCTCTTCCTGAGCTTCCTGGCGTTCCGCGGCACGCTCATCATGGTCGGCATCCCGAACGACGAGGTCAAGTTCCGCCCGTTCGGTCTTGTCGGCAAGGGTGCCAAGTTCCTCGGCAGCTCCATCGGCTCGATCGCGGACATCAAGGACATGCTGAAGCTGGCGTCCGAGAAGGATGTGCGTCCTGTCATCCAGAAGCTACCGATGAGCGAGGTGAACAAGGGCGTCGAGATGGTGCGCAACGGCACGGTGCGCTACCGTGTGGTGCTCGAGAACTAGCGGGGCAGCGCAGGAGCGCGTAGTAGCAGAGCTTCCACGAGTACACTACCAAATGAAGAATTGCATTCACCACCAACCGATTGGTCCCGCGCACTCCCTGTCCTACGTCATGAGGATGGCCATGCGGATGCGCAGCCATGCGTAAGTTGGAGCCCAAAGCGCTTCCGGTGCGCTCAACGAATCCTGACGGAGGGTTCATCACCTCAAGCTAGCACCAATGGCGTTCGTTGTCCATGACCCCGCCATCCGGGTTGACACGGACGGTGCACCGCCAGCTGGTGGTCTTTTACATTCCTGTTGCCCTCTGCTCGGTCTCGATGGTGATCGAGGCAGCGTTGACGGGCTCTCCTCCCGTGCATAATCGTGTGCGACAAGCGCATTGCGTCGCGCCACCATGGGTTTACCATACATGGCGGGCTCTGTTGCGAAGGTGTCGTACCGTGGCTGGCGCCCACCAACTTCAGCTTTCCGTCTGTCAGCAATCATTGCAGACCGCGGCCACGCGGCCATCGCTGCATCGACAGCGCGTGAGGGAGGTCCTCCTTCTCACTCTGGAATTCGCCAGCTCAAGCTCACTCCAAGCACTCTGCTCTTCACCTGTCAAGATGTCGGCTGCCCCGCGCTCCATCAACGCCTACGCCTGCTTCAACCAGGGTGAAGCCGTCAAGCCCTGGACCTACGAGTCCCGCCCGCTCGGTGCCTGAGGACATTGAGATCAAGATCTCGCACTGCGGCATCTGCGGCTCGGACATCCACACCATGGACAGCGGCTGGGGTCCGACCAAGTACCCGTGCGTCGTGGGCCACGAGATCGTCGGTGAGGTGACGCAGGTCGGCGAGAAGGTGACGGAGCACAAGGTGGGCGACCGCGTGGGTGTCGGTGCTCAGGCTTGGGCGTGCCTCAACAAGGACCCCAACGCCCCGTGCAAGCAGTGCGCCTCGGGTGACAACTCGTACTGCCCGCATATGATCGGCACGTACAACGGCACCTACAAGGACGGCCACAACTCGTACGGCGGATACGCTGAGTACGTGCGTTTGCTCGGTGACTACGCGTTCCAGATCCCGGAGAACATCCCGTCGGACGTCGCGGCTCCGCTGCTCTGCGCTGGTGTGACGGTGTACGCGCCGTTCAAGAACGCCGGTGTCAAGGCAGGGTGACCGTGTGGGTGTTGTCGGCATTGGTGGTCTTGGCCACCTCGGCATCCAGTTCGCCAAGGCCATGGGTGCTACGGTGGTCGCGTTCTCTCGCTCGGCTAACAAGGAGGCGGAGGTTCGTGCTCTTGGAGCTGACGAGTTCGTCAACTACAGCGACCCGGAGCAGTCGAAGAAGGCTGCTGGCTCGGTGGATGTGCTGTTGCTGACTGCTGATGCTACTGGCATGCCGTACGACCAGTTCCTGAGCTTCCTGTCGCCTTCCGCGGCAAGCTCATCATGGTGGGTCTGCCGAACGATAAGGTTAGCTTCCATGCCTTTAGCGTGGTTGCCAAGGGTGCTAGCTTTACGGGAAGCCTGATTGGCAGCACGGGCGACATCAAGGACATGCTGAAGCTGGCGTCCGAGAAGAACGTGCGTCCGATCATCCAGAAGCTGCCGATGAGCGAAGTGAACAAGGGCATTCAGATGGTACGCAATGGCACGGTGCGCTACCGCGTGGTGCTCGAGAACTGAATTCGATCAAAGTAGTAGGAAGTCATCGAATGCAAATCGTATTTTGCTCTCTCATTGACCGAAAGATACGCAGTTATCATTCATACTGGTAGTTCGGAAAAGTAGTTTGCTGCAGCAACTGACTGCAAAGGTAGAAGTGATCGGTGGGGAATGTAAACGAACAAGCGAATGGTTAGCGAAATGCCTCCCGAGTGCCGTCAAGCTAGAGTCTATCCCTTGAGCCAAGGTAAGCAAAGGTGAAGAGCACAAGCTGCAGATCCCTCAATTGGGCATCCTGAGTTGGCGCTAGTGTGGGCCAACAGCTGAATCAGCACCAATCCGTCGTCATGGCGAGTTCGTAATCTGCTCCGCAGTGCCAAGAAGGTTGGCAAGGTGCACTAAGTGCACCATCACTGGCAAATTGAAGTTGACAACCACTCTCAATCCGTGATCATCGCAAAACCGTAAACACCTGTGCTGCTGGCCGCGACGCAGGCTGCTCATTCTGCATTTTCACAAGCACCACAAGCTTCAGAAGGAACCCCGACTCCCAAGCCCACGTCACGATGGCCACGTCCGCGCCACGCACCATCAACGCCTACGCTGCCTTTGTCTCGGGCGAGCCCATGAAGCCATGGCAGTACGAGTCACGTCCACTTGGCCCCGATGACGTCGAGATCAAGATCTCCCACTGTGGCATTTGTGGCTCCGACTTGCACACGATCGACGGTGGCTGGGGAGGTTTTGAGGCTCCTTGCGTTCCTGGCCACGAGATTGTGGGCGAGGTGACGATCGCCGGCGCTGAAGTCAAGGACCTGAAAGTCGGTGACCGCGTCGGTGTCGGCGCAATGGTCTGGGCGTGCCTCAACAAGGACCCAAAGGCTCCATGCAAGGCGTGCTCCACTGGGGCAGATGCGTACTGCCCTCACATTGTGTGGACGTACAATGACCACTACCCGGACGGTAAGACGTCGTACGGAGGATACGCCGAGTATGTGCGCGTGCCTGCGCCGTACGCGTTCAAGATCCCGGAAAATATCCCGTCGGACGTGGCGGCTCCGCTGCTGTGCGCCGGCACGACTGTATTCACTCCGTTCAAGGAGGCTGGTGTGAAGCCGGGTGACCGTGTTGGCGTTGTCGGTATTGGTGGACTTGGTCATCTTGGTCTGCAATTCGCCAAGGCCTTGGGCGCCACCGTTGTTGCCTTCTCGCGCACCGATAACAAGAAGGAGGAAGCTCTCAGTCTTGGCGCTGATGAGTTTGTCAACTATGGCGATGCGAAGGAGGCCGAGAAGGCTGCTGGCTCGGTTGATCTGCTGCTCGTCACGGCAGACGCCAAGGAGATGCCGTACGACCTCTTCATGAACTTTTTGGGATTCCGCGGTACACTCGTCATGGTTGGTCTCCCGGACGATCAGCTCAAGTTGTACCCGTTCAACCTTGTGCCAAAGGGCCGCAAGATTGTCGGCAGCGCGATCGGCTCGATCGCCGACGTTAAGAGTATGCTTAAGCTTGCCGCCGAGAAGAACGTGCGTCCTGTCATCCAGAAGCTGCCGATGAGCGAAGTTAACAAGGCCCTCGACCTGGTGCGCGACGGCTCGGTGCGCTACCGTGTGGTGCTTGAGAACTGATCGCAGCTGTTGTAGTCGAGCATGCACTTCAGTAGCAAATATACGCAGCCCATCACTGGTTGATCTTGCCGAAAGAACTGAATGCGTTGCTTGCTTGCAAAAGGCGAGTTGGGGCGCGTCATGGGGCAGCGCCAAGCAAAGAAACGACTCGAACCGAAGGCAGAAGAAGGAGGAGATCTGCCCGCTTCAACTCCCTAGTCGCGCGTAGCTTTTCGAGCAATCAAATCTCGAATTTTCTGAAGTTGGGTCCGACTACTAAACCTCTTGAAAATGCATTCATGCCAGCGATGATCTTTTCCCCCTTATGACAATGCTTACTCAAATCCTTTATCAATAGATATATAAATAAAAACAATGTTAGGTATAAAAATATGTCGCATGTTGAGTAACCGATTGGTGTCAACGCAGTCAAGTGGGTGCGAAAGCACCACACACGCCGCGGCATTTACGTCGACAGCGCTGCTTACATCAATGCAACCAACGGGTGGTCGTCGACCGAGACATGAGACCTTGCTGCACCCTCAGGATGCGGCGCTGCGATTTGCTTAACGCTGAGATGCTCTAAATCGGTGCTTGCCTGGGCTTTCCGTGAGCCCTGAACTTCAGGCTGAAGGACCAAGCGGCTCGAGTCCTCTCTTCTCGCCACCCCTCACTCTTCAATTCGACTGCTCCGACGCACTCGTCCAAGCAGCCTCCCTACAACCACCACCACCACCACCACCGTCACAACCACCACCATCCACGAGATGTCGACCGCTCCCCGCACCGTGAACGCCTACGCCTGCTTCGGCAAGGGAGAGCAGATCAAGCCGTGGACGTACGAGTCGCGCGAGCTCGGCGCCGAGGACGTCGAGATCAAGATCTCGCACTGCGGCATCTGCGGCTCGGACATCCACACCATGGACAGCGGCTGGGGTCCGGCTGAGTACCCGTGCGTGGTCGGCCACGAGATCGTGGGCGAGGTGACGCTGGCTGGTCCCGAGGTGAAGGACATCAAGGTGGGCGACCGCGTGGGTGTCGGCGCGCAGGTGTGGGCGTGCCTGAACCGCGACGCCGACAAGCCGTGCAAGCAGTGCTCGGTCGGCGCCGACGCGTACTGCCCGCACATGGTGTGGACGTACAACGACCACTACGCGGACGGCAAGACGTCGTACGGTGGATACGCGGACTACGTGCGCGTGCCTGCGCCGTACGCGTTCAAGATCCCGGAGAACATCCCGTCGGACGTGGCGGCTCCGCTGCTGTGCGCTGGCGCGACGGTGTTCACTCCGTTCAAGGAGGCCGGTGTGAAGCCTGGTGACCGCGTGGGTGTGATTGGTATCGGCGGTCTGGGTCATCTCGGTCTGCAGTTCGCCAAGGCTATGGGTGCCACCGTCGTGGCGTTCTCTCGCTCGGCCAACAAGGAGGCGGAGATCCGCGCGCTTGGCTGCGACGAGTTCGTCAACTACAGCGACCCGGAGCAGTCGAAGAAGGCGGCCGGCTCGGTGGATGTGCTGCTGCTGACGGCGGACGCCAACAACATGCCGTACGACCAGTTCCTGAGCTTCCTGTCGTTCCGTGGCAAGCTCATCATGGTGGGTCTGCCGAACGATAAGGTGAACTTCCATGCCTTTAGCGTGGTTGCCAAGGGAGCCAACTTCACGGGTAGTGCCATCGGCTCGATCGCGGACATCAAGGACATGCTGAAGCTGGCGTCGGAGAAGAACGTGCGTCCGATCATCCAGAAGATGCCGATGAGCGACGTGAACAAGGGTATCGAGATGGTGCGCAACGGCACGGTGCGCTACCGTGTGGTGCTCGAGAACTAGATTAGGTTGTTCCGGTCCGAGTCGGATGACATTGAGCTCTTTTAGACACAAATATACACAGTACCTTAGTGCACATGCATGTACTCTCTGGCTGACCTGCTGATGTTGGTTGATTCTTTCTACTCACTGCTCGAAGCCTGTGAGCCTTGCATCGAAAGTGTGTCGATGACCAACTCCACTGGGTTTTGCACTCACTCTCTTCTTTTCTCGGGAACTGGCGCGGGTGGCTGCTGACCGCAAACATCCCTCGACAGAGTCCGACTTCGTAAGCTGCATAGACTCTAGCCTAGGGTTCCACAGATACATGCAAATGCTTTACCTGGCCAAGTCGTTCTCAGAAGCTTACAGTTGTGATCCCCAACCCAGCACCTAGCGCATGACCCTCATAGAGGACCATAGAGCTGAACAACGGTGCAGCACTGGTAGAGGACCCTCGCATTATAGACTTGTTGTGCTAGAAGCTCATCACAACAGTAACTTGCAGGCATATCCATGAAATTGTCACACTCTGTTGGACACACTTTCGATGCAAGCCTAACAAGCTTCGAGTAGTGAGTAGGAAGAATCAACCAGCAACAACAGGTCTGCCAGAGTATGTGCATATGCACTAAGGTACGGTGTATTTTTGCGTCTAAAGCAGCTCAATGTCATCCGACTCGGACCGGAACAACCTAACTTAGTTCTCGAGCACCACGCGGTAGCGCACCGTGCCGTTGCGCACCATCTCGATACCCTTGTTCACGTCGCTCATCGGCATCTTCTGGATGATCGGACGCACGTTCTTCTCCGACGCCAGCTTCAGCATGTCCTTGATGTCCGCGATCGAGCCGATGGCACTACCCGTGAAGTTGGCTCCCTTGGCAACCACGCTAAAGGCATGGAAGTTCACCTTATCGTTCGGCAGACCCACCATGATGAGCTTGCCACGGAACGACAGGAAGCTCAGGAACTGGTCGTACGGCATGTTGTTGGCGTCCGCCGTCAGCAGCAGCACATCCACCGAGCCGGCCGCCTTCTTCGACTGCTCCGGGTCGCTGTAGTTGACGAACTCGTCGCAGCCAAGCGCGCGGATCTCCGCCTCCTTGTTGGACGAGCGAGAGAATGCCACGACGGTGGCACCCATGGCCTTGGCGAACTGCAGAGCCAGGTGGCCCAGACCGCCGATACCAATCACACCCACGCGGTCACCAGGCTTCACACCGGCCTCCTTGAACGGAGTGAACACCGTCGCGCCGGCGCACAGCAGCGGAGCCGCCACGTCCGACGGGATGTTCTCCGGGATCTTGAACGCGTACGGCGCAGGCACGCGCACGTAGTCCGCGTATCCACCGTACGACGTCTTGCCGTCCGGGTAGTGGTCGTTGTACGTCCACACCATGTGCGGGCAGTACGCGTCGGCGCCGACCGAGCACTGCTTGCACGGCTTGTCGGCGTCGCGGTTCAGGCACGCCCACACCTGCGCGCCGACACCCACGCGGTCGCCCACCTTGATGTCCTTCACCTCGGGACCAGCCAGCGTCACCTCGCCCACGATCTCGTGGCCGACCACGCACGGGAACTCGGTCGGACCCCAGCCGCTGTCCATGGTGTGGATGTCCGAGCCGCAGATGCCGCAGTGCGAGATCTTGATCTCGACGTCCTCGGCGCCGAGCTCGCGCGACTCGTACGTCCACGGCTTGACCTGTTCTCCCTTGCCGAGGCAGGCGTAGGCGTTCACGGTGCGGGGAGCGGTCGACATCTCGTGGATGGTGGTGGTTGTGACGGTGGTGGTGGTGGTGGTGGTTGTAGGGAGGCTGCTTGGACGAGTGCGTCGGAGCAGTCGAATTGAAGAGTGAGGTGAACCAGGACAGCAACGACCGCTTCGGACTGCAAGGCGTCTCACCAGCAACCACCCGCGCCTCGAGCGACACGTCTCAGCGCAAAGCGACATCCCGTCGGTCGCCACGAGCTCCGCTCAACTCACACCCGCCTGCCTACACATGTTGAGCAGCGGATCGGCGGAGATTGATGTAAGCAGCGCTGTCAACGTATCCAGGTCGATGCGGGAGCGCGTGTTGTGCGCGATGAGACGGCGTGGGCGGCGCTTTGGCTGCGTCGACAGCTCCCGGTTACTCATCATGGACAGCTGAAGGAGCAAAAAAGTGTGACATGCTGCCGCACGTGGAGATAGTAGATTCGGCTCCGTATCGGTTTATGAGGTGTCTCGGAGGCGCGATTCACCCCCAGCACTCACGCGATTTGAGTGCCACATGCATTGCTGAGGGGTTCGACAGTCGGAGCCAAGTCAGAGCCAAGTCAGTCTGCTTGGCAGCCTTCAGACTGTGCTCTAGTCGAGAGTCCAGAGGCTGGAAACAGATCGCAAGAGCGCCACCGCCCGCCGCACAGAGCGTGGTCTGGTCTTGAACGAGGCTCCACGGGAAAGTGAGAGGGTGGGATTGCTCAGTTTCTCCTTCTCATTTTGCATGTTTCTATTATCACATCACATCCTATTTGCACTTCTCGATTATCATTTCTCGGCTGGGTGGTATTTGCTCTTGGTCTCTCTCTGTCTCTTTGCTTTGCTTTGCTTTGAGAACTGACGTCGGTGGCCGTCGACCATATCCATCCCATCCCACGACGCAGATCGACTCCGTGAGTAGCATCAACCCCACTCTGGGTCCTCAGGGACACATGCTAGTGTCTTTCCTGACCTGCTCCATTTTAGAAGGGATGTATCTGTGAGATGAGATAAAATATGTGCAGAGAGAGAGAGAGAGAGAGAGATAAGATGAGATGAGACTTGAGAAGTAAGACGTACAGTACAATGTACAAAATGAGAAATAGGAGCTTGCATCCGTAACCACTGTGGAGCTCTTGAGAACTCTCGACTGCTGTAGAGCACGGTCTGAAGCCGTCCAAGCAGACTGCTCCGCTCAACTCTGACTTGGCTCCGACTGTCGAACCCCTCAGCAATGCATGTGGCACTCAAATCGCGTGCGTGCTGGGGGTGAATCGCGCCTCCGCGAAACCTCATAAACCGATACGGAAGCGAATCTACTATCTCCAGGTGCGGCAGCATGTCACATTGATGAGTAACCGGGAGCTGGTCGACGCAGTCAAGCGCCGCCCACGCCCGCGACGCCGTCTCATCGCGCACAACACGCGCTCCCGCATCTACGTTGACAGCGCTGCTTACATCAATCTCCGCTGCTCCGCTGCTCAACATGTGTAGGCAGGCAGGTGTGAGTTGAGCGGAATTCGTGGCGACCGACGGGATGTCGCTTTACGCTGAGACGTCGCTCGAGTCGCGGGTGGTTGCTGGTGAGACGCCTTGCAGTCCGAAGCGGTCGTTGCTGTCCTGGTTCACCTCACTCTTCAATTCGACTGCTTCGACGCACTCGTCCAAGCAGCCTCACTCCAACAACCACCACCACAACTATCACAACTACCACAACCACCACCATCCACAAGATGTCGACCGCTCCCCGCACCGTGAACGCCTACGCCTGCCTCGGCAAGGGAGAACAGGTCAAGCCGTGGACGTACGAGTCGCGCGAGCTCGGCGCCGAGGACGTCGAGATCAAGATCTCGCACTGCGGCATCTGCGGCTCGGACATCCACACCATGGACAGCGGCTGGGGTCCGACCGAGTTCCCGTGCGTGGTCGGCCACGAGATCGTGGGCGAGGTGACGCTGGCTGGTCCCGAGGTGAAGGACATCAAGGTGGGCGACCGCGTGGGTGTCGGCGCGCAGGTGTGGGCGTGCCTGAACCGCGACGCCGACAAGCCGTGCAAGCAGTGCTCGGTCGGCGCCGACGCGTACTGCCCGCACATGGTGTGGACGTACAACGACCACTACCCGGACGGCAAGACGTCGTACGGTGGATACGCGGACTACGTGCGCGTGCCTGCGCCGTACGCGTTCAAGATCCCGGAGAACATCCCGTCGGACGTGGCGGCTCCGCTGCTGTGCGCCGGCGCGACGGTGTTCACTCCGTTCAAGGAGGCCGGTGTGAAGCCTGGTGACCGCGTGGGTGTGATTGGTATCGGCGGTCTGGGCCACCTGGCTCTGCAGTTCGCCAAGGCCATGGGTGCCACCGTCGTGGCATTCTCTCGCTCGTCCAACAAGGAGGCGGAGATCCGCGCGCTTGGCTGCGACGAGTTCGTCAACTACAGCGACCCGGAGCAGTCGAAGAAGGCGGCCGGCTCGGTGGATGTGCTGCTGCTGACGGCAGACGCCAACAACATGCCGTACGACCAGTTCCTGAGCTTCCTGTCGTTCCGTGGCAAGCTCATCATGGTGGGTCTGCCGAACGACAAGGTGAACTTCCATGCCTTTAGCGTGGTTGCCAAGGGAGCCAACTTCACGGGTAGTGCCATCGGCTCGATCGCGGACATCAAGGACATGCTGAAGCTGGCGTCGGAGAAGAACGTGCGTCCGATCATCCAGAAGATGCCGATGAGCGACGTGAACAAGGGTATCGAGATGGTGCGCAACGGCACGGTGCGCTACCGCGTGGTGCTCGAGAACTAGGCTAGCAGTAGAAATTGGGAGAGAGGCTGCGTCCAGGAGCTGGGGAGTAGACGGATCTAGACCACTATAATTTTACATCCGTTGTCCATGATGAACTCTTTTCCTGATTCAACGTGCTCGCTGATGTGTGGACTCCTGGATGCAAGTTGCCTTTGACCTTCACTCTCCATGCGTGTCAAAATGTTCAAATAAATAAAAGCATTCCATTGTATTTAAGGATTATATATCATATGAAAACCAAGTCAAGTTGTGGGTCACCCTCGATGATTGCGCCTGGATATCGATTATAGAAGGAGGAGATGCGGCCTGGGCTGGGCGACATCTTGCTGGTGACGTCGCCGCATTCTGCGTCATCGGCCACGCACGCGTTCCGTGATCTGCACATTGCTCCTCCCGCCTGCAAGGTCTCCCCTCCCGGCATCTCCGTAATCTCGCGAGCTCCCCATCGCTCGATCTCCTCATGGCTGCCGACCGATCACTTCGGAATTCGCTATCTCCAGCCCAGGCTCCAGCTCCAGCTCCAGCTCCAGCTCTTCTGCCGCCATGTCCTCCGGCCTGCGAGTCATCAACGCGTACGCGTGCGCGGGCAAGGGAGAGCCCATCAAGCCCTGGACGTACGAGTCGCGGCCGCTGGGTCCGCTCGACATCGAGATCAAGATCTCGCACTGCGGCATCTGCGGCTCGGACCTGCACACGCTCGACAGCGGCTGGGGACCAACCAAGTACCCGTGCGTCGTGGGCCACGAGATCGTCGGGCGAGGTGACGCAGGTCGGTGAGAGCGTGACAGAGCACAAGGTGGGCGACCGCGTGGGTGTCGGCGCTCAGGCCTGGGCCTGCATGAACCGCGACGCCGACAAGCCCTGCAAGGAGTGCGCGGCCGGCGACGACTCGTACTGCCCGCGCCTCATCGGCACCTACAACGGCACCTACCCAGACGGTAAGATCTCGTACGGCGGCTACGCTGAGTACGTGCGCCTGCTGGGCGACTTCGCCTTCAAGATCCCGGACAACATCCCGTCCGCCGAGGCCGCACCCATGCTCTGCGCTGGCGCGACGGTCTACACGCCGCTCAAGGAGGCCGGAGTCAAGCCCGGCGTGCGCGTGGGCGTCGTGGGCATCGGCGGCCTCGGCCATCTCGGCCTGCAGTTTGCCAAGGCGCTTGGTGGCACGGTCGTGGCGTTCTCGCGCTCGGCCAACAAGGAGGCGGAGGTCCGCGCGCTCGGCGCCGACGAGTTCATCAACTACGGCGATGCCGCGGCCGCTAAGTCCGCCTCGCGCTCGGTCAACGTGCTGCTCGTGACGGCCAACGCCGAGAACATGCCGTGGGACCTGTTCCTGACCTTCCTGGACACGCGCGGCACGCTCATCCTCGTGGGTCTCCCGGAGGATGGAGTCAAGTTCCGTGCGGGCCTGCTCGTGGTGCGCGGCACCAAGTTTGTCGGCAGCCACATCGGCACGACGTCGTCCATCAAGGAGATGCTGCAGCTCGCGTCCGAGAAGGGCGTGCGCTCGGTCGTGCAAAAGCTGCCAATGAGCAAGGCCAACGAGGGTGTTCAGATGGTGCGTGACGGCACAGTGCGTTACCGCGTCGTGCTCGAGAACTAGGCAATTCGTGCGATTGGATTGAGAAACAGGTCAGGTCCTCCTGTGAACATGAAGCATATATTCATCCATGACTTGGTTTGAAACCTGGTTGAAGGACGCCAAGACAAAGCGAGGTCTCAACCTCTTTGCGTTGGTACTTTGTGTTGGTGCACATCGCGATGTTTGAAGGAAAGATCAATGAGGCATACAACGGTTGGTCAATCGAATGAACTCGTGTGTTGTGCTTGTTTATTGTCTTCAAGTGGTGGTGGGTCTACGGAGTAACGCAGTCAATGCAAGATGGTTTGCGTCGCCAAGACCGTCAACTACCCAGACTAGTTCTCGAGCACTACGCGGTAGCGAACGGTGCCGTCGCGCACCATCTGAATACCTTTGTTAGCTTCATTCATCGGCAGCTTCTGGATAACAGGGTAGATGTTCTTCTCCGACGCCAGCTTCAGCATATCCTTGATGTTACTTGTGCTGCCAATCAGGCTGCCCGCGTAGCTTGCGGCCTTGCCAATGACGCTGTAGGCGTGGAAGCTCACCTTATCGTTCGGCAGACCCACCATGATGAGCTTGCCGCGGAAGGCGAGGAAGCTCAGGAACTGGTCGTACGGCATGCCAGTGGCATCGGCCGTCAGCAGCAGCACATCCACCGAGCCAGCAACCTTCTTCGACTGCTCCGGGTCGCTGTAGTTGACGAACTCGTCGGCTCCAAGAGCACGAACCTCCGTCTCCTTGTTAGCCGACCGAGAGAACGCGACGACCGTAGCGCCGAGAGCCTTGGCGAACTGGATGCCGAGGTGGCCAAGACCACCAATGCCGACAATACCCACACGGTCACCCGCCTTGACACCGGCGTTCTTGAACGGCGCGTACACCGTCACACCGGCGCAGAGCAACGGTGCCGCGACGTCCGACGGGATGTTCTCCGGGATCTGGAACGCGTAGTCGCCGAGCAAGCGCACATAGTCCGCATAGCCACCGTATGAAGTCTTGCCATCCTTGTAGGTGCCATTGTAGGTCATAACCTTCTGTGGACAGTACGAGTTGTCGCCTGAGGCGCACTGCTTGCACGGGGCGTTGGGGTTCTTGTTGAGGCACGCCCAAGCCTGAGCACCGACACCCACGCGGTCGCCCACCTTGTGCTCCGTCACCTTCTCGCCGACCTGCGTCACCTCACCGACGATCTCGTGGCCCACGACGCACGGGTACTTGGTCGGACCCCAGCTACTGTCGATAGTGTGGACATCCGCACCACAGATGCCGCAGTGCGAGATCTTGATCTCAATGTCCTCGGCGCCGAGCGGGCGGGACTCGTAGGTCCAGGGCTTGACGGCTTCACCCTGGTTGAAGCAGGCGTAGGCGTTGATGGAGCGCGGAGCGGCCGACATCTTTTCGGACAGGTGAAGAGAGGAGTACTCAGAGTAAGCTTGAGCTGGCAAATTCAAAAATGAAGTCGAAGTTGCAGCAAGACACTACAAATGCGATGACCAGGAATGCTGATGATATCAAGATCGTTGAATCTGTTGACACTAGGAGACGCCTGACCAACTTCAAATCTCGTCTACTTTCCAGTCAGACTCCCTGCCAACGCCAACGTCCACCGATTGTCTTTATCTGACGTAATCTGCATTAGCATGCTCTTGCGATACTGAGTCTTGCTTTAGAAAGCAGTCAGGACTTGCGGACTCATCCATAGATGCGATGATTCGAGAAAATGGCTCCAATTCACACATCCGGTTTTGATTTGATGGCACCTGTGCTACTTAGTCCATGCCGTGGAAGCGCTTGCCGACAAACTGGTACATGAGCACGGCGATGAGCATCGATACGGCCGTCGCGACCAGCGACGGGTTCTTGCGTAGCCAGCCGACCGCGAGCGCGGCCTTGGATTGTTGCACATCCGTCGTTTCAGCACCTTCGCCCTTCTTACCGGAACCACCTAGCTTAGCAAACAGCTTGCGCTCCTTTTGCTCGTGGTCCTTCTTCTTGCGCTTGACAGTATTGAGCAGAGAGCGCGCGAGCGCGTTCTTAGGGTCGATCTTGAGCGCCTACGCGCAGGAACTCGGTGGCTTCGTCGAACTCGCTCTGCTCGAGCGCGATCTGGCCGATGCGGTACATGGCCTTGACGTTCTTGGGGTCAAGCTGCAGCACCTCGAGGCTCGACTGGCGCGCCTCCTTGTACTGCTGCAGCTTGAGCTGCACGTTGGCGACGTTGTTGCCGAGCGCGATGAGCAGCGCCTTGCAGGCGGCCTCATCCTCGTCCGAGTGCTCCCAGCTCTCGAGCAGCTTGAGCGCACGCTTGTAGAGCTTGGCGGCCTGCTCGTAGTTCTTGTCCTTGAAGTACCTGTTGCCGCTCTCCTTCTTCTTCTCCGCCTCTGCGATCAGCTCCTTCGAGTCCATCTCGGCCGTCACCTTCTTGCCCACGCGCAGCAGCTCCACGACGAGCTTGACCTCTGCGCCTGGCGCCACGTGCGGCTCGAGCCCCACGTCTCCGAACGCGAACCGCGCGTCCGCGCGCACCTCGCACACCTCGCCCACGCGCATCATCTTGGCCACCAGCTCCAGCGCTGCTCGAGCACGCGCGTCAGTCCGTCTGTCCCTGCCCACTCGGCAGTATCCGCGCTGCTCACCCGGCATGACCTCGCCATCTCCGATGCGGAACTGGCGCCGCTCGTCCTCGAGCGCCGCGAGGCCCGACGCCAGCGCGAACACCGAGTACGCGACGCTCACCTCCTCGCCGAACTCTGGCCACAAAACGCGTCGAAGCTCAGCCCCCAGCGCTCGCCTCGAGCCCGCGCCGCCACGAGCGCACGCACCAGCCTGCGCGCCATCCGCGTTCGCGCGCAGCGTCTTGCGGAAGAGCCCGCCGCTGCCCAGCAGGTCCTCGAAGTCGGCGCGCTCCGCCTCGGCGATCGCCACCATGGCGCCGGATCAGTCGAATGTGATGATGCCACGCAAGCCAGGAACGCGGTTTTATACCGGTATTGTTGGGGAGCAGGACCGGTATAGATACTGCGAGGCGGCTTCAACTTGAAGCGGGGGCTCCCACGGATCAATGCGAGAGCTCGGGTGGTTGATCGAGGTGCCCCCCAGGCTGCGGAGGAAAGCGTGAGTTTCTCTGGCGGCGCGGGCTCTGCATCTGTCGCCATTGGCGAGTCTTTGGCGGAGTCTGGCGGCATTGGGTCGGTTGGCGGCGATGTGAGCGTGTCGGGCGGTAACTTGGAGGAGATAGCAGAATGAGTAGCTGTGAGTTGTCATCGGCGGCGGCATGTTGGGAAAGTGGTGACGAAATGCGCAGATAGCGACTGCAGTGGAGTGCCCAGCAACGTGTGAATCCTGGGCAGTATCACAATGATCAGTAGGACCAGCGTTGTCGCGAGTGCTGGCTTTGCGAACAGCAGCGAAGGTGGCGTGCTTGTGGCAGTCAGCAGTATGCAGTTGCAACAGATCGAGTCGATGTCTGACATCGAGCGTCTTTATGCATTACTCCCCTCACTTCTCGAACCCTTCACCCGAAGTAATTAGCAGTGACCGCTTCAACTTGGCCAACCGCCGCACTATCTTGGGCCACTCGCCACTCGCGGAGTCGCCGCTCGCCTTGCTGCTCATGGATGGCAACTAGCGCCGCCTCGCTACCCGGACAGATCAGTTGCGACGACGACGCGCCCGCCGCTGCTCCCTCTTCCTCTAGCTACGCGTCCACCAGCAACTCGCCCAGCAAGCCGCAGCCCTCGCCTCCTGCTGCCCACCGACTGCTCACGACCGCCAAGCCGCAGATCTTCGCCCCTCCATCTCTTGCCTCGTCGCCATCCAACCCCCCAGTGGCCCAGAGACCGCTCGACCTCGCCATTCCTCGACTCGCGATGGAGTCGCTGGCCCACTCAGCGTCCGTGGCTGGCCGCATCGTCGAGGAAGACGAGCAGCGGCTGGATCCGTCACTGCCAACCACGTTGCCAAACGCGTTTAAATCAGAGGGATCGGTCGAGCGCCGCAAGTCCAGCAACTCGCTCAAGCCGGAAGACAAGCCTTCTGCTAGCACTGCTGGAGCTGTAGCAGCGGCACCGCCCAATGCCTCCATATCGACGGCAGACACTCGCCAAGACGGGAAGTCAAGGACGCGTTGGTGCTGCGGCCAAATCCTCCAAACAGTTTGTGCGCACGGCGTCTGACAACAAAGGCGAGCCTGCCCCTGACGGTGTCGAAGAAGTCGACGGCGAGGAACTAACATTCATCCTCCCGGAGCTGTCCAAGGACGGCGATGACACTGGTCGAACCGTGCGCGAGACATGGCCCATCGACCATGTCATGCTTCTGTACATGCTCTCTCGCTACGCCGTGTGTGCGCGCAGCGCGTCTGAGAACGAGACGTGGATCCGGCAGACGCCGTTGCTTGTTCTCATCTACGAAGGGATTGCTGCTGGAACGCTGAATTTCGACTACGCGCCCGCGGCAACAGTGATCGCACAGGAGCAGCGGCCCGAAGCGCATCTGGATGAACATCACCCAGGACGGCAAGTCGGCCATTGATGACTTGCGTGAGGCCAACCTTATCAATGGGCTCAAGCTCTCGACTAAGGACTACCACTCGATCACAGCCTTCCAGGTCTCGGTACGCGGACTACTGCTGCTGGAGCAAGTGAGCAAAGAGGTCAAGGCTCGCGTTGACACTTTTATTTTCGCTCCTAAACCCTATCGCCGCGAGCTACTCCAGATCCGGTATATCCCAATCAAGGACCCACCTGATGCTGACCTGTGTGGTCTTGACACCAACTCGTCAGGGTCCGTCATGGATGTTCAACTCCAGCTCAAAGCAACTCACAAGCGCAAGAGGTACCCAGAAACCCAGTGATGAGGACGAAGACGAGGAGCCCGCATTCAACGAGGAAGGACGATTCATCCTCGAGTCTATCGGATACTTTCGATACTCTGAAGTAACGGAGACCTGAGGATGTGTCGTATGTGTCGAGTCCTTTGTACCCCATTGCGTACGCGGAGCTGATGCGTATCAACAACTCTCCTCGAATGCCCACCGAGCGATCGAGGCTGCAAAGGGACAGTCCAACATTCGAGACACTCTCTCCGAGGCGATTGTACTAGCTAACCCTGTGTGCATTATCGGCGAGTGGATCCCGTTTGGATCAAACCAGATTGTTGCACTTAACGAGCGGCTTGGATCGATGGATCGATGCCAAGGAGGGCTATTTACATCTCTTATCGACGACCGACCGACTGACACACAGTTCGAAGTCCCACCTGGACTGACTGAAGTGCGCATCCTCGACTACGACCCCGTACGCTACATCAACTTCGAAGCTGAGATCAACTTTCCCGAGGACGATGGTATCGTGCAGGTCGAAAACTTCGGGATTCATCTGAACGTTGATGGAACAATCTTCTACGGTATCAAAGTTGATGCCATTCTAGACAAGCGGTCAGATCGTATCTCTGTCGACCTGCTATCTCGTTTACTTGTTGATATACACCAGGATTCGTCTGAGATCATGGATGACCTACTGTCGTCGTACCAGACAAGCCTACTTGACATGGTTTTCCTCGGAGACATCGCCAATCGAGGAAAGTTCAATATGATCATGGCCGACCAAATCGAGCCATTCATCCCTGGTCTAGAGTATATGGACCGTGACGACTTTGAGAACGAGCTCAAGCAGGTTTTAGGTGACATTCACTGCGCGTACGACATTGGCGAAGACTCGGTGCTAATCGTTGGTCGAGACGGCATGCTCATTGCTGGGTCAGCTTCCAAGCGTTTTGAGAAGATATTCGTCGCTTATTTTTCGCTCTTATGTCGCGAAATGTTCCTACGCAGCTTCTTCACGCGCATCTTCGTGCTCGAGGAGCACCTCAAAGAGACTCGGCCAGCTCATCTTTTGCGCGAACGAGGACCCAAACCATATTGCCGCAATCCGTGCAAAGCTCAATCAAGCTACGAACGACCTCATCCTTGTAAGTAGGTGTTGTGATTCAAATTATTCCTGCTCAGCATCTAACTGTAGATCGATATGTTGGCGAACCTTCAGTTTACAGACACACTAGGGTATTTGCTTGAGTCCCTCGAGTTTATCAAGATCCCGCAAAAGTCACCAGACGCTTGTGAAGAAGAAGAAGCCATTTTCAGCTATCTGGACCTCAAAAAGCAGCATCATGATATCTTGCTGCGCGCCAGGGATCTTGAGAAGCTTGTACATGGTGCTAAATACGAAGTCATCAATCTTCGCCAGATGGCCGAGGTGCTGAACACGTCCTGAACTTGAAGATATTTTCAAAACAGTTGAAAGCAACACAAAAGTGCTTGCGGATGCATCTCTCGTCGTGGAAAAATCAGGCGCATCACTTGAGCTCATTCAGCTCATGCTCGCCGGTAGTTTTGCCCTCGCGCTAATGGATCGGCTACCCGGTGGAACACTCAACGTCGAGGTTCCCGAGTGGGTCGAAACATCCTTCGCCAAGCTTGTGGACGTCCCGATGATGTTCTTCTTGCTCAGTATGGTGTGGATGGTGCTGTTCATTGCTGTTCTTATAGTGTACAAGAACCGTGCAGTGCGCAAATCTGAGTTTGGGCGACGGAACGTCCGCGTGCGCGTCAACAAGCCGATTAAGCTGGAGCCGTTCGAGAAATTTCTTGGCGAACACGAGCTGGACAAACAAGAGAGTGTATCACAGCTTGCATCCGAGGTGCGTCGCGTGGTTTGGCGTGATGCTGCACTCCAAACCTGTAAGAACGCCGAAGCGCATCGCAAAGGCGGAGTACGGGCTGTCCGGCTTGAGGCGTTGACGCGTAAGCAGAAGATGCGGCAGTTTGCCATCACACAGTGGAAGCGCTTCATGGCGTTTGTTGCCTCCTTAAAGGCGTCATCGGCAGGCACTAGCATCCGTCCGGGTGGCTATAGTTCCACCTCCGGAGCGGTTGCCTCGGTGCTTGGCAAGTCAGTTAACACTGATCAAACCCGGGACACCCGTTGAGGTGGAGGTCGAATACGATAGTCGGTACGGATTCCTGCTCCTTGTGATATTCCGCTTCCGGGTTGAAGATAAGGCGAAGGAGCCTCTGTGGATAAAGCTGAAGCGCTGGGCGAAAACCGTTCAGGCAGTGGGTAAATCACCACATCCAGTGTCGCCGCGAAGGCGACTGCAGATTGAAGAAGCTGTCCCTGAAAAACCAAACGAAACATTACAGTACGAGCAAGAGCTCATGACATGGTTTGCTTCCGAGCTCAAGGATCATCAGGTAATCGATAGCATTGAGCTCTTTGTTGGCGCAGTCTAACTGCTTTTCATCTATGCATTTATAACGACAAAAGTACGAAGGGGAAAACCCACACAAATCCATCCAACCATCCACGCGTCCCCCATTTGCCCTGCAGCGCCTGTGCTTCTCCTCACTCTTCGGCCTCAATTTCCTGCTTGGCCATTTTCAGACACTTCAGCTGTTCAATGACCAATCGCCGACGCTCCACGCGCTCTGGGGGATCGGTCATGAGCTGTGCGATTTTCTCATCAGTAGCCTCTATCGCCTTGTTTTTCACATTCCGCACAAAGGTCGAAGCCAGATCGTTGAGTTGCATAGGTACCACGTCGACAACCCGTCTAACAGCAACCTCTAGATACGTTCGAAGCGCCATGTCGATCTCAAGAGCTTCGCGATCTTCACTGGATGCAACAATGCTCGCAAATGCTTCTAGCACACCTTCCTTCGTGATTGGGCTATAAGTTCCCCCAAATAGCAGCGACTTGAACTGCGAAGTAAGTGCTTGTTGACGGCGTGAGTCGAATTCCTGTTGGAGCTTCGTATCTTGTGTATATGGTCGACTCTCGCGTTGGAGTAGCGCACCAACTTCTTGCTTTCCTGACACTACCAACTCTGTGAGCACACTACGCGCCACTGTTTTTAGGTAGTTTTTGAGATCATTCGAAACTGATAGCGAAGAAATCAAGGAGTCAGATACTGCACTCGTATGACGAGCATAGGCGTCAGCAAGCGACATCGCTGGAGAATGCCACGACTTGACTGTCTGTTGCACGCACATACTAAAAACGCGATACGACGGAAAGATCGCCAGCTCGTCACCGCGGTTTTCGCGGATCAACTGTTTTAGCTGGAGTTTGCGTGAGCGCGATCGTGTCAACAAACGCCACGAAGAAGAGCCGTGCCACTCCCCTGGATGCTCATTGCATCGAATATCAGTCTTGCGAATCTCAGCAACTTGAGCATCTTCCACTTGCTTTCACCCGTACGAATCTGAACCCAGTCCCCAACAGCAACGTGTCGTTTGCTGTTGCTGTGCTCTTCATCTTCTTCTTCGTTAGCATCATCATCTTCCAGAGATATCACTTTAGAAGTTTTCTCATAAATCTTCTGCTTGAACACTTCGTCCTGCTCACGAAGCAGTGCACGCAACCGAAGGTTCACTTTTTCTTCTCCAGTCGGCTCAGGCTGCCAAGTAAATTCGTAGGACCCACTCGCAGCTGCCTTCATGTTTCGCGCATATTGGTCGACGAGGGAAAAATACTCTCGCCGCTGAACGTGCAGCGTCGCGTTTTGCTCTGCCTGTAATCCGCCTAGCTCGTCCAGTTCCTTCTCGGCTAATATGATGCGAGCTTCAATATCACTTTTGATTCGAGGAAGCGAGCGCTGAACACTCTCCTGTAGAATCTGGATGATGCGTGTTTGTAACACAGGACTCCCCCATTGCGCAGGTGGAATGTTACTCCAGTGCTTGTGTTTGAGGAAAAACTCTCCCTCGTGTGCAAGCGCATCTTGGATGGAGACTCCATCCAATACCGCTTGCTCGGAGCGGCACTTTACAGCATGGTATCCGAGCGCGAGTGCCTTTCGGCGATTCAAAACAAGCTCCAGCACACCAGGTTCGGCTCCGTTGTCCACCAGATCCAGCTTTGTGACGACTGCGAGCGTTCGCCGTCCTTCCGGGTCGGCCGTCTTCGCCATTTGAAGGATCTCAGCGTTGTGGACATCTACGTTGGCGGGTAGCACGGCAAGAATGACTGAGCTCTCGCTGCTCATGTACTCCTTGACCATTCTGCGTACTCTGGGGATGATGTCAGGATCTTCTTTGTCGTGGACGGTGCGCACGAGGCCCGGGAGATCCGTGAGCACCAATGGCGGTAGTCCGGGGCCCTGCACGTCGATAGCAATCATGTCGTCGCTGATTGTTCGCTTGTCCCCTACAATCTGCGACGTTAGCCTCGATATCACTCCCGGGACGTCTTCGAGACGCTGGAGGGGGCATCCGTCGGTTGGCTCCTCTGGTTCTGGCTCGACTTCATTGGTGGGCATGTCGAAGGCTGAAGACGTCACCCGTCGTCCATTCTTGCGTTCGATCCGCGCGAAGC
The DNA here is from genome assembly GCA_024867545.1 of Phytopythium helicoides. Classification (NCBI taxonomy): domain Eukaryota; phylum Oomycota; class Peronosporomycetes; order Pythiales; family Pythiaceae; genus Phytopythium; species Phytopythium helicoides. The sequence continues at coordinate 116,377 of JANFNE010000043.1, forward strand.
CGCGGAATTCCCCCGCGGGACCGAGCGAGAGCCGCGTCACGCAGCGAGTCGTGAGCTCAGAGGAGCTCGGGAACGCGATACCAGAGAGCGCCGACAGCAGCGACGACTTGCCGCTCGACGTGTCGCCCGCCACCACGAGTTGTGGCAGCTCCACGAGCGCGTCGAGTCCCAGCGCTCGCAGCCGCGCGAGCAGCTGCAGCTCGTAGTTGCGCAGCTCCTCCATGGGGGTCGATCCTGCGGTGGAGAATGGCCCGCGGTGGGAGTACCGTCGTTATCAGATTTGGGATCCTGAAACCAGGTCACGAGCAACAACATGGATTCATTCTTTCATTACGCTGCGTTCTTGCTGGAGCTGCAAGTGCTCACACAATGAGCTTAGTGGCTCGGGCCCGTGTACGTGTTGGTGCCGTTGGCGTAGAAGTAGATGATGTCTTCGTCGGCCTCACCCGCAACGACGTCGTAGCTGTCGTAGCTGTCCTCGTCCTCGTCCTCGATGTCGTAGATGTCCACGTCGGCGCCGGCCCCCTTGCGCTGCTTGTGGCGCGACTGCCCGTCTGCCGTGCCCTTGCACCGACTCGGTCTCCGTGCCCCACTTGTCGATCCAGAACTGGATCTGGTGGTCGATGTTCGAGTTGTCCGTGGCGCCGCTGAAGATCGGACGCATGTACAACGTATCCGTGTTGACGGTATTCTCGTTCACGATGGTGGTCTTGACGCAGGTGCCTTGCTGCCAAAGAGAGAGCGACATCTTTCCCCACTGATGCTTCTCACCCGGGGCAATCGTCACGTAGCCCTCAGTCACGAGGTGGTCGGCGACGCCCTGCGCGACGGCGATGCCAAAACCCGAAACCGAGCCGGTCACGGACGCGACAGTGCCAATGGTGCCAGCGGCTGCGGCTGTTGCAGTTGCCAACGCACTTGTAGATACCCCAAACACGGATACCACTCCGTTTGCAGCGAGCGCACTGGCGACGGGAGCAGCAGCACCCGCCGTGCCGATGACCGTGGCAGCCGCTCCGATGACCGAGATGACGATGCCGGCGATTTGGAGCGCAGCCTCATCAGGTCCGATCTTGCACGTCCACGGGTCGTTGGTGTTGTTCTGGATTGACAGGTAGGAGCCCATTGCTGCTTGTGAGCGGTGGTGGTTGCTGGTTGGCGAGTTGGCTGGGCTGAGCAAATTGGAAAGTGAGCTGCTAGCACAGCGGCGTTCTCTCGGTCGCAAGATTCTTCGGCACTCTTGGTCATAGACCGCTCTGTATCACGAATCCCCTTCGTTCGGACTACCCTGAGGCAACCATACTGCAGGTTCACAGTACTCGCTCGTCCTAGATGGGTTCGCTCGATCTGGTCGTTGAGACACAGTTGCACGCATGCGTTCTGTGAGATCCGAGCCCCGTTCTCGCGGTGTTCGCCAAGCATCGGCTTGGCGCGTTCATTAGCAACGCCTAAGTGGAGGAAGTGGTCTCGAGCGGCAGTGCCCACACGTGTAAAACAGATCCGCGTTGATTGACGAGGTATCTCGCCCAACTGACTAAAATCCATGCTGCAGTTGTAACTAAAGTGTGAATCACCCCACTTCGTAAACTCGGTGAGCCGTTGAACTGACTGCCGAGTGAGGAGCAAAACTCAGGGAGGATCGGCTTGGCAGTCAGCTTCAATGATCGCCCTTGGTGCTGGTGCACTTGTAGTGCATAGCTGTTACGGTGCAGCTGGGTTTCCAACTGACTGCATGCTGATGAAGTCAAGAGTTGATGGTGCAACCGATCACAGACTGCTTGGTCACCAGCATCACAGCGTACGTGGTTGATCTTGCCCGTTTGCACATCCATGCCTACGACGAAGTGCAGGTGCACCCGACACAAAAGCTGAATCGAAGTGCCCGCATGTTCCCCCAACGAACAACAGTGGAGCCGTTGCGCAGACTGTTTGGCTTGCAGTGAAGTCAATTACCAGCCGGCTCATAGCAACGTGTGGTCCTGACGCAGAACCTTGTTCTCACAGGTAGCGATCCGCCACGCATGCTTGCTCCGGTGTGAAGTGGCAGGCACCTCCTCTTCTGCATGCACTCGGCTCGGATGGCGACGGAAATATTGCTCACAGAAGCCAGGCTCCATGCTTGTCTAGATGCCGTGTTGGATGCGTCGAGACCGCCGCAAGATGACCCCAATCTTCAAATGGCACCACTGCAAGCACGCCTCGCCCCAACCTTGATCTCTTCCCTCTCCATTTTACAACACCACCAAGGGCGCGTGGCAATGCGAGAGCAACCCCGTCGGCGCGGTGTTGTTGAAGTGCATGCATGTGCCAATATACTATTTCGTCCGTCATGGTACTGTCCGTGTTGGGTGCGTGCATCTCCAGCCACTCCATCCCCAGCCGCGTCGCCATGGTGCTCGCCCGCCGCCTCGCCTCGCTGCGCGCCGCGCCGTGCCGCCGCGCCTTCAGCTCCTACAAGCCCGACATGGAGGCCATCAAGAAGCTGCGCGCGGCCTCGCAGGCGCCGCTCAAGGACGTCAAGAACGCGCTGGCGGCCACCGAGGGCGACTTCCCGGCGGCCTTCGAGTGGCTGCGCAAGAAGGGCATCGCGAGCGCCACGGCCAAGGCGGGCCGCACCACGGCCGAGGGGCTCGTAGGCGTCTTCGTGAGCGACGACCACCGCCAGGCCGCGCTCGTCGAGATCAACTCGGAGACGGACTTCGTGGCGCGCAACGAGCACTTCCAGGCGCTCGTGGGCCAGGTCGCGGTCGCAGTCGCCTCCGCCGACGCCGCTCAGCAGGTGCTGCAGCTGCCCGCTGACGCGCTTGCAGAGGTCGCGGTCGATGGAGAGACCGTCGCGCAGCGCGTGCCCGCGCTCGTGGGCAAGGTCGGCGAGAACGTCGTCGCGCGCCGCGCCGTGCGCTTCCAGGTGCAGGACGGCACCATCTGCAGCTACCTGCACAACGTCGCGGCGCCGGGTCTGGGCCGCGCCGGCGCGATCGTCGCGCTCTCCTACCCGCGCGCCACGTCGTCCGACGAGCAGAAGGAGGCCGTGCAGCAGCTCGGACACCGCCTCGCCATGCACGTCGTGGCCGCCAAGCCCAAGTACCTGTCGCGGGACGCTGTGCCCGAGGCCGTCGTGGCCAAGGAGCGCGCCTTCCTGGCCGAGCAGGTCAAGGACTCGGGCAAGCCCGCGCACATCGTCGAGAAGATGACCGAAGGTCGCCTCGGCAAGTTCTTCGGCGAGTTCACGCTGCTGGAGCAAGACCACTTCATCGAGGAGGGCAACCCCAAGGTGGGCAAGTTCATCGAGGCAGAGGCCAAGAAGATCGGCGTCGACGTGCAGATCGCGGCCTACGAGCGCTTCGAGATCGGCGAGGAGAAGGCCGACGAGTAAGCAGGGTCTGCCGTCAGTCGTTGTTCAGTGTCGCGGCGAGAGCGTTCATCTACTCGACCCGCGACCGAGTTAGAGAGAAGAGAGAGCACATTCACAGTCAATAAACAATCATCAGCAACATCACCACTGCAGCAACAGCCACATCATCAACACCAGCGATCCTTCCGTGGTAGAGATACGTGAAATACTGGTGATTCACCAAACGAGTGGACATGGGAAGAGCGATTACATTTACTTGTGTTCATGTGGATGTAGGAGACAGCAGCGAAGTGTCAAAAACTGATGGCGGTCTAAGTAGCACGCGAGCAGCACGGCACAAGCCTAGTACATGAAGACCGGGTTGTCGACCGTGATGACGCGCTTCTCAGCCTCGAGCGCCTCACGCACAGGCTTTGGCAGGCCGAAAATGCCAATGTGGCTGATGCCATCGTAGAACTTGAGCGAGCCATTGATACGCGAGACGACGAGCGCGTCGGTCTCAGCGATGGGGCGCTCGCGGATGGCGCGCACACCGTCATCAACATCGAGATTGGTAGCCATGTTGAAGGCCCAGACGCAGCCGAAGGACGGGATGTCAACCGTGTACGGCACGACCGTGTTGAAGCTAGTCTTGAGCGTCGAGTAGATGGCCGAGAAGCACTCGTCCCAGTTGTAGACGGCGCCGGGGCCGGACTGCGTGACCATGAAGCCACCCTTGTTGAGCTTGGTGACGGCGTACTTGTAGAACTCCTCGGTGTAGAGCACGTAGCCCGGGCCGGCCTCGATGGGGTCGGCGATGTCCATGATGATGACGTCGAAGGTGCCTTCGTACTGCTTGAGGAAGGCGTGCGCGTCCGTGTAGTGCACCTCGAGGCGCGGGTCCTCGAAGGCGCCGTCGGCCCACTCGGGCAGCTCCTTGCGGCAGAGGTTGCAGACCATCTCGTCGATGTCGACCATGACGACCTTCTCAACCGACTTGTGCCTGAGCACCTCGCGTGCCGTGGCAAACTCGCCGCCGCCGCCAATGTAGACGGTCTTGGGGTTGGGGTGTGCCAGCATGGCCGGGTGCACGAGCGACTCGTGGTAGATGGCCTCATCGCTCTTGGCCGACTGCGTCTTGCCGTCGAGCACGAGCGTCTTGCCGAACGAGTGCGTCTCAATGATTTGCATGGTCTGGAACTCGGACTTGGCCTCGAACGTCACGCGCTTGAGCGCCGCGTTCAGGTACAGGTCCTCGGTCAGCGACTCCTTGTACCAGAAGGATTTCTCCATGGGCGCCAGCTGCGTGTTGTCGGCCATTGCTGAGGGTTGTCGGGCAATTGCAGGGGCGCTCGGGGCGGCGGGCGGAGCTGGAAGTGAGGCGCGCGGCCAGCGGAGACCGTCGATGCGCGATGGTATCCATTCGTTTCGACTTGATTAGCGGACGCTTTTTCGGCCGCCTGCGACATGTGCAAAACCTAATATTCCGGTGTCTGTTGTACCCAAAACACTGTATTCAATCGATTTGGGGAGGGAGAGGAGCTGTTTTGGGCGCGGGGACGAGGTTTGGGTCCTGCGCCACGGCACAGATCTGTGACGTGGCGGAATGATTGGCGGACTGCAACTGCTTGATGACTTTGAAGAACGCGCCGCGACCGAGCAGTCCGTAGGCCACGCGCAGCAGCTGGAAGGCCTCTTTCTGCCATCTCGACACCGTCAGACACGCATGACTCCACAACGAGAAAGTGGCGGTGTAAAGACCCACCTGCAGACAGGGGCCAGCCGTGAGCAAGTCCAAGCCCAGCAGCAGCCCCGTGCCAAAGTCGCACTCGTCGCTCGCGATCGTCGATCGCGTCAGGAGCTCGCTGATCTTGGCTCGCAGAGTTGCGTCGCTTGGATTCGATTGAATGTCCTCCAAGAGACTTTTGAGCGCGGGCCCAGCGATCGGCAGCTCTCGAAAACCCGTCTCGGTCTTTGAGTTGACTGGGACTACGATCCCCAGGCCGTGCAGGGATGCCGCCGTTTGCTCTCGTTCTCGCTGGCGCTTCAGTTCTTTGATAGGCACGGTCGAGTTCCCGTAGCTCTTCGTGACGAGCTCCGTGAGCTTGGAGCGCAGTGGCGCGGGGACTTTCTTGGAGCTGTGCTCCAGCCGCGAAGCGAGAATGCCCAACAAACCTGCCCCCGCGATCTCAAATGCGACCTTGGAGCTGTCGGGACTGAGTACAGCATAACGTGGCTCTTGGTCCGGCGAGTCACTGCGCGATGAAGCGTTAACGGTACTCGATTCGAGGCGTTCAAAACACTGCACACGCACCGGAAGTATCCCCAGTGCTGTCCGCAGGGGCTCTCCACGTCCACGAAGGTCGTGAGCACCTCTGGAGGATCGTTCGGGAAGCGCCCATGCATGAACAGCGGTGTCGAATACAAGATCTCCTTCGACCCGTCCGCAGCAGCGTGCAGCACCTCGAACGGCCCGCTCAGACGCACTCCGAGCGGCAAGAAAGCATCTGAACGATCATTCAGTCGGAGCCCACTGACTCACTCATGTAGTAATACGTCTCTAACTTACCCAGGGGATTGTCCGGAGACAGCTCACGTGCGAGCTCGTAGACGGCATACAACTCTGGCGGCGCCTGGAGGAAGAAGTGCTGGCGGAAGAAGGCGTCCCACTCGCCACTCTGCCTGGGCTTGCCGTCAGTCTCGTGCCTTGCCTTGGGCTCGTCTTGGGTCTGCTTCGCTTTCTCACGAGTAGCTCGCTGTCTCTTGGCCGCTGGTTCCTTGTCCGTCGACGCCGCTGGCTGACGCGGAGACCGTCGGCGCGTCTCCACCATGGTGTTCCGTGTCAAAGTACCAAAAAAAGGCTGTCAGGTTTGACAAAACCCTGGTAAAAGTGATATGGCTACAGGTCTTGCTCTGATCCATTCAACTTCCTGGAGTTCGCAGAGCTGCCTCACTTGCTCGCGCGGCGTCCTCTGCCAAGACCTGGGATACGATGTTGGCAAGCTCAACCATGACGGCGTACTCGATCGAAGTCACGAATAGCCGCGGCTCCGAGTCGAACACGATAAACTGTGCCACTGGAACCCCATTCGAGTCCTTGAGTGGAACCGCCATCATAAAGCGGACGCCGTTGGGGTCGGAGGCGAGTGGCAGCCGCCGGAAACGAACGTCAAGTCGGGAGTTCCTCACGCAGAAGGGGAGATCGTAGCCGTGCGAATACGTCAGCATACTCGTGGCGCGATTCAGCGTTTGAATATCGTCGTCCTCACGCATATTGAGCAGAAAATGAGCATCACCGACTAGAATCGAAATGGATGCGCTCTTGCAGCCAAGTTCTTTGCCGGCTAGATAGCACAAAAGCTCCACGATGTCGCTCATGACATTGCGCTCGGCTAGATTTTGCTGATTGGCCCACTGGATTCGCTCTGATTCGAACGGAACCGGTGGTACGATCGGGATTCCGGTCTCATAGCTGTACTCGAGAGGATATCCGCGTGTGCCATCGCTCTCCGCAAACTTGCAGGCACTGGGTGGTGGTGCATGAATTCTCAGCTCGAAGCATTGCTGGACAAGGAATTGAGCGAGTATTCGAGGCTTCGAATTGTTCCACCCCGATGCAGCTGCAGTAAGCATTGCATGAGGTCCGTGACTCGAGTGGTGGACTGGCATCAATTGCTCGCTGTCCTCGGCGTCTACAGTACTAGCAGCCCAATCGGATTCGCTCACTCGATCAATAGCGTCAATGCAATCGCCAACGGGTCGGCCAAGACGACGCAGCAGATCCACGCCAGCACGCCGCCATTTACTCTTGGACCGCAACACCTCGGCCAAGTTCAGTCCGAGCGAGCTGGCTCCAGTCGAAGGCTCGACTACCCACGGCGAGAAACAAAAGTGCGCGAGCTCGTCGGGATCCGGTAGCCACGTGTTGAAGATTCGCAGGCACGGCGCACAGCAGCGTATAAAGTGTATGCGGTTGTGTTCTCGCTCTCGCTCGACGACGGAGGAGCATGGTTCGCAGATGTGTTGTCCGCATACGTGGCACAGGAAGGGTTTCCAGTAGAGCTCGAACCATCTCGCACAGACCTTGCATCGTTGAGTGGGTGTGGATGGTGCCAACTGCAGGCGGAGCTGTCGATATGATGTGTCTGGGGATAATGAATGTGGAGACTCATTATCGTGTGCATGTAGATTGGCCTCGGATTCATGTTCGTTTTCGGACCCGAGCTCAGGATGGATGTTCTCGCTCTCGTTGCTTTCGTTGTCGCCGTGTTTTCCGAGAAGTTGTTCGTCGCTGTCGTTGTCGTATTGAGTGTGAGAAGCAGGAGAATTGACGTCGTTGTTGTTATTGATGTAGTCGTCGATGTTGAAGACGAGCGTCTGAAAGCCTAGATTGCGTCGACGGACGACGCATTGTGCGCGCGTGAGTCTCGTGAACACCGGGTGGTCCGAGCTCATGGCACCAAATGAACGCTCTGAGGCGCAAGGTTGCCACCGTTGTGCTCGTACGCAGTCAACATGGATATTTTTGGCAGTGGCGGACATAACTCGACGATGAGCGATGTCGCATCGACTTCGCTGCGACTGTCAGGCCTGGGGATCTTATCAGCGTGACAGGATGTGCTTTCTATTTCTCGTTTACAAGTGGCGTAGTATTTGCAGCAGCGCGCAGATCTGGTCTTTTCGACCCGTTTTTCCCGATGCACTCGATAAACCGCAGCCGCCCCTCCTTGAAATGCTCTTCACCATTCAATCCCATGCTCGCATGCTGCTCGTCGCAGCATGAATCGCAAAGGAATGGAGTACCATCACATGAAAGACACTGCACGGTTGCATTTCGCCGAGCCTCGCACCGTCGACATAGCTCTATGGCAGCGGTAACTATTCTGTCTCGGTTAATTGGTAGGCGATCTGGAAGGAAACTTTGCGATCCGCTCTCGTCTGACCCGTTCGCGTTCGAGCAATTCTTGGCGTTCCAGTTCCTGCTTTGCACGCTCGCGTGGGTGTCGCCACGTGCTCATGTTGGTCTTCTCGTTCCAGTAGTACACCGAGTAAGGCGGCTCGTCCAGATAGCACTCTTTCCAGTCGCCTAACTCTGGGTCTTGATAACTTTCGTCACCTTGCATATCTTGGCCATTCTCGTCCGGGAGCGACGGTAGCACAGTCGTTAGGAGAGTAGCAACAATATTAACACCTCGGACGCCGAGCAACGAGACAGCACTTTCAGGCGAGCGCCTCTCGGTTGTCAACATAGTGTTTTTGGTCGAGTAGCCAAGCACTAGCTGTGTTTGCCATATTCACCCATCGCTCTTGAGCATCTCCAAATCGTACAGCACAGGTTACCAAGCGCGAGAACTGTGCACCAAGTTAGGTTTCCGGTGTCATCGCGGCTTGAGGAGGCAGCCAGCAGCTTCGAGTACGGCACTCCGAGATGCCTCGCGAGGGTTTTGCTTGGCCGGAAGAAGGGGTGGCTCGTTGGGCGGCAGATCCATGACAATGCCGAGGTGTCGCCTTCCATGAGGTCTTCGACGGTTTTCCAAGTAAATTTAGTGTGCTTTGTGGGCATTGGGTTTCTGCTGCCCTTCACCCGCCGCTTCTTCCCGAGGATATGAGCTCAGACCACCCGGTGTTCACGCGACTCACGCGCGCACAATGCGTCGTCCGCCGACGCAATCTAGGCTTTCAAACGCTCGTCTTCAACATCGACGACTACATCAATAACAACAACGACGTCAATTCTCCTGCTTCTCACACTCAATACGACAACGACAGCGACGAACAACTTCTCGGAAAACACGGCGACAACGAAAGCAACGAGAGCGAGAACATCCATCCTGAGCTCGGGTCCGAAAACGAACATGAATCCGAGGCTGACCAAGACTCAAATGCCGATGAACTACACCAACAGAACTTGGGCTCATCACAACGACTACTGAGTCTGCAGTTGGCATCATCCACACCCACTCAACGATGCAAGGTCTGTGCGAGATGGTTTGAGCTCTACTGGAAACCCTTCCTCTGCCACGTATGCGGACAACACATCTGTGAACCATGCTCCTCCGTCGTCGAGCGAGAGCGAGAACACAATCGCATACACTTTGTACGCTGCTGTGCGCCGTGCCTGCGAATCTTCAACACGTGGCTGCCGGACCCCGACGAGCTCGCGCACTTTTGTTTCTCGCCGTGGGTGGTCGAGCCTTCGACTGGAGCCAGCTCGCTCGGACTGAACCTGGCCGAGGTGCTACGGTCCAAGAGTAAATGGCGGCGTGCTGGTGTGGATCTGCTGCGTCGTCTAGGCCGACCCGTTGGCGATTGCATTGACGCTATCGATCGAGTGAGCGAGTCCGATTGGGTAGCTACGACCGTGGACTCAGCCGAGTACAACCACCGACGCAACAGTCAGCGGTCATCGCACTCGGCCTCTGAGACCGAGTCGGATGCAGAAACACCATGTGGCAGCTCCATGGAGCCACGACTAATGGCACAGTACCTCATCCAGCAGTGCTATGAGGTTCAGCTCTCGGTGCCGACAGTCACCGAGTGTGAGTTTGCGGAGGCGAGCGGCGTGCGCGGGTACCCGCTCGAGATGGATGACTCTACTGGTATCCCGTATCCACCCCATGTTCCGCTCGAGCGAGAGCGACTCGAATGGATCAAGAAGCTACGGTTGTTGGAGCGCGACGTGCATACGGAGCGCATCCACGTTATCTGTCGACTTGCAGCACTGGAGTTGCATTGCAGCGCGGTAATCATCATGACGTTGACGGAGGACGCACAGGTGGTACTGACGCTCCGACCCGAAGGCCAAAATTGCCTGAGCACTCGACGCAACCTGACCGCCGCGCCGTATATGCTGTATGACTCCGATGCTCGACCGTTCTTGATCCGCAATGTGCACTTAGATGCGCGCTTCCGTCGACTGCCGCTAGCAGTACTCGGCACGGGAATGGCTTTTGTGTATGCGGTGCCCATTGTGTTTAGCGGGGTACCGGTCGCGCTGCTCACGGCCGCCGACGTCAAGCCTCGCTGCGAGTGTCACGACCTGTCGAGTTCGCTGTCATGCGCTCGCTCGCAGACTTGGCGGCCGCCGTGCTGATGGACGAGGCCAACGACAGTAGGCAGCCTCAGTAGTCGTATTCAGCGCACCAACATTTCCGACGCGTCCCCATTGTTCGCTTTAAAACGATCTCTTCCTCCTCATCATGAGCACAGTCTTCAGAGGCTGTGAAAGCGTCCAAAACCTGCACCTGGTGAATTTTTCTGTCAGTCGCCAGCTTTGATGAGGGTCGTTGCTTCAACGGTGCTCCTTCCGGCGCTTCCTGTCGGCTTTCTGAGGTGCGGAGCATGCTGTAAGGTTCTGGACAGCATTTGTGACCCTAATTGATGTCGTCAAGACCAGAGACGTCACGGTGAGGGCAGTTTGACACCACAACAGCTAGCGTCGAAAACCCATAAGCTATAATATCAAGTGCACTCGCTCGTACCGAAGCTCGTCGTTCGTTCTCAGCAACTTCCACTGGTGGAGGAGACCGCTGCGAGGAGTTCATGAATCATCGTGGTGCATGATATACAAAGGTAGCCATGTGTGCTCTATGCTGCTTCACCACTTCGCCGCCACCACTTGCATCGGATCGCCACTCGCGCTTGATCTCCACTAGCGCAAATCGCCGACGACGAGATTGAGACAAGCTCGTCGCTTCCCAGCTCCAACGCACCCCGACCCCGAAGTGTCTGGCTGGCGTCCTAGCACTTGATTTTCTCGCTCGCCCCTGTCCGCCCTTGATCGCAGCTCGTGGCGCTCAACAGCCTGCAGCATGCAAATGGGTCCGGGTGGGAATGGAAATCAGGCGGTGATCCTCCTCGATCACCTGTCATTGAAGTGGCGGTGGGTCGTGGGTGGATTTTCGGCCAATCGCGATCCCCAAAAGCGCATCCACTCGCCATCCGCCCAATGGCGTCGCTCGCAATCGGTCTTTCCGGCCAATGGCCAGCCGTCGGTGATGCCCATCAAGGTCCGCGAACCGCCGCAGATCCTGCTGCTCACTCGCCAACTCTCCGCGTCCCCCACAGCCCACAGCCATCCACCCGCGTCCGCCTCGAACTCATGGTGGCCTCTCGTCTTTTGCTGGCGCTCTCGGCGCTCGCGGCCGTCGCCAGCGGCACGCACATCCGCATCAAGTCGCACACGGCCACGTACGACGACTACTCGAGCGGCTACGACGAGGGCTACAGCGATGACAGCGACGACAGCTATGGCAGTGGCGACAGCTATGGTAGCTACGGCAGCGGCAGCTACGGAGAAAGCGACACAGCACCCGACGTTCCTGTACCAGTTCGACCCCGAGACGGCCGCGGGCGTGAGCGGCGTCGTGGAGGTCAAGTACGAAGCCGCCGACTCGACCGTGGCGCGCGTCACGGCGGCGCTCGATTTCGGCGGCGTCGACATGGCGGCTGTGCAAGCCAGCGACGGCAACTGCACGGAGCCCGTGACGGCGTACAAGTGGCACATCCACGTCAAGTGGAGCGACGACCAGCCCAACGGCTCGGCCTCCTTCGCGCAGTGCGCCAAGAACATCACGGGAAACCACTACGACCCGCTGTTCGCGTGCGGACCTAACTCGGAGTTCGTCGGCACGGCCAATTGTCCCGCCGACAAGACCAAGGCGTACTCATGCACCCCCGCCACGTACGCTGCCAACCCGCTCGCGTGCGAGAAGGGCGACCTGTCGGGCAAGTTCGGCGACCTCAAGGTCGACCTGGACGATGACGACGACAGCGACACGGTCTTCGGGTCGTGGATCGACCACGACTACCCGACCGTGGGGGAGAACACGCCGCAGTGGAACATCATCCTCCACGCCGTCTGCGGGTCGGCCACGCCGCGCATCGCCTGTGCGGTCGGCTACCAGGTCGCGTAAGCTAACGAACCTGCTCTGCCGATAGCAGTCTGCTTGACGAGTCGTATCGGACTCGAGGTGGTGACCGCGAGGTCGGTCAATGCACTCGTTGCTCTCTTTTTATTCACGACTTGATTCAGCGTTTAACATGACGAAAAAAAAAAAAAAAAAAAAAAAAAAAAAAAAAAAACAGACACACACACACACTCGAGTAGCTCGCTTGTTTTGGATTGCATCGCCTATTGTTTGATATCCGTAGGAACGCAGGCTGCGCACACAACAAACGCCGCAAGGTAGCACTGATCCGAGTCAGTCGAACTCACCAGACAGCGAAATGGTTCTCCACCACACCAAACGCGTCGTTGACACGGATCGAAACGCGGCGCTGTCCGTCCGGCGTCACAAACGCGACGGACCCACGGAACTTTCCGTACGGCTGTACGAACTCGCTTGTCATGACCAAGAGGTTCGTGTGATCTTCACGGCTCCCGAGCGGCAAGAAGCGCAGGTCCACAGCGTCGATATTGCTGCTGCTCCATCATCAGCGTTGCATATTAGGTATTAGACAACTCTAGCACAAATGCAATAGGGCGACAGAACGACAACGATCCATACCTTGGCGTCTGCGAGGTAATCATCCACTCCTCGTGTCTCTGGTCGTCAGGGATGGAGAACTCCACCCCACGCAACACGAACACTTCGCCGTTGACCCACACAGCGTTCTCCATCGACTCGCCGTCGATGTCATACACCTCTGCGCTCAGGTTGATGCCAACTGCTGCGTCCGTGATGACTTGGGTGTCTTCCTCACCCTCGTCGTCGATGGAGGTGATTGTCACATTGGCTCGGAAGCTTGCTGACGCCCATTTCCAGCGCGTGCATCGCAGAGCATGGGTGCGAGTCCAGTCAATTGCTCCGAGCGCTTCTTTGGTGGAATCTTCAGCGTGCTCTTCCAGTAGCTCCTCGGTACCACCACAAGTGATCGGCCATTCCTACTCCGTGACGCCGCCTCGTTGGCTCATGACGATCGACAATCTCAGTAGTCGCATCCAACACCATCGCGTCCAACGCGTCCCCCATGGCTGGTTCGCTTCAACGTGGTCAAGTACCATCGTGCGCTCGCTCGCTTCAACGTGGTCCAGTCGTCCACGCCACGGGGACTGTCTGCGGAGCCCGTGGCGGCACCCAATTGTGGCTCACGCAGCCACGCGTCGCCGTGACAGTTCCGCTTCGAAAATACTGTAGCTGAGGAATTGTTCCGGCGTTCGTCTCACCATCGTGTAGGTTCAGTCCACGGTACGTAACAAAGTCCCCATGACGTGGACCGCTGGCGTCGAGGCGCTACCGTTCCGCACCTGCCATCACTGACACCGGCTGCGTCTCCGACGTCAACGCCACCGCCACCACGTGCATGTCATCCATCCACGACGCTCCCGGCGCGGTTGTCTGACGAGTCCGTGACGACCTCTGCGCAATCGGGTCAGCTCCGCTGATGTCGTCGCCTGGCGATGACCACGGCGCGTGTGTCCAGCCAATCGCGATCGCGCGTCTTTGCGGCGCCACCCCATGGCGCCACACGATTGGTCCAAACCGGGGCCGGCCGCATGTTTATGCCGGTAATTTACCGGCCACGTGGGTAGTTTACGTTCTGGCGGTCCGGATGGTTGCCGTACAGTACGCTCGCCCGCGTCCGCACGGCGCTCACCCATTCCCGGATTGCCCGCGCGCCGTCCACAGCGTCCGCAACGTCCGCAGCGTCCGCAGCGTCCGCAGCGTCCGCAGCCGCGGCGATCGATTTAGGGCCGCGCGTCTCCGCCGCCTTCTATTCTTTCCGTCGGGAGAGACGACCCGCCGCCCTGATCTCAGAGTCGCTACAGTCTCCATGGACCGCGCCACGTCGCCTCGCCCGTCCGCGCGGCTGGCAGCCGCAACCGCATCCGCATCCGCAGCCGCAGCCGCATCCGCGGCCACTTCCGCAATGGGCGCGAGCGTCACCAAGTGCCTGGGCAGCCAGTGCGACGACCTGCCGGCGGCCCCGCCGCGGCCGGCCGGCCCGCCGCCGTCCGCGCGGACGTTCGACCTGGAGGAGCTGGGGCTGCTGGCGGCGCCCGCGGCCGTCCGCGCGGCCGAGCGCAGCGTGGAGGTCGCCTACGAGCACGAGAGCGCGGCGGCCATCCCGCACCGCGACCGCCGCGCGCGCCGCCGCCCCGTGGCCGACGCGTGCACGCCGGACGCGTGCGCGCCGCTGGACAAGTCGGCGGCCGCGTCCGCATCCGCGTCCGCATCCACGAGCGGCCGTCCGCGCGGCCGGGTGGTCGCGGCCAAGGAGCCGAGCAAGCCGTCTGCGGACGACGCCGACCGGCTGAGCACGTCGGCCACGGACAACGAGGACGAGGACGAGCGCTGCTCCAAGACGCACAAGCTGTGCATGTGCGAGCTGCGGCGCCACCGCGCGGCCGACGATTGCTGGCTCGCGGCCTACGGCAACGTGTACGACGTGACGGGCATCCTGCGCGCGCACCCGGGCGGCGCGCGCTCGCTGCTGCGCAAGGCCGGCGGGCCCGACTGCTCGTCCGACATGGACTTCCACACGCGCAAGGCGCGCCGCATGATGGACCACTGCTTCGTGGGCAAGCTGCAGCCCTGCGGGGACGACGCGGACGCCGGCCAGGCCAACTGTAGCATTATGTAGACACACACGAGAGGCGGCGCCTAGACCTGCGTCCGCGGTAATATATGAGCAGCGGCTAGATGCATCCACACGAAAGAGTGAGCGGTAGGCATGACGGGCGACGTGTATTACCCGTGCGCGCGACGCGGACGCAGAGGACCGGCCGCTCAGGTGAACTGCTTCATGAACTCGGTCGCCACGATGCGCCCGCGCGCGTTGAGCGAGATCTTCATCTCGCTGATCTCCTTGTCAATGTCCTCCATAAACTGGATGATAAAGTCGATCAGCTTGTGCTTGTACATGTTCTCCAGGTGCTGGTGCACGACCAGGAAGCTCATGTCGTAGCCCTGCCAACAGAAGCAAATCCGTTACTAGACTTGCCCCTACACGAGCACCCCTCAGCAGCAACACACCTCGACGGGCACGCGCCGCATGATGATGAACTGCTCTGCGCGCTGCATGAGGAAGCGGTTGAACTTGTGGCACAGGATGGTCTCGATCTCGTCCGCCTGCTTGATACAGATGCTCACGCGCGTCGAGTTGATCGAGGGCTCGATCAGGCACTTCTCGTTCTCATTGCGGCAGATGAGCACCGGGTTCAGCAGCAGCTCCTTGCTCAGCCTGCTCGCCGCCGACGAGTCAGCCCTCGTCCTCTACCAAGCGCGATCCTCGGCGCACACGCACCGGAGCTCGACCTCGGGCTTGTTGTGGCGCTCCACCACCTGCGAGGGGAAGTTGCGCAGGCACAGCGCCGAGTCCAGCGAGCTGCGGATCGCCGTCAGGTACGGCGCGAGCGTGTTGGCCTGCGACAGATCCGCTCCGTCAGCGCCTCCTCCCGCCGTCCACAGAGCTCCCCCCGCCTCGAAAAGCACATCCACGCAAAGCCCACGCCACGGCGGTCAACAGGAGCCACCGCTTGCGGCGCTCGGACCCGCGGGGACGCGCACAGCGCGCGCGGAAGAGCGCGCCACGCACCATTCTCGCTGTCGTTCGCTTGTCTTCCAGGGGAGAATTGAGGGTACAGCGACAAGTACCCGAGCGTAATCGGTGTACCGTACCGATCCCGAAGTTGAAGTCCCCCAACGTGGACCGCTCCATCCACCGCCCCAGACGTCCATCTGGACCGATCCACATGTCATTGAGCTGCTCGCACGACGTCATTCCGCCATGGCCAAGCTGGCGCTGCGCACGGCGCTGCTGGCCGCCGCCTCGGCGCTCGCGGCGCTGCTGGGCGCGCTCTCCCCGTCTCAGAGCGACCTGCGGCCGCCGCCCACGTCTGCGGAGCTGTTCCCGCGCGCGCTGCGGCCCGGAGCGGCCCCTGGCGGCCGAATTTGGGCCGAGGAGAGCGGTGAGTACGCGTTCGGGCGGTGGCGAGAGCCCGCGGCCGCCGTGGCGCTGCGTTCGGACACGCGCGACGGCCACGTGTGGGCCCAGGTCAAGGAAGCGGTCACGACCAAGGCCTGGCACTACTCGAGCGTCAATGCGGACCGATTTTTCGTGGGCATGGCCGTCGTCAGCCTCGGATACCTCAGTGACGCGTTCCTCTACGTGGTCGACAAGCGCTCGGGCGAGTTCGAGAAGTTCGAGTTTGCGGGGCGACTCCCCGCAAGCTTTGGGCTCTCGTTCGCCGCCTCGTCCATTGACGGCGAGGTGCGAGCGCTGGTGTCGCAACTTTCCTTGAGTTCCGTGTTGTGACTAGACTGCTTCCGTGGACAGAGCTGCACGTCATTCCAGAGCATGAGCGGCGATGGAATGTCGTTTTGCTACCGACCGACCACACGTGAGTGGGAGATTCGCGCAAACGCGACCCTGGTACGTCGTCCTGGCGCATGAACACACGAGTTCGCAACCCTTCAAGATCGCCACGGAGGTCACTGATGGTGAGATAATGACTGTAGGTTGGGGAGCACTCCGGTGTTCGTGAGCGTCTAGTTATGGAGCTCTACATGGAGCGACAAGAGGCCTTGGCGCTGGTGTTCCCGCTCGGAAACGATACGATGCGGGCAGCGTACGTGCACAAAGCGGCAGGCAGTCCTGTCCGAGGCGCGATCGCTTTTGGTGGTACCGAGGAGCTGCTGGAAGAGCACGCTGAAGATGCCACCAGACAAGCGCTCGGAGCAATCGACTGGACTCGCAGCCATGCTCTGCGATGCACGCGCTGGAAATGGGCGTCAGCAAGCTTCCGAGCCAATGTGACAATCACCTCCATCGACGATGACGGCGAGAAAGAGACCCAAGTCACCACGGACGCAGCAGTCGGCATCAACCTGAGCGCAGAGGTGTATGACATCGACGGCGAGTCGATGGAGAACGCCGTGTGGGTCAACGGCGAAGTGTTCGTGTTGCGTGGCGTGGAGTTCTCCATCCCTAATGACCAGAGACACGAGGAGTGGATGATTACCTCGCAGACGCCAAGGTATGGATCGTTGTCGTTCTGTCGCCCTATTGCATTTGTGCTAGAGTTGTCTAATACCTAATATGCAACGCTGATGATGGAGCAGCAGCAATATCGATGCTGTGGACCTGCGCTTCTTGCCGCTCGGGAGTCGTGAAGATCACACGAACCTCTTGGTCATGACAAGCGAGTTCGTACAGCCGTACGGAAAGTTCCGCGGGTCCGTCGCGTTTGTGACGCCGGACGGACAGCGCCGCGTTTCGATCCATGTCAACGACGCGTTTGGTGTAGTGGAGAACCATTTCGCTCTGTGGTGAGCTCCACTGACTCGGAGCAGTGTTACCTTGCGGCGTTTGCTGTGTGCGCAGTCTGCGTTCCAATCGATAGCAAACAAATAGGCGACGCAATCCAAAACAAGCGAGCCACTCGAGTGTGTGTGTGTGTGTGTTTTTTTTTTTTTTTTTTTTTTTTTTTTTTTTTTTCCGTCATGTTAAACGCTGAATCAAGTCGTGAATGAAAAGAGAGTACCGAGTGCATTGACCGACCTGGCGGTCACCACCTCGAGCCCGATACGACTCGTCAAGCAGACTGCTATCGGCAGAGCAGGTTCGTTAGCTTACGCGACCTGGTAGCCGACCGCACAGGCGATGCGCGGCGTGGCCGACCCGCAGACGGCGTGCAGGATGATGTTCCACTGCGGCGTGTTCTCCCCCACGGTCGGGTAGTCGTGGTCGATCCACGACCCGAAGACCGTGTCGCTGTCGTCGTCGTCGTCCAGGTCGACCTTGAGGTCGCCGAACTTACCCGACAGGTCGCCCTTCTCGCACGCGAGCGGGTTGGCGGCGTACGTGGCGGGGGTGCACGAGTACGCCTTGGTCTTGTCGGCGGGACAATTGGCCGTTCCGACGAACTCCGAGTTGGGTCCGCACGCGAACAGCGGGTCGTAGTGGTTGCCCGTGATGCTCTTGGCGCACTGCGCGAAGGAGGCCGAGCCGTTGGGCTGGTCGTCGCTCCACATGACGTGGATGTGCCACTTGTACGCCGTCACGGGTTCCGTGCAGTTGCCGTCGCTGGCCTGCACGGCCGCCATATCGACGCTGCCGAAGTCGAGCGCCGCCGTGACGCGCGCCACGGTCGAGTCGGCGGCCTCGTACTTGACCTCCACGACGCCGCTCACGCCCGCGGCCGTCTCGGGGTCGAACTGGTACAGGAACGTCGGGTGTTGCGTCGCTTCTCCGTAGCTGCCATAGCTGCTATAGCTGCCGTCGCTGTTATCGCTGTAGCCCTCGTCGTAGCCGCTCGAGTAGTCGTCGTACGCGGCCGTGTGCGACTTGATGCGGATGTGCGTGCCGCTGGAGACGGCCGCGAGCGCTGAGAGCGCCAGCAAAAGACGAGAGGCCACCATGAGTTCGAGGCGGACGCGGGTGGATGGCTGTGGGCTGCGGGGGACGCGGAGAGTTGGCGAGTGAGCAGCAGGATCTGCGGCGGTTCGCGGACCTTGATGGGCATCACCGACGGCTGGCCATTGGCCGGAAAGACCGATTGCGAGCGACGCCATTGGGCGGATGGCGAGTGGATGCGCTTTTGGGGATCGCGATTGGCCGAAAATCCACCCACGACCCACCGCCACTTCAATGACAGGTGATCGAGGAGGATCACCGCCTGATTTCCATTCCCACCCGGACCCATTTGCTTGTTGCAGGCGGTTGAACGCCACGAGCTGCGTTCGAGGGCGGACAGGGGCGAGCGAGAAAATCAAGTGCGAGGACGCCAGCCAGACACTTCGGGGTCGGGGTGCGTTGGAGCTGGGAAGCGACGAGCTTGTCTCAATCTCGTCGGCGGCGATTTGCTAGTGGAGATCAAGCGCGAGTGGCAATCCGATGCAAGTGGCGGCGGCGAAGTGGTGAAGCGGCATAGAGCACACATGGCTACCTTTGTATATCATGCACCGCGATGATTCATGAACTCCTCGCAGCAGTCTCCTCCTTTACCAGTGGAAGTTGCTGAGAACTGAGAACGAACGACGAGCTTCGGTACGAGCGAGTGCACCTGATATTATAGCTTATGGGTTTTCGACGCTAGCTGCTGTGGTGTCGAACTGCCCTCGCCGTAACGTCTCTGGTCTTGACGACATCAATTAGGTTCACAAATGCTGTCCAGAACCTTACAGCATGCTCCGCACCTCAGAAAGCCGACAGGAAGCGCCGGAAGGAGCAGCGCTGAAGCGAATGGCCTCCATCAAAGCTGGCGACTAACTGAAAAAATCTGCCAAGTATGGCTCTGGTCACTGGCGATCATTTCCTGAGAGCCAAGAGCCTCGATTGGCAGCATGGCACGTGCCGACGAGCGTGTGCCTGTCCTTCTCGTCGATTTCCTACAACTTACGCTGAGCATTTGCTCTCGTTCATCTCGCTGTGATCCTGAACGCTAGGGCTAACACGGTCTTCTCATCGGAGCCACCATTGCCCATTCCGACACTAACCACTCAGTGGTTCCAAGCAAAACACTCTCAAGTCCAAGCTTCAGCACGACGATGCAGCTGACCGCCATCCTCGCAACCTCGGTATTGCTCGCAACCACGGCGCTCGCTAAGCAGCCCGCACACTACGTCTACACGTTCGACCCGGCATATGCCGGTGGTGTCAGCGGCACCATTGACGTGCAGTATGCCAAGTCCAGCAACAGCGCCAACACCAACGCCTCGACGACGGCCACTATCACGGCCGCGCTCGACTTCTCGGGCGTGAACATGACGGCAGTGCGTGCCTCGGACGCCAACTGCGTGGGGGACGTGACCTCCTACAAGTGGCACATCCACACGCTCTGGGGTGCCTCAACCTCCTCGGCCTCGTTCGCTCAGTGCGCCAAGTCACTGACCAGCAACCACTACGACCCCCTGTATGCGTGCGGACCCAACTCTGAGTACGCCGGCACCGACAAGTGCCCTGCGACGACGGTCGCCGCCTACTCGTGCACGCCCGCCACGTACGCTGCCAACCCACTCGCGTGCGAAAAAGGAGACCTGTCGGGCAAGTTCGGCGCCATCACGCTTGACTCGACGACTAAGAAGGCTGCGGGCTCGTGGGTGGACACGCACTACCCGACTGCCGAGGAAAACACGCCCACGTGGAACATGATGCTGCACGCTGTCTGCGGCACGGCCACTCCCCGCATCGCGTGTGCCACCGGTGTTGAGACCAGTGGCAATGATGACAGCGATGACAGCGACGACGACTCGCACGCTCACTGCTAGGACACCGTTGACTGAACGACTGGTCACAGGCACACGTCGCAAAGGAGAATCTGATGCAAACGAGGGATTCAAGATCACCTACAAGTTCAATCAATGCGTACATAGTTTGCTCGCTTTCATTGTCTAGGTAGTTGGCGGTGGTACCTCGCCACATGTGCTGCTTCGCGACGGCTATCCTTTGAATCCTCCGTCCGAGGAGCAATCACATTTGAACCAAACACGCAAGGCATACAAGTGGCATTGCCACATTTCTCTTTACGCTTTCCATGTTGCTTGTTGTACTGGTTGGTTGCCTTGTGGCCGTCAGTCATCGTCACTTTCTCCCTCCTCTCTTCTTCCTTCCACTCTCCTGCACCTCATTGCAAGACAGCACTATGCCGTCTACGACAGCGACGAGGGCCGGCCGACAAAGCTAAAGCCGTCAAAGTCGTTCCTGCCGCGCGCGTTCTTGTTCATCATCACACTCGCCTCGCGGTCGCGTGCCGTAATCTCGTTCATGTTACGCGGCGCGTAGTGCGTGTCAAGCTTGCCCACGCCCGGGTTGAAAGGCGGCACGACCTTGCGTTCAAGCAGCGCCGGCCAGTCGATCGCATCGAAGAATGGATGCGTCAGCACCTCATCGGCGCCGCGCGGACCTGAGCCCAGACGCATGGTCGGGTCGCGAGTCAAAAGTCCGTTGATCAACGAAATCGCCGCATCCGAGAAGTTGGGCGAGAACGTCACCCAATCCTGCTTGAGGATCGTCTGGAACATGATGTCGCGGTTTCGGTGGTAGTAAGGCGGCTTGCCACCGATCATCTCGTAGAGCAAAATACCGAACGACCACCAGTCGGCAGCCTTGCCGTACGTCTTACCACGCAGCAGCTCTGGGGCGATGTACGCAGCCGTACCGCAGAACGTTGTCGCACCCTTCAGACCCGACACGCCTACCTTCGACAGACCAAAGTCCGTGATGCGCACATGACCCTCGTGGTCCATCAGCACGTTCTCAAGCTTTGCGTCACGGTAAATAATATTCGCGCTGTGCAGGTGCGCAATGGCAGCAGCGACCTCAGCCGCGTAGAATCGAGCCCACTCCTCTGGGAACTTGCGGCGTCGCCGCAAGTGGGTAGCGAGCGATCCTCCACTCAGGTAGTCCATGACGAGGTACAGCTTCGACTCGCTCTGGAAAGCGTAGTGAAGCTTGACAACGAAAGGGTGCGAGATCTCGGTCAGAATTTTACGCTCCGCCATGGTCGTGTTGACGAGACCAGACGACACAACCTGCTGCTTCTTGAGCACCTTCATGGCGTAGGACTCGCCTTGTTGAGGAGGTGTCACCTTGCGACACAAAAACACCTTGCCAAAGCCTCCCTGCCCAACCACCTTGAGCAACTCAAAATCCTTGTCCGAAATGAGACGAGTCGGCGAGTTCGATGGTCGCTGCTGCTTTGGCACGGGTTTCGGCAAGTAGTACGTTGCCTTGATCTTGTTGTCGTCCGATCCGCCAGTCGCAGTTGTGGCAGTTGTGGCGGTAGTGGCGGTCGAGGCAGTCGTCGCAGTTGTGCCATTCGTCTTATCGCCGTCATCTCCTGTCGACATGTCACTCGACTCTTCAGCATCCGTCTCTCCGATAACGACAATGTTCGACTGACGCCGCGGGCGACCGGAAGGAGGCGTGTTGTCACCATTGGACTGAGCCATCGACTGAGGTGCCCGAGACTGCTGGTTCTTGCGACGCCGCAGCTCCGCGCGCACAAACTTGACTACCGCCGTCATGCCAGGCTGCTCAGGGTTGGCGCCGACAAATGCGAACGCCGGGTCCTCGCCCTTCTCGAGCGTCTTAGGAGTGTTGTCTGCCTCTTGCGACGGCATAAAGCCCAATGACAGGCAAACACAGTTCACACGCGCCTGCGAGTCAACGATCTGGGCACCAAGCGGCTCGTACGACGCCTCCCAGTTGATGGATCGACGACCAAGAAGCTCCAGCACACCGGGACTCTCATTGTGGTCAATTTCATGCCGCGACTCAATGAGCGCAATTCGGTGGATCTTGTCACGCACGCTGTCCTCAAACGTCTCGAGCAGCGACTTGACGAGAGCTCCACCGCGCGCAAACGCGATAATGGACACCTGTCCTCGGCACTTGGAGGCAAAGTTCTCCCACACAAAGTGCACGTGCTCCTGGGGAGTCGAAGAGTTGGGAATTGGCACGGTGCGCTCGAAGCCGCCAGCTTCGTATACAACAGCACTGTTACTGAACGGATTGCACGTGATGATGCCGTAACCCTCATCCTGCGCACGGCTGAGGAACGGGAGCATTGACCACTTGTGGTCGATAGTAAGCGGGGCGGTTGCATTGGCTGCTGTGTCCGCATCTTGCTTCCAAACACCCATGGGACCCGAGTCCGACAGGAACAGCAAGACTTTCTTCGCCGTCGCGTACGCCATTGATGTGTAGATTCGGCAGCGGACCGGTGATTCGGCCGACGGAACAAACTGCGGGGTGAAGTTCAGTTCGTGCTCCATGAACGTGTACAGGTCGCGACGGGCCGTAGACGCCGATGGCGGCGCGCTCGGCTGCCGAACAAGAGACTTGGTTGGTGCAGGCTTCGCTGGCTCATCAAACGCCGAGATACCACGTGTGTCAAGTTCCAGCGAATCGCTTGAGCTTGTTCGCCGGCGCTGAGGTTTCTCGTCTTCCTTCTCAACCACAGCAGTCGCCTTCTCGATCACCACTGACTTCTCTGTCCGCTCTGTCTTCTTCTTCTGAACCGCTACAGGTTCCTCGTAATCTTCTTCCTCCTCCTCTTCCTTCTCCTCACTCGCGACCGTCTTCTCCACTGCGGCAGCTGGCGGCTGACTCGGCAGCTCTGTGTCGCTGCCCTCCTCGTCACTACTAGATTCCATAGCAAGCATCGCCGTGGTCTTGCGAACGCCCATGTTGCCCATGCGAAGACCCGTTGCCATCGGCACGGGTGTCGGAGCAGGCTTCTTCGGCTTCGGCTCAACCTTCGACTCTTCTTCTGAGTCGCTAAATGATGTGAAGCTGTACGGCTTTGGCTCGGGGGCGACAATGTCGAAATTGGGCTTCAACGCCACCTTCTTCGTGGCCTTCGCATCAGCTGACTTTTGCCGACTGCTGCGAGGAGGAGTTGGCGGCGCTACAGGCGCAGCCGCGGGCTCTTCGTACGTCTCATACGTCTCGTGCTTCTCGTACTTCTGGTACTTTTCCTCCACTTCCTCTTTCTCTTCGACAACATCATCCTCGTACACGGCTGGTGACGGGGTCGGTGCAACCACAGGAGACTCTGCCTTGGGGATGCTAACCCGCTTTGGCTGGCTGAAGCGTTGTTCGATTTCTTCGTATTGCGCCTGCTGTGGAGATTCGATCTTGACCTCGTTGTGCACAACCTCGTCCTCGAACGCCGAGATGTCAGCAACCTGCGCCTGCATCGGTTGAACGGGCTCCGGCTTCTCAGGCACTTCGATGCCATCTGGGGTTTGCATGACGGCAAGCAACAAGGTGCGCGCACCTTCGGACAATGCCTCAAGTTCGTCGAAAGGTGTGTTCTCATCATCAAACTCCATCTGATCGCCCATGTCGTCTGCGTTTGCATCCACACCAGCACCAGTCGCGTGGCCAAGTCCACCAGCGGTAGTCGAAGAATACCGTGCACGCTCCTTGACCGTCGTTCCGCGGAGATTGAAACCACAAGCACCACAGAAGCGCGAGCCCGTAAGCACAGCATTACAGTTTGGACACCGCTTTTTCTCCGTCTCGGGCTCCTCGTCCACCGTGTTCAACTTGCGCAGCGCATTCATCCACTTGTTTCGCTCTCGGTCATTGTCAGCGTACACGTAGTACGGCACCTGCTCGCTAGTCATGAACATGAAGCCAAACGGCTCCCCATCCCAGCGCTGAACGTCCTCCACGGTCACCTCGGCAAGCGCCTTGCCCTTGGCACTGTTAGCCATCTCGAAAGTCCGAGTAGTATGCGATCGAGCTGCCGCGCAAGATGAAGTAGCGCTTCTTCCAACTCTTTCGCTTGTGACCCTGCTTTGTGAGGTACCCGGCGCACGCTACAGGCTCCGGCAGGTTGGCTGTCGACTTCTTGACGGTCGCAAGCCACTTTTGCTGCTCACCCGGCGTATCGGCACTCGCGTAGAAGACATTGCCCGTCACGGTCTGGAACATGAGTCCGTGCGGCTCACCATCCCACTGTGAGACGCTGCGCACCTCGAATTCGGCCATAGCTGACTGGTTTTCTCGGTACGCCTGCTGGTCGAAAAAGTGGCGCAGCACGGTCCCCGTGAGCACGTAGTAGGCGGCGCGCTGGCTCGGCACGAGGTGGCCACGCTTGGTGAGGTATCCCTCGCAGCTGGCGATGTCGTCGTCCGTCTCGACGACAAACTCCTGCAGCGCGCGCAGCCACTTGGCGCGCTCGGCGGCCGAGGACGCGTATACGTAGTAGGGGATCTGCTTGGTGGTGTAGAACATGAATCCGTGCGACTCTCCGCTCCACGGCGCGACCTTGGCGACGGTGACGGCGCCGTACTTCTTGGACTTGTCGTCTCCGGAGAAGTACTCGAGCACGTTTCCTCTGAGCGTAAAGTATCGCGTCTTCCAGTTGGTGAAGAGGTGTCCTCGCTTGGTGAGGTACCCCTCGCACTTGATGGGCTCTAGCGCGCCGTCCGACTCTGGTATGGTTGGCACTGGTGCGTCCTTGTCGCGGTTGAGCATGGCGAATGTTTCTCTGCTGAATAGGCTGCGTCTGGAGCTGGATCTTCTGCTGGAGGTTCCGCTGGGCGCCGTCTGGCTGAAGTTGGCGTAGTTGCCGCCGGCCGAGAGCGCCGTGGTCGAGTAGTAGTTGTTGGTGGTGTTGGCGAATCCGCCGTGCGCGTCGAGGCTCGAGAGGCTAGGGTTGGACGAGGTGCGCGCGAGTCCCGCGGGCGCGTAGCCCCCGTGCGGCGGCGGCGGCGGCGGGGGCGGCGCGCGCGAGAAGAAGCTGTTTCGGCTGCGAGCGCCGGGCGTGCGCGCGTCGGCGCGTCCCGGCGCCGAGGCGGCGAAGTCGGCCGAGGAGGAGGAGGAGGAGCGGCGGATGGACTCGCGCAGCGCGTAGCTGGTGGGCGAGGTGACCTGGATCTCGTCCTCGTCCAGGGCGGGCGGGTGCGGGGGCAGCGCGCTCATGGCGCCGCGGGCATCCAGCGGGCGGCGGCGACTGGCGGGGGCCGGCGGCCGGCGTTCTTCGCCTTCTCGTCGTTGTCTGCCCGCAGCAGAGAGAGGAGATCTGGGAGAAGGGAGGGGCGCGCAACAACTATACGGCCGAGACGGTCGCGCGCTCATTGGTGGAAAAGCGGCGGGTTGTCCGCCCCGGCGAGCCGGACGCCGCGATCGGATTGGGATGTTGCATACTGGGCGTGAGACGACGGCGGGCGATCGGGTCGCGATCGGAACGGGACGACGTGGTACAGTACCGGACGCCTGAGCTGGGTGCGCCGCCACGTACGCGCGTGACGTGGCGGCGGCGTTGCGGCGTTGCGCCGGCCGACGACCACGAGCTCCATGCTCGCACGTGCCGGCGGGCCGTGAATTATATGGATGCGATCCGGTCACCCGGTGGGGTGCGCCAAGATACCTGCCGCCGATCTTGAAGCAGAGGACGCACTCGCTGTCAGCAAGATTGGCTGGCCATTCATTGGTGCGAGCCAGCCCTCCGAGCTCTGCAGGATGCAAACGCAGTGCTCGCAGACTATACATATCACCGACGACTACGAGGCCCCGAGGCTCGAGGCGACCTGGCCGCGGCGGATCGTCCGACCGGCCTCGCCATTCTCGCGCACCGGTGGAAAATTTTCGCCGTTGCCAACTCGACGCCGCCTCGCTCACTGGCTCAGATTGGGTGGTCCCTGATCGGGTCCCAGCACGTGACCAAGTAGCTGTCGAGCGCGTTCAGCCGGTCCATCTGCTCGGCCGTGAGCTGCACGCGTGCTGCATCAATGTTCTCTGCGATGCGAGTCGCCGTCACCGGACTTGGGCAGCGCGACGAAGCCCTTGGCCACGCTCCATGCCACCAAAACCTGCGCGCGCGTCGCGTTCGCCTCGTCCGCCACCGCCTGTAGCGTGCGGTCGTGCATCTTCTGGGCTCGCGCCAGCGGCGAGTACGCCTCCATGAGGATCCCCTGCTGCTCGCAGTACCTGACCGTGTCGGGACGCGCCAGCCACGGGTGCAGCTCGACCTGGTTCACGGCGGGCTTCACGCGCCACGACTGGGCGAGCTTGACCAGGTGCTTCTCGCCAAAGTTGGACACGCCAATGTCCCGCACGAGTCCTCGGTCTGCATGTCCTCGAGCGCTCGCCACCCTTCGGCGCGTCCGTGACTGGCTGATGGAGAGTGCAGCAGGTACAGGTCAATGTACCCGAGGCCGAGCTTCCTGTTGCTCTCGCGGACAGCGTCTGCCACACCGTCGTAGCTGTAGGTGCCCATGTAGACCTTGCTGGTGACGAACACCTGCTCGCGAGGGACGCCCGAGTCGCGGACGGCCCGTCCAACGTCCTCCTCGTTGCGGTACATGGTGGCCGTGTCGATGTGGCGGTAGCCTACGCGCAGAGCCTCGCGCACGGCGTCATAGGTCTCAGTCCCTGGCTCGCTCTGGAACACCCCGAGACCAATCACGGGGAGGCTGGCGCCGCTCGGTAGCCGCTTGGAGGCGACGTGGACGCTCATGGCGGAGGCGGGCGAGTCTCAATGTGGCACATTGGATAGCCCATGACTAATAGTGCCCCGGGGGTACTAGTGAGGGTAGGCTCGTCGACAGGCAAGAGCTCTGGAGGGGAGGAGAGGCTCGCGGCCACCTTGAAGGACGCAATGGTGTCTAAGGGCCGAGGCTGCTGCATAGGGACGTCCAGGGCCGAGACGGCTCGAGACACGGGGCTTGAGCGGCGTCAACGGAGCTTTGACACTGCACAGCCAGATGAGCGACCACCACGACGGGCATGACAGGAGGGCATGATACGACAACCACACGGCTAAAGTAAACACGGAGGGCTAGTGGTGGCAAAATCGAGCAAGCGCGTTCGCGTTACTGAGCGGGTGTCGCTGCGGCCGCGCGGTCCGGGCGTGCTCCAATAAAAAAATGACACGCTGGGGGAGGTGGGGAGTGCTGAGTGCGGTGGTCCTGGAGCTGCTACCGAGTCTACCGTCGTCCTGCCTGGGGTCACGATCTCCTCGTGAGGGCCGGGATGGAGCTGCTGGCGCGGTATCCGTCAAGCTTGCCCGTGAGGTAGCTGATGGGCGGTAACCTGGCGGTGGGCTGCGGCGGCGCGCCGGCCGCCGATGGCGCTGGCGGCGCTGGCGAGAGGGCGAACTGGCTATTGCGGAAGGCGTCGGTGAGGTTCTGGTCGTGGGCGTCGATGGGCAGGACGGCGGTCGGCTGGGCGTGCGGGAAGGCCGAGGCGAGCGAGAGGATGGAGTGCAGGCTCTGGCTGTCTGCGCTGAGCCCTAGGCTGCCGAGCTTGGCGCGGCGCGAGACGTTGTAGAGGCGGTGCTTGCGGTCGCTCTTGCGCTGGTGCTCGTTCTGGCGCATGCGGTGGAAGGAGCAGAGCGTGTGCAGCTGCCCGTTGCGCTTGGTGGCGCGCGGGTTGCTGCACTTGCCCGACTTGTACTTGCACGTCTGCTCGCCCGCGGCGCCCAGCGGCGACGTCAGCGCGTCGCCCTCGCCCGTGAGCAGCGCGCGCCGGTGCTGGTGCTGCGCCAGCCGCTGGCGCCGCAGCGCCGCCAGGTCCTGCCGGGCGGCTCCGCCGGAGCTGTTGCTCGCGAACATGTCGGGGCTTGGATCTGGTTGCGGACGCGGCCCGTTGGTCGCGGACGCTGCGGATGTGGACGCGGACGCTGCGGATGTGGACGCTGTGGACGCGGCCCGTTGGTTGCGGACGCGGCCCGTTGGTTGCGGACGCGGCCCGTTGGTTGCGGACGCGGCCCGTTGGTTGCGGACGCGGCCCGTTGGTTGCGGACGCTGCGGACGGACGGACGAGTGCGGCCCGGCCGGCGCCAATCGAGAAGTGCGCGGCCGTTGCGGCCGGCGGCCGGGGCCGGAGCCGGCAGCGCTGTTTTTGGGCGCGGCTGGGGTTCGCGCGTTCTGAACCGAGGCGGGATGCGCGCGCCTGTTGGCGTACCGTAGACGACGCCTCTCAGTACCTACACTATCGAAATGCGCCGCGATGCAACTCAAATCAGAGCCCGGCCGAAGAAGGAAACGGCCGGAGAAGAGAGAGAGAAAAGGAAGAACAGGCCTGGCCGCCCGCAGCTTCCGGTCGCCGCGGGCCGCCGCGAGGCAGCTCGACGCCGCCCCGGGGTTTCCAAAATCGCGGGCCGCATGCCTGCGGGGCTCGCACAGCTGGCCGAGATGGAAGAAAGTGGTCGGAGCCAAGGGCCTCGCGGCTTCAAGCAGACCTGCCCAATCGCATGCGCTCCGGCGCCGGAGCGCGCCGTGGTCACGCTATGCACCGCGGCCCGCGCTCGTCTTGACGCGAGCACCCGGCCGGTCTCTCGGCCACGGCTCCAACTACTCCAACTACTCCAACTGCTGCTTACTGCTGCTGCTTACTGCTTGCTGCCGAGAGAGAAACGCAGGCGTCGGATGCGTCCAGGCGGGGCTGCCGGAGACTGTGGCGAGCAGCAGAGGCCACTGATTTCTTCCGGGGTTTTGCCGGCGTCGCAGTCCGGCGTGAGGCCCTGCGGCTCGAGGCGGCGACGCCTCAAAGCCCCAAAGCTGCGCGAGCCACGAGCGCACGGCAAGGGCAGCGAGCGGCTCCAGCGGTCGCGAGCAAGGGCCCGTCTCGACGGGTTCGAAGCTGCAACTCTGTACCGTAGATGGTGCGATCGGTGCAGACGAGTACGGTACGGTAGGCGGAGCGGAGCGTTACAGTACGTCGTCGCAGCGATGGTATCGCAGCGGCGGATGGGATGGAGCAGCGAAAGCCACGGATTCGCGCACAGCCGGCGGGCATCTTATTCGGAAGCTTTGGCCGCGCATTTTCGTGGGGCTGCCGCGTGGCGGCGGGGCGGTGGAGCGTTCCTCCCGACGCGTGAAGCGGCGCCGGCGCGGTGACTGGAAGCCACGGTCGGCGCCAACGAAAGCGCGCGCGCGCGCGCTCGGCAGTACCTAACGTTCCGCGCGCCTCGATTTGTCAAGTGGAGCGCCGCTTGGTGGAGAGTTGCATGCGGGCAAAGCTTATTCGCGCGTTGGACCACGCGTGTACCGTACAGTTCAGTGTACAGTTCGCCGTCCCACGCTCCCCCGTCAAAGGCGTTCGGCGCGGTGCAACTCGGCTAAGAATAAGAGCGCGCTGCTCCGTCTCTGTCGGACTAAGACTCGGCGGCGCGTAGGTACCGGCGTCGGGCGTGCGTCGCGCGCTCGGCGGCTCTTTCCCGCGGCTCCGGCCCCTTCCGCCGCCTGCAGCGGCACGCCAGGCCGCGTCCAGCGCGGCCGTCCCCCTCTCTTGAGGCCGCGGCCGGTCTCGTCAATGGCGCGCGGCTTCAGGATCGGCCGCGTCCGCGGGCCGAGGTGGCCGCGTTGGCTTCTCCGCGGTTCCGCCAATTCGAGGCCCACGAGTCGACGACAGACGGGCGCGGACCAGCCCCACCGAGCGAGCCGCGGCCGTCTGCCGGGTTCGCGGGGCTTCGCGCTGGGAGGAGTCCGCGGCCGCAGCCAGAGCCGCAGCCGCAGCCGCAGCCGCTCGCTCCTCCTTGCGGGTCCGCTGCGGACGGTGCGGACGCTGCGGACGCTGCGGACGCTGCATTTCGGCGGTCCGCGCGCGCGTGAAATCTACGGTACGGCCGCGGGTCAAGCGGCGCGGCACGTCGAGTTGAACCCTGCGTCATCGGCCGCGTCACCGCCGCAACTTCAATGCGTCAGCAAAGTAACTACCAAAACGGCCCGCATATCCTCAATTTTGACTGGCATCTCCAAAATAATTACCAGAACGCCTCTCCTGTTCTCCTTTTGATTGGTCAAAACCTCCCCTCTCTCCGCTCTCTGATTGGTCCAAACCCTACATTTCCGCCGCGGCGGCGCGCGCGCCAAGAAGCGCCCGGGCCACATACAAGCGCGCATATACTCGCGCTTCCTCGAGCGAGACAGGCGGCGGCGGCGACATGCTGCGCGCGGTGCCCGGCCGTGCGCGGCCGCGCGCGCTGTCGCTCATGACGTTCAACGTGCTGGCGCCGTGCTACTTCCGGCACGGCGGGCTGCTGGAGAGCGCGGACCGCGCGGCGTTCCTGGCGCGCGCGCAGGCGGCGATCCGCACCATCCAGCGCGAGCAGAGCGACGTCGTGTGCCTGCAGGAGTTCTGGTTCGAGCGCGAGTACCAGCGCGCCTTCCGCGCGGCCTTCCGCGACTCGCACTACCTGCACACCATCAAGCGCCCGGGGAAGAAGGAGGACGGGCTCGCCATCTTCGTGCGCAAGCGCAAGCTCGACATCCACCACGTGCAGGACATCCAGTTCGACCGCGGCGCAGGCGACCGCGTCGCGCTGCTCATGCACCTCGCCACCAAGTGGAACCGCGACGCGCTGCCGCTCGCACAGCGGGTGCGTAAGCCGCGATCGGAGCGGACGACCGATGGATGGAATTCACGCAACACTAACCTCCGCGTCGCGCCGCGCAGTCGCTGCTCGTCATCAACTCGCACCTCACCTTCCCGCACGCAGAGATATACAAGGAGATGCGCCTCGAGCAGATCAAGCTCGTGCTCGAGCAGGCCCGCGACTACATTGAGAGAGAGCGCCTCGACAACGTTCCAGTGGTGCGTACACCCTATATTCCTTCGCGCCCCCTACGCGATCACTAACGCCGCCGACTGCAGCTCATGTGCGGCGACTTCAACGACAGCAACGACCCCGTGCACAGGCTCGTCACGGACCAGGGATTCGCGAGCGTCTTTGGTCGCGTGCACGGCCGCGAGGCGCGCATCACGCACGTCAACCACAACAACCGCGAAGTCGGCGTCGACTTCATCTTCGGCGCGCACCTGCACGGCGCCACGCCGACCGCGCGCAGCCGCGTCATGTCCGAGAAGAAGCTCGCGGTGCCTCCGCTGCCGGGCACGCCCAGTAACCCGCTCCCGTACACGCAGCACCAGCAGCAGCAGGGTATCATCTACCCGCACGACCTGAGCCACGACGCGGACGAGAGCGATCCGATGGTCAACTACCAGCCAGCGCGTACAGCACGCGACGGATCCACTGGCCCCACCTCGGTATTTCACGCCCGTCGATCGGCTCAAGCTTGTGCCTACCGGATGCCACCTATTACCGCGCAGCCTGTCGGACGTCGTGCGGATCAAGCGGCCGCGGTTCGCGCCTGACTGGAGCGCCGTGCGGCATCCAGAGGAGTACGCTGGCGAGGACGCGCTGGTTGACTACTGGCGACTCGTTTCAGACCATCGACCGATCGTTGCCACCTTTGACGTGCTTGGGGGCGGGGGAGACAGCTTAGACGATAGCAGTGCGACCGTACCCAGGCCCGTGCCACACCCGCCATTACGTACCGATAGCACACACTGATGAGCGGACGGCTGCGACCCATCAACGAACGCACTCTGCAGTCAGCCACCAGATCAATAGACGCATCGGGCTCATAAGTTTCCAACCTCCTCACACATGTGTGCTCGGTTGCGGTCAGTTGGCTGGCGTTCTAACCCATTTACCCAACTCTTGCTCGCTTGTTGGCAGTGGCGCGCGGCTTTCCCAGTTCGCCATGGAGTCGTCGGCTTGGTCAAAGCTATGCATGGTTTCCGACGTGAAACGCAACGGATCGAGAATCTCCCGACTGAGTGCAGAGTCGCGAAGTGCATCTAGCAGTGCTTGGTGAGCCACTTCGGCTTCTCTCAAGAGCTGCTGCGATGTACTGAGCTTTCCACTTCCGGAAAGAAACGCCTGCTTTTGCTGATGCAAGTCGATCCACAATGACCCGTGCAGCCACAGCCTGCAAGCGTCTGTGCTCATTCTTCCTGATGAGAGTTGGCTGGCGATATTGTGGCTGTGGTACGACTCGCGATCTTCGAGAAACAAGCGAAACTACGTATCGAAGACGCTCAAATCCTCGGCGCAACCACCAGTGGCGGTAGCGTGCTACTGTAATCGTCACTTGACGCCAACATTTGCGTCGATATTGCTCTCTTGCGTCTCGAAGGTCGCGTAAGACCAGAGCGGCGATGTGTGAAGTGACGTCTCCTTTACTTTGACCCAAACGAAGTGACCCATTCACAGCATTCACCTGCCACCGATTCCTGGAAGACGAATACAAACACCTGGATGTCAAGGGGTACAGGTTGACGGCCCAAAGGGAAGGAGCTGCAGCTTGTGTCCGTGCAACCCACGTCCAGAATGCCAGCTTCAGAG
Source organism: Phytopythium helicoides (assembly GCA_024867545.1). Lineage (NCBI taxonomy): Eukaryota > Oomycota > Peronosporomycetes > Pythiales > Pythiaceae > Phytopythium > Phytopythium helicoides. The sequence continues at coordinate 149,307 of JANFNE010000043.1, forward strand.
CTGTGCGACTCTGGCGATGCAGAATCCTCAAGAGTTGGGCCGCTGCCAATGGTCGAAATTGCCTCTTTGCCTCGATGAAATATGCGTTTCGCTCCAGCACGTTCATTGCGGCCCACGTTTTCCGCCTCTTCCGATTACGTTGTTCTCGCACCCTTCGAAACTCACGGAAGCTACAAAGTGGCGGTCGACACGAAGAACCATCGGATCTAGCTCGACAGCGATTTGTAGCGAGAACAAACAACATCAAGGTCCGCGAAGGGCTACTGGCTCTGAACTTACTCTTCCAAGTCAGGAAACAGACCGAGAGCAGTCGCGTGCGCCTACGATGATCAAATAAACGGTGCTTCTCAACTTTCAAGACCACAAGTCGCTGCCATGCGTGAAAATGAAGTGCCAACTGAGCAACTCTAGCATTCGCCCGACTTCGGTCGCTTGCATCTAACGCCATCCAAACTTGCCACTGTCGCCAACCTCGTACCAATGACTCCCTCTCGATGCGCCAGCCGATGCAAGCCAATCGACGCAAGGCTACTCGTGTTTCCATCCTCGTCGCAGCCCATTGCTTCCACTCCACAAATGTATCTCTAGCCTCTCGCTGTCGTGATCTTCTCAACCAGGCGTGTAAGCGAGCTCGAAGATCCAGTTTGAATCGGATGTGACGTCTCCAAGTGGAAAAACAGCGGCGAACTATCGTTTGAGCCAGTTGGCGTTTGATTATGACAGCAAGTAGCTCCTTTCCCGATGTTTGATGCGGTTTGTGGCCACAAATGCCTTCCACTGTAGCATTACACTTCGTTTATGTGACTGATTTGTGGCTGAAGCAAACAGAGCTGCTGCTCGCTTGAATGTTTGCTGGCGCTGGTATTCGTGCAGTTCTGCTTCTTGCTGTGCACGTGCAAATTTCCACCAGCGGTGCAACGAAGATCGCTGGATAGTAGAGCCTAGAATCGAGAACAAGAGGTCGATTCCTCGAGACCAAACGATACGGTCAGACATCCGCCAGCGGTCGAACGCTTGACATTTAACCACCTGCGACATTGAAATACGCGCTTCGACTCAAGACTGCACCAAGTGCAGACGCAAAATACTGGAGGCGCTGGCGCTTAGCCTCGAGTTGATGTTGTGCAATGAGCTGTGTGCGGTTAGAGATAAGAGCTAACACTCGCTCGTGGCTGGCGTCTACAAGTTTTTGTTGCTCTCGCTCTCGCAACTTGATGGCAACCGTCAGCCACGTTTTCCAAGCACTTTTCAGACGGTGAATAACTGAGCGCTCGAACAACTTTCTAACGACTGTGGTCATCGACTGTTTTTTCTTGGCTACAGTGTTCGTGTGCTTCTTCCAGTCTCCCCAGATTCGCCGTAGCAAGTTGGCTTGTTGCTTAGTCTGAAAGCGTGTCTTGTTGCGCCGAGTGATACCTTTGTGGACTGCTGCGTCATGCCACTGCCTTATCTTCGCTCTAGTACGCCATTTCGACAGTCTAATGCATGCAACAGTTACATTATCGCGATTCCTCTTTCTTATCGAAACGTAGTTTCTCCATTGTTGAAAGAATATACTGCAGCCAAGCCTCTGTCGACGAGCAAACATCCACGCAGCACTGCGCATAGCAAGAGCGCGGCGGTGCTGCTCAATAATACTTTGTGCTGACTGAAAAGCGATGGCTGACTGTCTTCGTATCGTTTCCCGTCCGTAGTGGTCGCGAAATGTACGCCAACCTTTGCGCCAGAGAGCTCGCTGAAAAATGGCCACAAGCGATTCCAGTGCAACTGCGATGCTTTGGCGGTGAACTTGAGTCTCTTTATGCCATTGGTGAAGTATGGATTGCAAAATACGTTCCTGTCGCTTCATTACAAGTTGTTCGATTCGGTTGTTTGTCCAAACGCGTCGACGCCACATTCTGAATGAAAATTGCAAGTACCGCCCATGGCGGCGAGTTGAAAGCGCTAGTAGTTTACGCCCACGTTGTATACAAAAAGACCTCCACGCCCCAAACACCGCGGACAGCCACGGACGTCTGCTGACAATAGACTGAACGGATGATGCGGATGGAGGTTCCAGTAGCCGAGCCAACAAAGCTTTTCGTGAGCTCCAGATTTGTACCAAATGATTTTGATGCTTCCACGACACCATCGCAATTCGAATATTGCGGGTTTCTGCTCTTCGAAGCAACTTTGACACCGCTTGCTCTCGCCTCTTTGATAATATTGCCCACTTGATCCAAGTCCTCATTGCAGAACCTAGTCTTCTTTTTGTGAGCTCGAGCAGGCACATACGGATGCGTCGAAGGCGCACCGTGTTCTGTTGCCACCTCACAAACTTGCGACGAAGATCATTTCGGTGATACCATTGAGTAGCCCAGTGAGTCAATTGACGCTCAAGAACGAATTCATGCGCGTGTTTCGCTTCTAGCTGTCTCGAGTGGGCTATATACGTTTTCCAAATCTGCCAATGAGCTCTTAGTTGCCACTGATACCATATGCGAGTGGCAACGCTCAGTGTGCGGAGTTGGTAGCGGCTTTTCACTGTAAGCAAAGTGAGCAGATACAAGTTGCGACCACGCCATGCGAAGAATTTTTCGTTGAAGTCGCCTGTACAGCCGATCCAAGATCAGCGATATGCGCGTTAATCGCACCCAACGCCACCAAGCCTGCCTTGTATTCCCGATACTAAGTAGTTGAACAAGGCGTTCAGAGCCTTGTCGCCTGACGCGTGACCGTGTCACCACAGTTCTCCATGCAGAAAACACTCGCAGTGCCGAAAGCTTCACGAGACGTTGTTCAGCAACCTTAGCCCTTCGAATTCTAGCCTCGCGCTCAGCACAACTATACTCTTCTTTGAGATGATAAACCTCACGTAAATGGGCATACCGCTGCCATAAACAAACAGTTTGTTGAATTTGCACAAGAAACTTTCTTCGGAGAAGTGCCGCCAATCTTTGTCGCGTACGCTTTTGCAGCGCCACAAAATCGATTTTCCATCGTCTAAAACACTCAGAGCGGAGATCCAGTTCTCGCTTCCGCGTAGTGAGTGCGATGAGCCTGCTTGATTGTGATCTTGTTCTCCGCCTAGATACCATGAAAGCGTTCCATTTCTCCCACACCAGACGCAGGCTCCATCGTCGCTGGCATGACAACAGCACCTGATCGACAAGCCGATAACCTAGATTCTTTTCCATCTTTGCCGTACTGCTCCGTGCCACTTCAGATGCTTTTCGTTCCCATCGTCTCCAATATCGGCGCAGCCGTCGTTTATAGTGATGATTGCAGAGTGATTCAAGCATTGATGTACGATGCTCGATCTGACTCAGCTGCCAGTTTCTCCAATGCTTGAAGGCACGTGCTACCTCTGTTTGTGCGAAGCGATTTGCTGTGATTTGAATCACTGCTCGTTGTCTACTCGCTACCGCGCTAATTGTAATTAGTCTCCAGGCTGAGAACACAACCCGCGTCTTGGTCGCTGCTTCCACCTTCCTATCTAGATGTTCTGCTATGTGCTGCCATTGGAATAGCCGACACCGCAGCTTATTGCAGTGATAGCGCTTCCACAAAGCCCAAACATTCATATACAATTCCCGGCGCTCCTTAACTGCGTCTTGCTCATCGGCTAATCTTTCCAATGCTAGTTGTCTCCAGAGTAGTAGTGCTCGACGTCTTATTCTACTTTTCCATTGCCGATAGAATAGACGGTAAAGAGTCACTGCGCGGTTCTTGAGCGCTGCTTGCTGTATTCGCTCAAGTTGTAACCTTTGGCTCTCAAGCTCACATCGCAATTGTGCTTGATGACTCAATCGAGCATTACCGCACCAGAATAAAAACAGCATTCGGAGCTGTCTCCTCCTTGCTCGACCTTGAAGACTTGAAATGCCCGCGAGCTGTCGAGACTTTATTTGGGCTCGATTCCTCCACCTGAGGATCGCGAGTCGCTTTGCTGCTGTGCTCTGATGCACAAGAGTTCCGTACAGTTTCCTGATCCGTTGTGACCGCGTGCGCACTACAAACGCCCAACTTCGGAATATCGAGCGGAGAAACATCTCTCGGCGACGATCACAAAGCATTAGAGAGCACCGAAGCTGAGCTTGCTTCTGAAGCTCGTGTGCCCTTTGCATCTCGTGGCGAAGAGAAACGTCACGAACTTCAAGTCGATCGATCATTTGCTGAACATCCATGTCTAATAGAAGTCGTTGATTTGTCAGCTCTACGCTCAACCTCCATCGTCTCCACCCTAGCGCCAGCATTGGTCGGAATTTCATTCGCCTCACCAACAACGTCAACGTTAACCGTCGTCGTTTTGATGTCGCAGCATGGTTCATCAAAGCTACGAATGATTCACGCAGCCTCACACGTTTCGTACGCCGCGAGAGTGTGTCAAATCCTGTTCGAAGAGCTCGTTCACGCCTTGTGCAGCGTTTCCATTCAGTGAATGCGGTACCTTGGCACCAATGCGCCGACCGAAACACTCGCAATTTGGCATTTCGTGACTCGACATCCTGGACCACCCTTAGTCTCCAACGAGCAAAGTAGCGCTGTCTGACTTCATCTTGCGCAATAGCAGCCAATCGGTGGCTGCACAATTCTTGAAAGCGACGTGCCCTATGCTCCTCACGGACTTGAAGGCTGTGTGATTCGCTCAGCATGGCGTGACGATCGCGTAGAAGTTGCTCTCTCTCCTCATCTACAGCTTGGCGTGCAGCATCTAGTGCATCCGCGAAGGTGAGAGCGTTCGCATCCGCGCAAGCTCGCCTCAGTGCTGCCCATGCGTCAAGCAACTCTCGATGCCGCTTCATAGCAATTAAACGCTTGAGGCGACTTTGCGAACGCTGCTGTTGGGACAGAAAATGTCTCCACAAAGCCAACGCGTTGGCTAATTGTTTTGTTCTGCGGCGGCGAAGGCCGAGAGCGAGCCTAACGCATCGCTGGCGAGCCAAAGCTTTCCAGGCTATGAACGCGAGCGCTCGGATCTGTCGCCGACGAGCAAACCGTAGTCGAAAGCACACATCAAAAGCGAACGCAGGGGTCTCAAGCGCTCGAGCGGCAATATTTTGGGTTTGCAAGCTGCGACGCCACGTAGCAACCGCACGCCGCAGCTTCGCCGTCTTTAGTCGTCGATCCAACGTGCGGAGGGTGAAGATCACTATCCCTCGTCTCTGGGTTTCTCGAGCTGTGCGCAGTTGATCAAGAGCGCGGTCGGCGCTGCTGCGGTTGAGCTCGATGATGGCGACGAGGTCGGCAGCACGGGCTTCACTGGCGGAGACGGCGGCCGCGCGTGTTTCTGCCTGCTGCCGTGCGAGCTCGAGCTGCCGCCGCAGGTCGCGCTTGTCCCTCTCGAGCTGGCCCAGCACGGCTGCGCGCACGTACACGCAGTCATCAGTCATTACGACTCCGTTGTCAAAGCAGTGCCCGCGGAGTGCAAGTCGAGCTGATCGCGCCATGCATAGTAACGCCCGTCCGTTGGCACCGCGACCGCTTGGACCAGATTCATTTAGGTGCAGCGTGGATGACGACGCCAATCAAGCGTTGCGCGGAGGTGAAGCTTTGTGGGTGGAACTGCGGCGAGGAATCTAGCGGAGTGCTGGTGCAGCCACCTGGAATGCGAGGGATCGTAGCTGCTGGCGCACCTTAAAGCGATGTGTAGCCATGTGTGCTCAAAACCTTTGAAATTGATTATCTCTTAATTATAATTTATGATTATTATGACATTCGACTCCTCATTGTCTTGAACAATATTTATATCTCTAAAATGATGTACGATTTGGACCGACTCGAATCCATTCAGCAGCTTCAACTGCTCTTTGACCAATGCAACCACTTCCTGCACGATTCATGCACGACAGCTTGCAAAGTTCGTCGATTGCTTGCCATTCTTCAATCTAGTCGACTGCTACCACACCAGTTCCATCTACTAGTCTCTCTGCTATCCCCAGCCATGCAAATCCTTGCTGCCATCCTCGCTGCCGCCACTTCGACGCAGCTACTAATCGCCTCTCCTGTATATGGGGTGAGTGCGGTCGACCGACTTGCCGACAAATTCGTCTTCACGTTCGAGCCGAAGCTATCGGCTGGTATCGACGGCACCATCACTGCGCAGTACATCACGTCGGGCGACGTGACCAAGTCGACGCGCGCCAAAATCACCGTGGCGCTCGACTTCTCAGGCGTCGACCGCCATGCCGTGCAGGCCTTCAACGGCCACTGCTCAGGCGACGCCACACACTACCAGTTCCACTTGCACACCAAGTGGAACTTGACGGAGCACTCGGCCTCACTCAGTCAGTGCGGCGTCGACTTCACGGGTCGCCACTACGATCCCCGCTTCTCGTGCGGACCCGGCTCCGAGTACGTCAACACAGACCACTGTCCCGCGTCCAAGGTGGACAAGTACGACTGCACACCCAGTCAATCCAGCATCAAGTTCAGCAACTGCGAACTCGGCGACCTGTCGGGCAGGCTAGGCCGCATCCGCGTGAGCGACTACCCGGGCAAGAAGGTCAAGTGGACGGTTGAGGACGTCAACTTCCCAGGGATCAACGAGTTCAAGGCCTCGTGGAACATCGTGTTGCACGCAGTGTGCGGCTCGGCCACGCCTCGCATTGCGTGCGCTGTAGGTGTCAAGGCCAAGTAGGAGCAGCTGGCTCACTTTTGGGTGTCGCTCTTCGTGAGACAGTTGAAGTTTGAATGAAGAGCTGCGTACGTTTGGATGCATGAGGGCTGTGGATCGACCGGCGAGAAATGATCTGGTGGTCAGGACCACACGCGCTGTCGTGGCTCATTGCTCCGACCCGCTCACTTGCGTTCATTCTCCATGCCTCTGCTGCCCACCGAAATCGCGGATCAATCGGAACACGTTGGCTGTGTGCGGAAGGCGCGTGCCAACACATGCGGAAGCCTATTGAAGACAACCGAGTCTCCGATCTGTCGGGCCACATGGTCCCAGCTCCTTGAACTCGCATTTGGCCCCTCCGCTCACTAATTGACTCTAATCACCGTCTTTAAGGTACGTGAGCACGCTCCTTGCTGCTCGCACTCGCTCGCGTTGTCCAACTCGACGCCAGCCTCCATACCAATCCGCTCATAACTCCAGCACCCAGCGCCATGCAGCTGATCAGTGAGTACAGTACTCGCCACCTCCACTCTCGCGTCCTCGTCGCTGGTTTCGTATACCAGTTCAACCCCAGGTAGTCGGCGGGAGTGAGTGGCTCGATCGACGTCAAGTACGCCAACGCGCCGGCCAAGGCGAACGCCACGACGCTCGTGATGATATTGATGATTGCCGTCATCACGGCTGCCCTCGACTTCTCGGGTGTCAATATGACTGCGAGCTCTCGATGCCAACTGCGCGTGCGGCGTAACGTCCTACAAGTGGCACATTCACACGCTCTGGAACTTGAGCCACAAGTCCGAGGCGCTCGCCCAGTGTTCCAAGGCTCACGGGCAACCACTTCGGCCCACTGTACGCCTGTGGCCCCAACTCCGACTACGCCGGCACGGACAAGTGCACGGCCGCCAAGACCGCCGCCGACTCGTGTACACCGGCCACTTACGCCGCCAGCCTGCTCGCGTGCGAGAAGGGCGACCTGTCAGGCAGGGTCGCAGTCATGGCGATGAACGCAACCAGCAAGAAAGTCTACACCTCGTAGGTGGCGCGCAGTATCCGACAGCCGAGGAGAGCACGCCCACGTGGAGCATGATTCTCCACGCCGTGTGCGGATCGACCACGCCCCGCCTTGCCTGCGCCGTGGGTCGCGAGATCGGCAGCAAGTCCAAGATCATCCGCGGCAGCACCAAGTAATGGGATCACCATTGAAGGAGCGAGAGTGAGGTGGTTGCCGAGGACCGCTCGATTCGCTTCCAGACTTCACAGGATCGACAACAATTTCGTCCATGCGCAGGACTGGGTGCCGCTGACTGCATGTAATACACGCCAGAGCCTTCTGACGCTGCAGAAATGCTTGGTGTTCACTTTGATGACCTCCTTGGACTAGCAGACACCACGCACAGACCGCGACAGCGAAACAACAACAATCAAGCGAGCGACGCCAGCACTTTGGCCATCCTCGACGCTACATGCGGCGCTTGATTCATGCTCGCGCCATGCCAGCCTCGCTTGACTAGCACTCTCGCATCAGCCCGAGCGGTCGACGCTCTGCTGCAGCCCCGTCACTCTCCAACTTGCCTGGTCTCGAGTGAGCCTTTCATCCTTCGACCACCTCGTACTTCGCCATGCAGCAGTCCACCCTCGTCGCCCTGACGCTGGCTGTGCTGCAGCTGCTCTTGGTGTCCGCTGAAGCGCGCGGCGCCAAGATCGTCTTCTCGTTCGACCCGCAGTACGCCGCCGGCATCTCGGGTTCCATCTCGGCGCAGTACGGGAGCAAACCGACTGGCGCCAGCGTCTCCGTGTCGCTCGACTTCTCGAAAGTCGACGCCGCGGCCATCAAGAAGCTCGACAGCCACTGCTCGAGCGTCGCGGAGTTCCAGTTCCGCATCCACACCAAGTGGACGAACTCGCACCAGTCGGCCTCGCTACAGCAGTGCGCGGTGAATTCCACGGGCAATCACTTTGACCCGAAGCTCGCCTGCAGCGCCGGCTCGGAGTTCGCCAACACCGAATGGTGCCCCACCAAGCGCGTCAAGAGCTACCACTGCGCGCCAGGCATCACCAAGAAAGGCGACCACCCGGCGTGCGAGCTCGGCGATCTCTCGGGCCGCCTCGGCGCCATCAAGCCCAGCAGCAGCAACAAGCAGCGCGTGAGCTGGACCAAGTACGACAGTCTCTTCCCGTCGCAGGCGGACGTCAAGGGAAAGAGCTGTCGTGCTGCACGCCGTCTGCGGCTCCAGCACGGTGCGCGTTGCCTGCGCTGCGGCTGTCAAGGCAGCGCACTAGACTCGAGAGAACAGGGAGAATTGCGTGTGCGTGTCGTGTATCTGGATCAATGGAAGTCCTCAGGCGAAACGTGATGCGTGGAGAGCTCGAACTTGTACAGGAGAGCTTGCACCAACGCTACAGGCACGTGGTGGCGCGGCAGATGATGGAGCAGTTGTAGAACGAGTGCGAGATCGGCGGGCTGCCGGCTCCAGAGCAGTCGGCCCAGCCCTCGAACGGTCCAACGCACACGCGAGTGGCCATGTCAGGCTCGTACCCGCCGGTCACCGCTTGGCATGCCGCCATTCCCCATCGCGTGGCTTCGTCGTTTGAATTGAGACCACCCGAACGGCCCACCACAGGGAGAGCTTGCACCGTCATTGCTGAGTCCGCACGCTCCGGAGCACGTGGCCTCGAAGCTCACGTCTTGGAAAACGCAGCCGCGAGTCTCGATGCGCCAGTGGGAACGTGCGAGAGGCAGCTCGAACACCTGGTTCGGCGTCTCGACATGGAAGCCAAGGAAGACGTCGGTCGATGATCGGAACACGCTCGATGATACAGCTGCTAGCTCGAGTGATTGGCCCGGGAACACCACGATCTGCCGCCTCGTGTTGAGTATTTGAGATGCTGAAGTCGCTGATGATGATAGAAGCAGCAATTGCGCATGTGTCGGCTCTGAGAGACGCTCGGGACGCGAAGAACTGCACCATTAGCGTGCGTGGGACAGCTACCAGAGAACTTTGTGTACAAATGCGCATTGGGCTCGTTGTAGGTCGAGTCGATACGACCATTGCCCCCACCACCGAGGTAGTTGTCGCTGTCACAGGCTGGTGCGCCGATCAGCTTGGCGACGAGAGGAATATCAAACCCAAACAGAGGTACAGATATCGCTGTGGGAGTTGAACGCTCAACACGGAGAACTGGTGGGAGCTCCTCGGCGATCAGCAGCGACCGTGTGGGACGAATGAGCGGGGTCGAGGCTTCGCTCGACGCACCAGCCGCATTTCTCACGATGTACGCGGCTCCACTGAGGCTTGGAACGCCAAACACAAGATTGCCAGCTAGAACCGCATTCTGTGCTCCAACGACCATTATGGCAGCCGAGTGCGTGATCATCTTTCCAACGTGATGACTTGGTTAAAGGAGATATTCAGAGCTCGTGTCAGCAAGAGGTCCTCAGGAGGGCCACCTGCGAGAGATGGCGGTCTGCGAGCGAGCACAGCAATGCCAGACCCGCCAACGAACGAGATGTTGTTGTTCGCAACCGTCACCATAGAGCTGGAACCAGATACCATCAGCGCATTGCCTCCGATCTTGGCGAAAGTGTTGTGCTCGACTGCTACATTTTCCACAGACTCCAAGAAAACGGCGGCAACACGTGTCATGGGCCACTCGGAACCAGGTACACGTTCGTCTAGACAAGCCACTCACGGTTAAGTTCTCACATAGCCAAGATAGTTGCAATCCTGTACGTACAAACGTTGAGGTGATGCAGTTGTGTCCCAGAGAACACGAGGTGCCGGAAGCGAAGATGGCGCACGATGGAAGTCGAGTCTGTCTCTACCAGCGTCTCGTGAGCGTGACTGGCCGCGATGACACGGTTGGCGCGACTTCCACTAACGCGAACGAGCTGATGCAACCACGGAATCTCGATCTTTGAGTTTGTGAGGGTCGTGACAGTGGAGGCGGAATCCAAGGGTATCACAAACAGCTTGCGCGTCGACTCGTCGAAATACCACTCTCCAGGAGCGTCGAGCTCGTCCACGACGTTCTCCACGCGAAAGGCTACATTTGGATGCGAGGATGAAACATTTAAACCCTGGTCGAAGAGTGAGTACGTGAGCTCAGCGCCACCACCACCTAACACAAGTCGGTTGGCAGAAGTATCGACAGCAGCGAGAGAGTAGTGGAGCTCCCCTTGCTCTGATGCGTTGGGTCGGATGGCAACGATGATATCGTTATGAGTTTCTACACCACCCGGAGTCGTCGACATTGCTGCTGCAGAAGTGCTCCATGCACCAACGCGACTTGAGAAAGTAGACGGGTTGTACTTGATGGAATGCGGTGTGTCTACCGCCACTACCGAGGCGAAGGCACAACTCAAGCTCTTGCTTCTGTTCCATCGAGGGGTGGAGTCATCTACGACTGCACAATTCGGATACCCTGCTCGAGGCAGTTGCACGTCGTTGATGTACAGCGTGGTGAAACTAGCAAAATCCTTTGGCTGCGCAGGTACGGGTGGTGTTGATGGGAGATATGATGACAGGTCCGCAGAAAACACTTTCAACGACGACGATAGTGTGCGATCGAGCCTCCAAGTCGTCACGGTTCCAGGAGATAACACAACAGAACCAGAGAGTTCAACATCTTCGCATCCACGGCACGACAACGTACACACCTCAACGCAGTCTTCGTGCTGAGAAAGATCTTTTCCGAATAAGTGCTGAAACTTGGCAATGAATGCGTCGGGGTAGTCGCTGTGCTCTAAGTGTGATTGGCAGGCATCCATGCATCCGGTCACGCATGTTGCAAGCGGTCCGTTGGCGTAGCAAGTGTGTCCATTCTTGAATGTCAGGCCGTCTGTGCCATCAGGGTCGTTCGCGCTTGGGTTAGTTTTGTCAACACAGACATTACTGATGTCAATATTTGTATGGGAACTACTTGTCGTTGAAGATGACGTCGCTAGAAGCGAGTTACCCGCCTTGTTGATTCCCATTTGGGCAAAGGGATCTTCCGGCCCAGTCCACGTTGCTGGATCACCCATTCCGTTCCACAACAAACGAGGTGGAGAAAGTGACGACGAAGATGCCACAGTAGCAGACGTGGAAGAGGCTTGATAATACGGGAATGGGAGGCGTGAAGTGCCACTTGAAAGCACTGTCGGGTCGCAGTACGCTTGGTATGTTATTCTTGCGCGAGGAGAATTGCCCGAGTCAGCAGGCGTGAAGTCGAGCGTATCTGCGAGCGCATATCGCCCAGCACGCAGTAAGACATTGATGGGTGAGTTTTGATTCGCAGCGAGAGTCTTGAGTGAGTTTGCTGCTTGTCGAGCGCGCTCTATTGTGCGAAACGGCCGGGCTATCGAGCCGTCATTTGGAGCGGCGTCGCTGCCGGTAGTCGCAACGAAGATGTTGATGGGAGAAGTGGCGACTGCACTTGATACGAGTGAGAGCGAGCCAAGGAGCACCACAACTTGAGCTAGCTTCCACCTCGTCATCGTCGTAGCTCGATAGTCCGTTGAGATGGGAGTCTGTTTCCAAAGTACAACGAGCACGACGAAAATAGGACTTATTGGTCTCCTTCACTTGGCAGATTGCTGCTGTTGTCGATTTGGGAGTGTTATGCGGCGCCATGGCTGAACACCATTGCTCTACATACTTTACTCGTCCTCCGGCGTCTTGGCCAGCGCCAGGATCGTGAAGCGAACTTCGCCTTCGTCCCGCGCCATGAACTGCTGAATGACCTTGCACGCGTCCTGTCATGTTCGCAACAGAGATCAGCCATGTTATCTTCCTCTGCAGACAATCAACTGCTGTTGTTCACCTTGAGCAGGGTCTCCTGGCTCGACGGACCGTGGTTGATCGGGAACTTCTTGCGCCCGTCCAACTCGTACAGATGGCCATCCACGCAGCTGCAAGGACGGAAATCGATTGTTGAGTGTCTACAGCTAGCATTCCCTGACGAGTGAAATCTGCTGCACCTGAAGCAGACAAAGTGTGTGTTGATCGGGTCATCCACCGACTCGAGTTGCTGTGGGGGCAGCTCGTTCTATCAGTGGATGCTAGTATCGCGCTTCTACTCTCCACGCACCTCTGACTGGCCAGCTTCAGCAGCGCTGCTGTGAGTCTCCTCAAGCTGCCACGAACCACGACGCAGAGTGAGAAGACCCGAGTGTTGATGTCGCCAACTTTCTCGCATACCTCCTCGTCCCCTTCGAGAACTCAGCAATCTGCGAGGGGGTCATGTCCTTGGTCTTGTCGAAGAACTTGGCCAGGTAGCTCGTGGGCGCTGCGCATTGCATCCACGTTGGTCAGTCTACAGCGTCCTCCCACTCCTGGTCGGACCGATGGCTCCCACGCACGCAGGTCGACGCGGTGGCGCATGTTGCCCACAGCGTGCAGGATGCCCACGGTGCCGCACGCGTTGCCTGCGCCTGTCGTTAGTTCACGCGCGCGGTTCCGTTCCGCCTGAAGGCGGACGCACCGACGGTCTGGTGCATGTAGTAGACGCTTGGGGCGACAACCTGGCCGTCCTTGTCGATCTTCTCACGCTCCTGCTTGGCAAAGGCCTCGGTCTACGCGCGAGCGTCGCGTTAGCAGCTGCGGTCCCCCGCCCAAGCGCGAGGCGTCCACTCACGTGGGGCTTGATGGGGAAGAGCATGACGACGGCCGCCACCGGCGCCGGCACCATGTCGAGCGCCCATTCCTCGGTGCTGAGGACGTCGCAGAAGCTGAAGCGGTCGGTCGGGAAGCCCATGGTGCGCACGTAGTCCGTCAGCACGGCCGGGTTGGACTCGAGCGGGAACCAGCGCTTGCCGCGTCCGTCCTCGCTCATCGCTTCTCCTTTCTCGAGATCTTGGCAAAAGTCAACCCAAATGGATATGGAAAAGAGTATGCCCTGCGGTTTCCCCTCGAGCAGGACGAGCGCATGGCGGTAGGTGGCGACGGGAACGATCGGCGGTGTATATTGACGCGTTACGTGCAGGCGCTCGCTCTTTCAACGCCTCGCCTTCACGGCAGCTCGGCGCCGGCCAGCGCGCGCAGGATGACGCCGCCCCAGAAGCGCTCGACCGCCGTGAGCACGTCGCCCGCGACCACCTGGCCGGTCGGGCGGTTGGCGACCACGAGCGCGGCGGCCGTGGCGGCGATGGTCCCGCGGCTGCGCTGCGCCAGGTCCAGTCTGCGAGGGCAGGGGCGAGGTGGCGTTAGTCGACGGCTGGGGCGAGGGAGTGCGGACGACGCACAGGTGGAAGCTCTCCATCTCGAGCGTGTGCAGCGCCGGCAGCTGCGCGACCAGGTCCTCCACCACGCGCTCGTTGCGGTCGTCGAACGCAGCATCGATACGGCCTGCGTCGCGAGTTGGCGTTGGCATCACGGCACGCGCAGCCACAAAGCAGCACCACCAAACAGCTCACCTTGCGAGCTGTAGAAGGAGCACGCGGTGGCGTTGAGCCCGTCGAACACGCCGAGGCCGTCGCGGTCGGGCGAGCCCGCAATCGCAGGAACCTCCCGGAGCGCAGGCAGCTCCGCTCGCATGCTGTCGACGACCTGGAGGGGGGTCAGGACGACATATCCAGCTACGCGCTGGTCATCACGCACTACGCACCGCCTTGGAGAGCGCTGCGGACGCCGGCATGACGCGCGAGACGCGGTAGGTCTTCTCGGAGGCCGGCGCGTCGGCGAAGAACGCGTCGGGGTTGCGCGTCACGTACACGGAGCCCTTGCCGGCGACCACGACGCTGCCTGGGACCAGCTCCTCGCGGACGCCACCGCACGTGCCGAACCTATGCGTCGCCACCGCCGAGTGAGCCCCCACATACCAATAGCGCGCCGTCCGAGCGCGCACCGGATGATCGCCATGGGTCCGTCCACGACGGCGCGGATCTCGCGCACGACAAAGTCCATGTTGGGCACACCCTGCAGTCGCACCGATCAGTCAGACTCGAGGTCGAGGCAGCAGCAGCGGCGACCTGCAGGCGGCGCACCATTCCTGTCGCTACGATGGACACCGGGACGCCGCCGACGGCGCCCGTGTAGGTGGTGAATCCCCGCGAGGACGAGTGCGTGGCGAACTGCCCGCCGTCAAGCAGCCCGGCGAGCAGCGTCGCGCGGCCGAGGCTGCCCACGGACAGCACTCGGTTGGCCACTGCCTCCCACCGTCAGCCCTGCTCCCAACCAGCATGGAGCCGCTCGCAGCGCACCGTCGCCGGCCTTGACGCCCAGGTGCAGCACGGAGCCGTCCGCGTGCTTGGGCATCCCGTTCGTGTTCTCGTACATCATGGCGGCGAGCTCTGCGGTCGGTCGCGAGTCTGGAAATGGACCAGCGGCCCACGCATCCGCGGCCCATCCGCCGTCATCACCAGAATGCGTACCCATGCCATGCCAATCAGCGCGACCCGCGAGAACCCATGCTCGTCCAGAAACGTACCCATCCATACAAAACGCCAGATCAAGTACCTCCCAAACATAATAGATCGCGCCGCGGCGGTCCTGGCGCGGCCCCATTCCGGATCTTGAAGCGGCGCGCGCATGGCGGAGCTGCCGACGGTGCTGGCGTTCGCCTCGTGGCCGGGCGCGGGCCGCCGCCGCGCCTGCCCGCTCGCGGCCTTCGCCTTCGCGCGCGACCGCCCGCTCGCGCTCTCGGCGCGCCTCGTGTGCGTCGACCCGCCACGCGCCGACGGCCCCGCGGTCGCCAACGCCGCCGACGTGCGGGGCGCCATCGCGCTCGTGGTGCGCGGCGGCTGCTCGTTCGCCGACAAGGCGCGACGCGTGCAGCAGGCAGGCGCTGTGGCTATGGTGCTGGCCAACAACACGCGCGAGGAGCCAGCCGCAGCCTTCACTATGGCCGAAGACGACGCGGACGACGCGGACGCCGCGCGCGCACAGCCACCCATCACCATCCCGTGCGTCATGATGTGCCTGCTGGACGTGCGAGAACTCTTTCAGAAGTTCCCGCCGACGGTCACCACCGGCGTGCTCACGCTCGAGGTGCTCGAGCCGAGCGAGGCTGCCAAGGCCGCGGAAGAGAGCATGCGACTGAGGAAAGAGATGCTCCTCAAGTACGAGCAGCTACAGCGCAAGGGCGGTGGAGACGGCGGATGGAGTGTCGGGAGTGTGTTTAAGCGCAAGACTAGCGCACTGATGAAGATGCTGGACCCACAGCCAGGTGAGCAGCAAACAGCACAACGCGCAAACGATCCGACTCGCCACGCTTTTCCTCCTGAGCTTTCATCTGATGTTACCACGACGCAAAATCAAGAAAGTGGGGTACTCAAGCCATTAGAGAATGAATTGCAACCTGTAGTCGATAGCTGTGGCGAAGGATTTGTCGAGGTCGACGAAGCTGAAGGCGATTCACTATCTAGCCCCACTCCACTTGTTGCGTTTGTACAGTGGGCAAACCGCGCTGATGCATTCAATCTCCAGTTTTCCCCACTTGCCGACTTTTGCAAAGTTCAACCCGGAGCCGTCTTTGACGGTCCACTTATCGTGTGTGATCCTGTTCTTGCTGACACAGACATCCTGAATGGATCGGCTTTGCAGGGTAGTATTGCACTTGTAAAGCGAGGTGCATGTACATTTCCAGCAAAGCTTGAGCGTGTGCAAGCGTGCGGTGCAATTGCTGCTATCGTCGGCAACGACGACAGCGACAATCCGGATGCTGCGTTCGTAATGAGCGTGGATAGTATTAAGACCGACCACATCACGATTCCGGCAGTTATGGTTTCGAGCTCAATTTTCCAGAGACTTACGTATGAGCTCCCAGCTCGAATTCGAATGTTATGCGTATCGGCGGGGCCGACAGCAGCGGATCTTTTGACACGTAGCGGAATTGAGACCCAGATCAAGGAACTCTTCGTCAACAGTAACATTGACCAGATGAGTATGTCGTGTCTACTAGACACACAGCAGTGTAAGGGTGAAAGCAGCAGTAAGTTCACATTCGATGAAGAGCACTCGGATCGCGGAGTAGAATTTCTTCATGCTGCTTGCCGACATGGTGATTATGATGAGTGCCTACACGTTATTGACAATCTATGTGGAGAAAACGAGAGACTGAAGACGAAACTTGTACAGGAGTGTGATAGGATGTGGCGTACATCACTTCATCACGCATGTATTGGCGGTAACGACCGAATTGTCGAGCTACTGCTTCAACTCGGCGCTTCCCCACTCGCTATCGACCTAGCTGGTCAATCTCCACTTCACATTGCTAGTGCTTATGCTCAAACACGATGCTTGGAGCTCCTGATTCAGATAGCAAGTAGCAGCAATCTCACTGAGGATGACACAACATACGGCGAAACTGAAGATACAGATAGCTTTTCTTTGATGAAGCCTGATATTGGCGGATCAACACCAATTCACTTGTCGACAATGGCAGGAAGCACCGAATGCTTGGAACTTCTTTTAACTGCAAACGCCCAGGTAGCTGAAAGTGGATCGTACGATTTTAGGGGCGTTGACGATAAGGATGCAGACGGAGCGACCCCGCTGCACCTCGCATGCCGATACGCCCACGCCGACTGTGCAGCTTATTTGTTAGCCGCAAATGCAAAAGTCGACCCAATTGATCGAAATAACTGTACTCCGCTCAGAGTCGTGTGTCAGCTGATTAAGGAAGGCGACGACTACGAATCCGAATATCTCGATATCATTGAGAAGCTGATCAATGCTGGGGCTCGGATGGAAGAAATTCCAACGCAGACTTTTGACCCCAAGGACATAAGTAGTGGCGTGGTACATGGGCTCCTACTTCTTGATCTAATTGATTCACCGATTATAAAGCGTGAAGTCGAAGTGCTATACCTTCGCTATGAAGCAAAGAAGCTGAAGAAGTTAGCGGACGAACTCGAGGCAGAGAATGCGAATCTAAGACTTCGAGTTTCTACTCTTGAAGATCGCATGGATAAATTAGGCCAGGAGAATAAGTCGACCACAACGGCCAAACGAGTTGAGTTGCTGGCTCAACAAAGACAAATTGATCAGCTTCAATACCAAATGCTTGGTCTTCTTCAGCTTCTTCACGGTAAAGAAGGAGGAACCTCTACTCATGGCAACATCACAGATGGCCAGCTAGACACTGCTGTCGGTGAACGTTTACTTCAAGTGTCCAACCACTCGGAAGCTTTGATGGACGACCACAACTATGAGTCTCAGCTCCATACTACCAAAAGGGAAGACTGCTCACAGGGAGTTAGTACTGCTACCGTGGGGCACCAGGATTTGGCACTGGATGCTGGATTAGCGCGTGATCTCGGAAAAAAATTCCTTCGCAAAAAGCAGTATGACCTTGCCGAGACTTATTTTGAACAGTCAATGCAGCTGTTTCCGCTACCAGGTGTCGCGCAGCTGTGTGAAAAGGCTCGGTCTGCGCAAGTAGAGCTCAGCAAAAGGCGATTTGTTGATAAGTCTACTAATATTTTGCCAAGCAGTCAAGAAAGCCCTGCAGTAAACAACTCGATCGTTCTCAATCTTCTTGCTACAGTATCAGCTTTGGAAGCACCCACTCATATTCAAGACGCCCTACAGCGTGAAGTCGCAAAGCTCAATTCAACCCCAGCGGGATCCATTGAGTTCGAGCTTACATATAAATGGTTACAGTGGCTGACTTCATTACCTTGGCGCGACCAATCGATTGCTAGTTTGGGAGATTGGAAGCAGTCAGAGCCTCTGAAAGATGTCTTCCTTCAGCTCGAGAATCTCGAGAAAAAGCAGGAACTCCAAGTACAGACGCAAGCCGCGAGGGTAATCCAGCGTTTCATCCGTCGTCAGCGAGGAGGGGGCATACTGCACTGTGATTTAACAGGCTCAAGTGCTGCTATTCGAATTCAACGCTTCTTCAGACTATGGCACTCCGGCACAAAAGGGTCCGCTGAGAGTATTTACAGATCGGTGACCGAGGATGATGATGCAAAAGTACGAAATGCACGCCTTGAGCAACCATCTGAGCAGTCATGTGCGCCAAATAGTAGAGAATATGTTGGCGGTGAGATTGACTTTAATGTCGTGGTCGACCCGGCTGTGCGGCCCAAACTATCGACGCATCGAACCTTGTCTCTATTATCAGGCGTAAGGCTCGATGGAAGCCAACTCAATGGGACGGAAACATTTCGCGTCATCCAGCTGTTAAGAGCCCAAAAAACAAAGTACCCAAGCACTCATAATTCGGAGACATACTATGTGTGGACTCGATGGCGCTGTAATCACGACTCAGCTCGCTCACAAGGGGCACTAAGTGGCCCGTACGATGCTCTAGAGGCTGCACATCGACGATTCAGCCATCTCCTAAACGACAAACAAGAGCACGCATGGCAAAAACTAGCCCAGGTACACAATTTTTGTCCAAGTGAAGTCGAGAAGACCCCACCTGCATCGTTGGGAAGTGACCAGTGTATTTCTGCAGTCTCTGCATAAGCTTTACAATTCGAGGCAACGTACTAAGCTGTGACAGCGCTTATTCATGGTTGTTTTGGAGTCCACCATTCACACCTCGATTGTTGCGAAAGCTCTGGGGGTCTACATTAGTTTCACTGTCCAGCTTTAGCTCAATCGTATTCGGTTGGACAAAGCCATGGATCCACCCAGGCAAGGATGTGAGGATCGGACAAGCTTTATATAGCAGATTGAAATGAACCGAGTCAAGTCATGACTCCCCACGAAATAGATACGGCGTCTATCGCTCTGAAGCATAGGCCAGGCCAGATCAGAACGGTTGAGATGCTGGTTACTATGGCAATTGCTGCCTTATGTTCTCAGAACGAGAAGCTCTTTCATAGAACTCATATTGCGGATAGAAATCCATCGAGGAGGCGAACAGTATCGACTCAGTCCGCTACTCCGGCCATTTTAGCATTCGTTCCACGGAATTCGTGTCCGCCCTCCTTTGCCGCAATGGGGTCATCCCAGTCTCAAGACGGCCCGCGTTTACCAAAGGAAGCCAAGGAGAAGCCCAAGAGGTACTCATTCTCGGAGCGCCGTGTTCTGAAGAAGTATCTGCGGTCGTTTCCGCTAACGGAGAAGTCTACGGAGCGCCATCGGCAGATTGCTGGCAAACACTGGGAGCTCGTTTTCTCTGACAAGCATAGCTCATCAGCCAAAGGAGGGAGTCGAAGCGGCGGCAGTCACCTGACCGCTAAGCCTAACAACAAGATCACGGATCTTTACGACATTTTCTATCAATACCTCGAGGAGCACGGCAGTGAGCTCAAGCATGTCTTTAGGTCATCTATGCACGTCCGCGGGCGAGTTCTCGTTCACATCAGCGCTGGTATGCGCGCAATGCTTGGCGCAGAGACCATGATGGAGAAAGTCAAAATGCTGACAAAGACTCATCAAAGATTCGGAGTCAAGGCTGAGCACTACGATTTGGTCGGAACAGCACTCTTGTTTGCGATGGAGAAGACTTCTGGTCCATCAAATTGGAATTTTGAAATCAACGAAGCCTGGAGGTACATGTATGCCCACGTGAGTGTCATTCTCATCCGCGACCAGCTCAAGGACGAGAAGAAGAAAACAAAGAACACAAGAAAAGCGATCGGCAAACGGGGTCTGCAATCGGTTCCTCCATTATGACACTGCAGCAGATTACAACTCAGCACCAGCAGCGAAAGAATCAAAACTCGTTCCGGTTCACTTGCACATCCCATCAATCCGAAGCCGGACTTCAGTCCGCGATTGCAGCACTGCCACAACCGCCCGCAGCATCGTGAGCCATAAAACCACGGGTCGTAGCGGGTACGACGACTAGCATCGCACCTTGCGGGGTATATTTGTGAATGATTCTCCAGCTTCTCCGCACCTGTCTTCCTTGCCATTCCCCCATTTTGCGCACAGCTAGCGATGTAAGCAAGCAGAATTGGAACTTTGTACAGATCCCCCAAGTGATGACGAACGGTTGGAGCGCCTATATTTTGACAGTCTCATCTGGATTTTCGCGGCACAATCTGCCTTCACTTGCACCGACGGTCCTATAAAGAAAGCACAAGCGAAGCGAATTTTTGACGATCAGCGCAACTTGTCCGGTTGAAACACCGTGTTAGCATTGATCGCAAATATAAAATGTGACTTTCTATCCTACACCTTTGGCGTTACGTGATAAGTATGCGAATGCTAACACGCTAGTCTGATGAGTTTCCACTACGACGGCGTGCTCCACCACCGGGGCTCGGGCGGACCGGCTTTTCCAGCGCTAGGCTGCCTCCACCAAATCCTGATGAAGACTGAAGTGGTCGAATACATCGACTGACAACGCGGCTCTCCTTGTCGCCGTCGTCGTACTCGATGTCGTAGGTGCCGTCCGGATGTGCTCGAGATATTGTTCCCTTGAAATACTTGTCTTTTCCCATATAGAGGGCTTCTACACGAGTTCCAACTCGATACTGCTGATCAGACATGGTGTTGACTCGTAAAGACTTCTTCGCCATTGAATCATCGTCAGCGGGACGCCGTGAGTTAGCCTTAGATCGAATAAGATCGGCTGCCACTCCCGTCTCTTTCTCGCCGTCATCGTAGTCGATGTCGTACGTGCCATTGAGTCGGCACCTCGAAATCACGCCTGGATAGAACTTGGACTTACCCTTGTACTGCACCTCTACCTTCTCACCCTCCTTAAATTTGCTGGGCTTCTTCACCTCGTCCTCACTGTCCACCTTACTCGTTGACTTTTTGGGGCTACTCGACTCCCGCGACCGAATAAGGTCGGCGGCAACGCCCGTCTCCTTTTCACCGTCATCATAGTCGATGTCGTACGTCCCATTCAGTCGACACCGAGATATGACACCTGGGTAGAATTTGGACTTGCCGCGATATTGCGCCTCCACCTTCTCGCCCTCCTTGAACTTCTTCGGCTTCTTTACGTCGTCCTCACTGTCCACCGCCACGCTTTTCTTACTGGTACTGGGTGCCTCTCGAGAGCGAATCAGCTCGGTAGCAACACTTGTCTCTTTCTCTCCATCATCGTAGTCGATATCGTATGTTCCATTCAAGCGGCACCGAGAGATGACACCCGGGTAGAACTTAGATTTACCCTTGTACTGCACCTCAACCTTCTCACCCTCTTTGAATTTGTTCTTGGTCGTCTTTGCATCGTCCTCGCTGTCCATTTTGCTTGACTTCTTCGGACTCGACGACGATGTCTCGCGCGACCGAATCAGCTCTGGTGCCACACCTGTCTCCTTCTCTCCATCGTCGTAGTCGATGTCGTAGGTGCCGTTCAATCGACATCTGGAGATGATACCCGGGTAGAACTTGGATTTGCCCTTGTACTGTACCTCGACCTTCTCGCCCTCTTTGAACCTCTTCGGTTTCTTTACATCATCCTCGCTATCAGCAGCGGCACTCTTCTTTGGGGACGAGCTCGAGCCTCCAAGTCGACGGATGAGTGACGGAGATACGTATGTTTCCTTCTCGCCGTCGTCGTAGTCAATATCATACGTACCGTTGGACCGACATCGTACGATAACACCGGGGTAGTACTTGGACTTGCCTTTGTACTGCACCTCGACCTTCTCTCCCTCCTTGTACTTGGTCTTCCCACCTGAGTCCTCTTCACTAGTATCTGCAGCTGCCTTCTTAGATGGACTCGAACCACCACCTAGCGGGCGGATGAGCTCGGCCATCACACCAGTCTCCTTCTCGCCATCGTCGTAGTCGATATCAAAGGTACCATTGAGACGGCATCTGGAGATGACGCCGGGGTAAAACTTGGATTTTCCCTTGTACTGCGCCTCAATTTTGTCGCCCTCCTTGAACGACGGCTTTTTCTTGCCGTCACCTCCACCATTGCCTCCGTCCTTCAGTCTGATAAAGTCACCTACAACACCAGTCTCTTTCTCCCCGTCGTCATAGTCGATGTCGTATGTGCCGTTGAGCCTACAGCGTGATATGATTCCGGGGTAGAATTTAGATTTACCCTTGTACTGTGCTTCCACCTTGTCGCCCTCGCGGAACTTCTTGGACGCCTTTGGCGGGTCGTCACTGTCGTCGACTGCAGCCTTCTTTTTGTCGCCACCGTCCTTGAGCCGGATGAGTTCTACTGCCACTCCAGTTTCTTTTTCTCCGTCGTCGTAATCGATGTCGTATGTGCCGTTGAGGCGGCATCTGGAGATGACGCCTGGGTAGAATTTGGATTTGCCTTTGTATTGTGCCTCCACCTTGTCACCTTCTCGGAATGGTTTTGACGGCCTTCGCCCACTAGCGTCCTTGGTGTCATCCTCTCTCGACTTGATGAGGTCAGAGGCGACTCCTGTCTCCTTTTCTCCGTCATCATAATCGATATCGTAGGTTCCATTCAGTCTACAGCGGGCAATGACACCCGGATAGTACTTGGATTTCCCTTTGTATTGGACATCCACCTTTTCGCCTTCCTTGAATCGCTTCTTTTCGCCACCACCACTATCGACCTTCGATTTCTTCTCGAGCGATCGAATAAGATCGGCTGCCACTCCCGTCTCTTTCTCGCCGTCATCGTAGTCGATGTCGTACGTGCCATTGAGTCGGCACCTCGAAATCACGCCTGGATAGAACTTGGACTTACCCTTGTACTGCACCTCTACCTTCTCACCCTCCTTAAATTTGCTGGGCTTCTTCACCTCGTCCTCACTGTCCACCTTACTCGTTGACTTTTTGGGGCTACTCGACTCCCGCGACCGAATAAGGTCGGCGGCAACGCCCGTCTCCTTTTCACCGTCATCATAGTCGATGTCGTACGTCCCGTTCAGTCGACATCGAGATATGACACCTGGGTAGAACTTGGACTTGCCGCGATATTGCGCCTCCACCTTCTCGCCCTCCTTGAACTTCTTCGGCTTCTTTACGTCGTCCTCACTGTCCACCGCCACGCTTTTCTTACTGTACTGGGTGCCTCTCGAGAGCGAATCAGCTCGGTAGCAACACTTGTCTCTTTCTCTCCATCATCGTAGTCGATATCGTATGTTCCATTCAAGCGGCACCGAGAGATGACACCCGGGTAGAACTTAGATTTACCCTTGTACTGCACCTCAACCTTCTCACCCTCTTTGAATTTGTTCTTGGTCGTCTTTGCATCGTCCTCGCTGTCGATTTTGCTTGACTTCTTCGGACTTGACGACGATGTCTCGCGCGACCGAATCAGCTCTGGTGCCACACCTGTCTCCTTCTCTCCATCGTCGTAGTCGATGTCGTAGGTGCCGTTCAATCGACATCTGGAGATGATACCCGGGTAGAACTTGGATTTGCCCTTGTACTGTACCTCGACCTTCTCGCCCTCTTTGAACCTCTTCGGTTTCTTTACATCATCCTCGCTATCAGCAGCGGCACTCTTCTTCGGGGACGAGCTCGAGCCTCCAAGTCGACGGATGAGTGACGGAGATACGTACGTTTCCTTCTCGCCGTCGTCGTAGTCGATATCATACGTACCGTTGGATCGGCATCGTACGATGACACCGGGGTAGTACTTGGACTTGCCTTTGTACTGCACCTCGACCTTCTCTCCCTCCTTGTACTTGGTCTTCCCGCCTGAGTCCTCTTCGCTAGTATCTGCGGTTGCCTTCTTAGATGGACTTGAACCACCACCTAGCGGGCGGATGAGGTCGGTCATCACGCCAGTCTCCTTCTCGCCATCGTCGTAGTCGATATCAAAGGTACCATTGAGACGGCATCTGGAGATGACGCCGGGGTAAAACTTGGATTTGCCCTTGTACTGAGCCTCAACTTTGTCGCCCTCCTTGAACGACGGCTTTTTCTTACCGTCGCCGCCACCATTGCCTCCGTCCTTCAGTCTGATAAAGTCACCTACAACACCAGTCTCTTTCTCCCCGTCGTCATAGTCGATGTCGTATGTGCCGTTGAGCCTGCAGCGTGATATGACTCCGGGGTAGAATTTAGATTTACCCTTGTACTGTGCTTCCACCTTGTCGCCCTCGCGGAACTTCTTGGACGCCTTTGGCGGGTCGTCACTGTCGTCGACTGCAGCCTTCTTTTTGTCGCCACCGTCCTTGAGCCGGATGAGTTCTACTGCCACTCCAGTTTCTTTTTCTCCGTCGTCGTAATCGATGTCGTATGTGCCGTTGAGGCGGCATCTGGCGATGACGCCTGGGTAGAATTTGGACTTGCCTTTGTATTGTGCCTCCACCTTGTCACCTTCTCGGAATGGTTTTGACGACCTTCGCCCACTAGTGTCCTTGATGCTATCCTCTCTCGACTTGATGAGCTCAAGGGCGACTCCTGTCTCCTTCTCTCCGTCATCATAATCGATGTCGTAGGTGCCATTCAGTCTACAGCGGGCAATGACACCTGGATAGTACTTGGATTTCCCTTTGTATTTGACATCCACCTTTTCGCCTTCCTTGAATCTCTTCTTTTCGTCACCACCACTATCGTCTTTCGACTTCTTCTCGAGCGATCGAATAAGATCGGCTGCCACTCCTGTCTCTTTCTCACCGTCATCGTAGTCGATGTCGTACGTGCCATTGAGCCGGCACCTCGAAATCACGCCCGGGTAGAACTTGGATTTACCCTTGTACTGCACCTCTACCTTCTCACCCTCCTTAAATTTGCTGGGCTTCTTCACCTCGTCCTCACTGTCCACCTTACTCGTTGACTTTTTGGGGCTACTCGACTCCCGCGACCGAATAAGGTCGGCGGCAATGCCCGTCTCCTTTTCACCGTCATCATAGTCGATGTCGTACGTCCCATTCAGTCGACACCGAGATATGACACCTGGGTAGAATTTGGACTTGCCGCGATATTGTGCCTCCACCTTCTCGCCCTCCTTAAATTTCTTCGGCTTCTTTACGTCGTCCTCACTGTCCATCGCTGCACTTTTCTTACTGGGTGCCTCTCGAGAGCGAATCAACTCGGCAGCAACGCTTGTCTCTTTCTCTCCGTCATCGTAGTCGATATCGTATGTTCCATTCAAGCGGCACCGAGAGATGACACCCGGGTAGAACTTGGATTTACCCTTGTACTGCACCTCAACCTTCTCACCTTCTTTGAATTTGTTCTTGGTCGTTTTTGCATCGTCCTCGCTGTCGATTTTGCTTGACTTCTTTGGACTTGACGACGATGTCTCGCGCGACCGAATCAGCTCTGGTGCCACACCTGTCTCCTTCTCTCCATCGTCGTAGTCGATGTCGTAGGTGCCGTTCAACCGACATCTGGAGATGATACCCGGGAAGAACTTGGATTTGCCCTTGTACTGCACCTCAACCTTCTCGCCCTCTTTGAACTTCTTCGGTTTTTTTACATCATCCTCGCTATCAGCAGCGGCACTCTTCTTCGGGGACGAGCTCGAGCCTCCAAGTCGACGGATGAGTGACGGAGATACGTACGTTTCCTTCTCGCCGTCGTCGTAGTCGATATCATACGTACCGTTGGATCGGCATCGTACGATGACACCGGGGTAGTACTTGGACTTACCTTTGTACTGCACCTCGACCTTCTCTCCCTCCTTGTACTTGGTCTTCCCGCCTGAGTCCTCTTCGCTAGTATCTGCGGTTGCCTTCTTAGATGGACTTGAACCACCACCTAGCGGGCGGATGAGGTCGGTCATCACGCCAGTCTCCTTCTCGCCATCGTCGTAGTCGATATCAAAGGTACCATTGAGACGGCATCTGGAGATGACGCCGGGGTAAAACTTGGATTTTCCCTTGTACTGCGCCTCAATTTTGTCGCCCTCCTTGAACGACGGCTTTTTCTTGCCGTCACCTCCACCATTGCCTCCGTCCTTCAGTCTGATAAAGTCACCTACAACACCAGTCTCTTTCTCCCCGTCGTCATAGTCGATGTCGTATGTGCCGTTGAGCCTACAGCGTGATATGATTCCGGGGTAGAATTTAGATTTACCCTTGTACTGTGCTTCCACCTTGTCGCCTTCGCGGAACTTCTTGGACGCCTTTGGTGGGTCGTCACTGTCGTCGACTGCAGTCTTCTTTTTGTCGCCACCATCTCTGAGCCGGATGAGTTCTGCTGTCACTCCAGTTTCTTTTTCTCCGTCGTCGTAATCGATGTCGTACGTTCCGTTGAGGCGGCATCTGGAGATGACGCCTGGGTAGAATTTGGATTTGCCTTTGTATTGTGCCTCCACCTTGTCACCTTCTCGGAACCGCTTGGGGGCTAGTTTAGATGGTGGTGAATCATCAGTATCATCTGCTTTTGCCTTGTTGTCGTCAACACTATCTTTTGGACGTATTAAATCTGCTGCTACGCTTGATTCCTTTTCTCCGTCATCATAATCGATATCGTAAGTGCCATTCTAAGCGGCCTGCGGGAGATTACCCCAGCGTAGAATTTGGATTTCCCTTGGTACCTTGCCTCAACTTTTTGTCCAACCTTGAAACGTCCTCTTGCAGGTCGGTCGCTGTCACTAGTGGTTTCTGTCGGTTTGGTCGGCTTCTTTGGACTGGATGCGGCTTTCAATTTGATGAATTCGCGGCGGGTGCCCGTCTCTTTTTCTCCGTCATCGTAATCAATGTCATATGTCCGTTGAGGCGGGACCTGGAAATAACACCCGGGTAGTACTTATCCCCTCCCTTGAATCGCGCCTCAACTTTCTGGCCGACAGCAAGTTTGGCTCCCAGTTCACTCTCACTCGTATCACTCGGCTGAGTTTTCTTCTCGCCAGACCCACCTGGTCTCTCTCGAATCAACGTAGCTTTCACCGCGCTCTCCTTTTCGCCGTCAGTATAATTAATGTCGTACGAACCGTTGAGGCGACATCGCGCGATTACTCCTGGGTAATATTTATCGCCTCCTTGAACCTAGCCTCGATTTCTTGCCCTTGCTTAAACTTGAACGATGGCTTTGCTACCGAGTCGTCAGCTGAAGAAGTGTCAGCGGCAGGCTTTCTGATGGGTCTTTGAGGCTTAATCGGCTCGTCGTCACTTTGCATTTTAGGTTTTGCCTTCACAGGGGAAGCACCAGCTTTCATGCGGATTTTACTATTTGGCACGTGCTTCTCCAACTCACCGCTCTCAAGCTCGACATCGCACGATCCGTCAGGGTGTGGGCGAAAGATTTTTCCCTTAACATAATCTGCCGCTCCTTTGAGAAGCACTTCTACTCGCTGCCCCTTCGTAAATGCTGCCTCAGAGGAAGAGGTATCTTCCACCTTCGCGGATTTCTTTGGAGATGAGCTTTTTGCTGCAGTCTTCGTGGGGCTCTTGCTTTTCTTTAGGACCTTGATATATTTGGAGTGGACACGCTCCTCAATCTCACTGTCGTCATACTCAATGTCGTACGATCCATCTGTCCGGCATTTCTTGATGGTGCCGCTAAAGAATCGCTCACCGCCCTGGAAGCGAGCCTCGACACGGTCACCAATATCATACTTCATTCCACTCCCATCTTTGCTATTGTCCTTGCTAGATTTGTCCTTGCTAGCATCGGCAGAATGGGCGTAGCTTTGATAATACGTGCGCTAGAAATTTCCATGAGGCTGGCCTCATCAATGTGTTTTTCATACTGTCCGTTGTCAAATTCCACATCGTAGGTCAAGTTAGAGTGTACACGACGGATCACACCTACTTGGTAGTCCTTTTCACCCAAAGGCACAGCCTGAATTTCCTCGCCGCGCACGAATTTCGGTTTTCTGTCGACGGAGACTCGCCGTGAGCTCGATGAACGAGGTTTGGTATCTACCTTTCGGCGGGAGCTACGGGATGAGCGTCTGTGTCGGCCAGACGAATCGGAAGCTGACTCTGACGACGACGAAGAAGATGATGATGAAGACTCCGAACTGGATGAGCCACGATAAGTGGAGCGCTTGGTTTTTGACTTATGTTTCTTTTTGTGAGATTCGGACTTCTTGTTTTTCTTGCGAATGATCAGCGAGCGACCGCACATTTCACATTCCTCCATGTCGTAATTGTTGTCAAATTTGCAATGAGAGCATGTCAAGAATCCCTCACCATGACGGCCTGGTCGAGGCTTGGACGTTTCACAAATCTCACAATGGGTAGCCCAGTCAGCTACTTGTTGGTGAGCACACACGCGACAAACCCACCCTGTTCGCGGGACAGAGGCAGGAATCTCCGGTGCAGCAGCAGCCAAGTCTACAAAGGCGTCACGATGTGGTGCTACGGGGATCGCATAATGAGAGTCATGTTGCACATTGTAGGTATCGATATGACCCGTGGCATACCGACTCTCTTGCCACGAATTGTAGCGAGTTGTTGGATCGGCTAGTCGCATAGGTGCTGTGGCAGGGCGTGGCCAACCAGAATTTAACCCTCCCCCACTAGCTCCAATCATGGCCAGAAATCGAGTGTACGACACTGACGTAGTGTCCACAGGTCGAGCGAGCTGAATCATGAGGAAATGTAATACTGAGTCAGATATTGGAAACCCATACGAGCGCAGAATGCCGATAAATGTGGCTCTCGGAACGAATCCCGTCCGATGAGGGTCTTCCTGCGCGAATACTTCGCTGAGATCGATACCGGCGTTCATGAGAATACCAAAGCGTGCCACCCCGAGAGATCGGATGTCTTCCCTGTACGCGATCCAGATTTTTGACTGTCAGGTAGATCACAAGCACAGCAAAATAGTACCTCCACGTACATTTCTTGGGCGTCTGGTTCAAGAAACCGACTCAGGGCTACGTAGTCGAGCAACCCACGTCCAGGAATATTGAATAGCTGCGCAACAGCCTGTACAAGGTGAGTCGAGACTGAGATCCCCATTCGTGCAAGTGACTCTTGTAGCGTGTGGGCAGAGATGCCGCCGGAGCAAGCTGGGTCGCATGACTGAAAGAATGGCACCAGGTCTAGATACACCTGAGCATGCACAAACGCCTCTCGTAACTGCGCTTTGAGCTGTGATGGCGGGGGTAAAGTAGCTCCAGATCGCCCACTACCCCAATCAAGGGGTGTTCCTGATTGGTTCAGGTGAGTGTAAGGCACCTGCGAATACGGTCGATACGATCCGGTCCCGTAAACCTGCCCTGAGCTGGAGACCGGGCTTACTGGGATGAATTGGTGAGGCATGTCTTGATAATGCACTGGGGACGTTATGAAGCTTCCCGCCGCTCCATAGTAGCCAGGAGGTGGAGCTGTTACAGGCCGGCCATACTGAGCTAAAGCCGCATATCCTCCATTGTCGGCGAGGAACGCAGGATTCGGAGCCGAGTCGTACGAGTGCGTGACGCCTCTCCAATACTCGGGGTCGAGTGGTGTGGGTCGGCGGTCGCTTACCTCGTCTGTGTCGCTGCTCTGTGATAGATAGACGAGTGACTCCATGACGAGTTGGCCTGGGCAACAACTGTTCCGCAATGATCTTGTTCTTTGCTGAGAGCAAATAGCAGTCGCAAAAGAGGAGCACAAGGGGTGGCACAGGTGGTTACAAGCCTGCTTCCTATTGTTAGGAAGCTGGTCCGACTGACGCGTTAGATCTGCACAAACGATGACGAACACAGCTCAAGTTTCTCATGTTTCTCGGGTCTTGTTGTAGCTAGAGAACTAACTGCAAATGTTGCTGGCACAACGTGAGATGGCTGTTCCTGCAAAATGATATCCAGTCGTCACTTGTGGTTATCAGTGACGTTGAGAGTCCATTCTTCGCGCTCACTTGAGCAAGACATAGAAGTCGGCATCCCGTTGCTCTCTCTGTTCCGAACGTTGAGTGTGCACCAGTTTCTCAGAGCGTTTGGTCATGACGGCAAGCAGGATGCCGAGCACGATCAGCGCCACTGCGCCGAGAGTGACGTGCAGGTAGTCCTCGCTGTCCCCGTATTCGCCTGCAAGGGCGTTCCTGGCCAGCACCACCGAGCTGGTGGCGCTTGAGGCGGCTACAGTAGTGGTGTTAACCTCAAGAGCGTCCAGGATCTTGTCAAGTTGCTGATCCTTGGCCTCCTTCTCTTCCGTCAGCGGGTCCACATACGCGTCGGCTTCCAGCGCGTTGCTGTTGGGTGGGGTCGTCTGCGTTAGCTCGTTGAGCAGATCGTCGATCTCCTGGTCCCGCTGCTGCTTTTCGGTCGTCAGCGGGTCCTCGTAGCCATCGGCGGACACCAGGACGGTCGTGGCTGAAGCGGAGGGAGCGGTGGCCGGCGCCGGCGCCAGCGCGTCGACCAGCGCGCTGATCTTCTGGTCCTGCGCCTCCTTCTCGTCCGTCAGCGGGTCCACG
This sequence comes from Phytopythium helicoides, assembly GCA_024867545.1. Lineage (NCBI taxonomy): Eukaryota > Oomycota > Peronosporomycetes > Pythiales > Pythiaceae > Phytopythium > Phytopythium helicoides. The sequence continues at coordinate 179,982 of JANFNE010000043.1, forward strand.
TAGTCGTCCGCCTCCAGCGCCTTGCTGGCGGGCGTGGCGGGCGCCAGCCGCTCGAGCAGCGCGTCGATCTGCGCCTGCGTCTGCTGCTGCTCGGCCGCCAGCGGGTCCACGTACGCGCCGTCGTCACCGCCGTCACCGCCCGCCAGGAACGTCACCAGGCGCTCGATCTTGGCGGCGGGCGCCGCGTCCTCGCGCGCCAGGAACGCGCGCACGGCGCTCAGCTCCATGGGATCCGTGTAGTGGCGCTTTGAAGCGGAAGATCGCGCGCGGCCTCTGACACATGATGCGTCGCGTCCGTTGATGCGTGACTTCTGATTTTCATTATATCATCCATCCTGCAGAACCCAATACCCTGTCTAGTACTGTAATCTCCCCGAAGCGGCGCCAATCCAACGCATCGATTGGCCGCCTTTTCCGCCAACCAGCGCCGCGCACCCGCGCCGCCCCGCCGCTTCCGCCACTCCGCCCCCTCCATGAGCTTCCGCGGCGTGTTGCTGCGCTTGGCCGACGGCGCCGGCGCCTTCCGCGTGCTGGCGCCCGACGCGGCGCTGCGACTGCCGCAGGAGGCGGCGCCAGCGGCCGCCGAGCCCCGCGTGGCCGCGTCCGACGCCGCGACGGGCCAGCTGCTGGGCGTGGCGCGGCTCTCGGCCGTGTCGGCGCGCGCGGCGCTGCGCTCGGCGCTCTGGGTCTCGCCGGCGGCGGCGGCGCGGCCGAGCGCCAGTGCCTCTGCTTCTACTTCCGCTCCGACGTCGAGTTCGAGCTGTTCGCGCGCGCAGCCGACGCCGTTCCGCAACGCGCAGCGGTACTCGCTGCTACAGCAGTCGGTGCTGCTCGAGCTACAGGCCCAGCGAGAGATGGAGCTCACGTCCCGCGCGGCGCTGCAGGCCGCGGCCGCGGCCGCGGTGCGCGCGCTCGCCAACAGGAAGACCAGCCCCAAGAACGGATCGCAGCCCGCAGACGTCAAGCTCGAGAAGCCTGCGGTCAAGCAGGAAACGCCAAGAGCGGTTGGGAAGACGGCTGCAGCCAACTCAAAGAAGGCCAACAACGCATCGCCCAGGTACTCGCGAGCCGAGCTGGATGCCATCTCCGGAACCCCGAGGTATGCGAGACGCTATGCAAATGACAGCACGGCAAACAAACACGACGCTGACACACGAACGTTGCCACACAGGAACGGGTCAACTGCGCGCGATTCGGAGGCCGGGCGTAACGAAAGTGCCCCCCAAACTTGTGTCTTGTGCCGCTTCCAGTCCACGCCGGCGACAGGCGCCGAGCAATTCAAGATTCACCCGTTTGTGCTCAAGGTAGGTTGTGGTGTCTCCTGGACCTGTTTCATGGGAATTCAACTGTAGGCGCGTGACACGCAGGATGGGCGAGACCACGAGATCCACATTTGCAAGATTTGCCTGCAGAAGGTGTTGCAGCGGCGAATGCTTGCCGCGAAGGATTCGTCTCCGTGCTGCAATTTGTGCTCAGAGCCCACCTCGCAGCCAAAAGGAAAAGTAAAGCAGTGCGCGCACGAGATGTGTAAGAAGTTGTACTGTGCACCTTGCATCGACAGAATCATGGGGAAGGCCCAGGTATGGCTTGCTAAATCTAGCTGTGAGAGCAAGAGTGGATTCCTTGTAACCTGCAATACGCATGGAGCAGGCGCACAAGGTCTGGCGTACAAAAAGATGGTTTTGCCCGAACTGCACCGAAGACGAAGCGTCTGGTTCAGTGTGCGTGTTTCTCTTGATAAGGGCATGAGTGGTTTTCCCTTGACTTACCTATTTTTGCTCCATTCTCAGCCAAACGAGTGAGAAGAGTAGTCGTGGATTTCAAGCTCCAGCCAAGCACGGTTGTTGCCGATGACGCTTCACGTAGCAAGAAGAAGCGAAAGCGGATTGAAGACGATTCATCAGACAGTAATAGCGCAGCCGTCGCACAATCAGCACTCACGACTGTACTACCAAAAGACATGACGCCTCTGGATTACTTCGCGCCATACTACCAGTTTGTCGTCACTCGCGAAGAAGCCAACCCGCCCGAGGAAGAATCCGAAGATGTGTGCTTCTGTTGCAAAGACGGCGGCGACGTGATCGAGTGTGACTGGAAAGGCTTGGCCGGTAATTTTGCTCGCTGCCCCAAAGTGTATCACGAAGGTGCGTTGCTGACTCGTTCGAGCGCTATTGGGACGTTGGACTGACTGTATTCATGGCTTTGTTTTCACTAGATTGTCTTGGATATTCTGTGCCTGAGGAGAAAGAGTGGCTGTGCCCTCGCCACCGGTGCTTTCAGTGTGGTATCATTGCACAGTTCAGTTGTCGCTTTTGCGTTACATCGTTTTGCGAGGTGTGTGCCAATTGAGACAATTCATACTGCCCTGCATGGTTTCGGAGTGGAACTCATTAGGTCGTGTTTGTGCTTTCAGAATCACCTCCCAGAGGAGGCGCGCCGTGTGGGACACGGAACCCCGGACATTCCTACAAGCACCTACGTCATCTGCCCTACTTGTAACAAACATGCAGCAGACGCCGTCGCGCAAAAGAAGCTGCCACAAGACTTTTACGACCGAGTCTTCTGCGCGCAATAACTTTTTTTATTCGATGGGTGGCGTAGCGTCAAAGACTATATGACTCGAACATACATAATCGATTCAAGGATGCCCAAGAAGGATCAGATTCTATTACTGCTAGCTGGTTTCGTCTTTGTTGCGCTACGACAAGATGAAGCTGGTGTTGGAGTAGTCACTTAACAGCGGATTATATCTGAAGACATTGAGGAGCAGTAAGCGGTGAGATACCCCGGCACGTAACGTCAATGCATCCATATCATACCCTGTCATCGTCTTGGTTTTGCTAGTGTCCGCAAACTCCTTCAAGAATTCGGATGACTTCACAACCGAAACCTTTGGAAATCACATTCAGACGCGAAATGAGTATCGAGTCCCAACTCCCGCCTCGACCATTTACAAAGACTGTTACCTCGTCGGTCGAGCGCGACATTTTGGAGCAATAAGCCTTCTTGAGTCTAGCAAAGTCCGTCGCGAAGAAAATGTCCGCGATGCCACCCTGGACGAGGTAAGTGTCGTGATCGTTTGTGACGCCTACAGCAGCAGCGATGCTGGTGAGTGTATATGCGGATCACAGTGACCCATGCTTTTGCGACGTACCAGTCAGCTTTGATGCTACAAGAGGAGCATTTCCAGCGTGCAACGTCCCCTCTGACGTCGCTGTCGAACTCAGCGGGTGGTCCAGAGACTTGATCGATGACTTGGCATCAAGGTTTGGTGGCGGCAGTGCGTCAAAGTCGGCAGCAATCAGGTGGTGCTTGGGGAAGGCAATTTGCAGCGTGTTGAGGAGTTGCATGGCACCAGTCGGAATGAATGCCGAATTGAGGCAGATGTCGCGCTTCCCAAGCAAATTCCGCACGGCGCGTGCAACGTTCGAGTTGTATTTGTAAGTGACCTGGAGTGGCAGGTCGCAGCCAAAGAACTCGAGCGTTTGCCGGATCAGCGGGTCCTGCACCGGTCGGCGCGTCTCCTCCAGTGTAGGGTACTCACCCTCCTGGCCCGCATCCTCTTTCAGCTGCACGAGCGTTTCGTGCCACTTGCCGCTCTCTAGGCTCACCTTGTCGTGCGGCAGGTTGTCAAGCACCTCCATTGCCAGAAAAAAACACTGGTTGTTGACCACCGGGTGGTTGTCGGCGAACGTGAGGATGTCTTGGTTGATGACGGTGCACTGGTCCGGGTGTGCGGCGACGACGCGCTGGCGCTGGCGTTCCGCCATCACGGGGCTGATCTCGATCAGCGTGTACTTGGTGTTGGCGTAGACATCCGGCGCGTATTCCTGCGTTCACCGAGCCGCCGTGAGTGCAGTGCCGCCATCGGCCCACGCGGCGCCGCGCACCTTGAGGTAGTTGAGAATGTGCAGCGCGTTGGAGCCCGCGCCGCCACCGATCTCGTAGACGTCGAGCTGCTTCTGGCAGAAGGGCGAGTTGAGCATGTAGCTGGCGATCGCGCGCGAGTAGTGCGGCGCGAAGACCTCGACGGGCGTGAGCCAGGCCTCCTTGCGCGCCGCATACAGCCCCGCCACCACGCGGCGGTACTCGAACTCGCCCAGCAGGTTGCCGAAGTCGATGGGCTCGGCCGGCGCGTGCAGCACCTCGCGGCCCTGCGTCGTAAAGTAGCCGGCCTCCTTGGCGTACAGCGACCCGTAGATGAACTCGCGCGTCAGCACCGCGGGCCGCGCCGCCTCCGCGAACCCGCGCGCGCGCGTCAAGGCCCCGCCCCGGCGCAGCAGCCTCGCCATGCTGGTCACCTCGTCGCCTGCAGGATCGGCGGGTCCGGGCTGCGGAAAACGAACGGGCTCGGGTCAGAGACCGCGGCCCAAAACGGTTTATTATGCAATTTGTAATAAAGTGGGCTGGGTCGGGTCTCTTCGTCGGAGAGGTTGCGCCACCGAACCCGACCCGACCCGCGCTTCCCCCAGAAAGCCTCCGAGGGGGAAAGCACGCTTCGAGGGCACTTGGATCCGGGGAGGAAGCGGCGGGGAAGCGCGGCCAGGCGACATGTCGAAGGCGTCGAGTCTGGAGAACGGCGTGCTGAACCTGGCGGTGCTGCGCGAGGACTCGCGGCGCGAGCTGTTCTCGATCCTGGACTCGATCGGCAAGGACATCTGCCTGGTGCTCGACCCGGAGCTGAACGGGCCGCTGAACCACGTGCTCGTGGACGGCACGGCCGTGCTCAAGGACCACGGCATCAAGGACTTCCATGCTTTCGGCAAGTCCATCAAGACCAGCTGCGAGTTCGTGCTCTTCCTCGTGCGCCCCAGCGTGCGCGCCATGCGCTACGTCTCCAAGTACGTGCGCGAGCTCGGCGCCGCGGCCGACGGCGGCGCCGCCAGCGCCAAGAAGCGCTTCCACCTGTACTACGTCAGCCGCCGCACGCTCGTGTGCGACGAGGTACTCAAGAAGGAGGGTGTATTCGGCAGCCTCAGCGTTGGAGAGTACAAGCTCGACCTCATCCCCTTCGACGACGACCTCCTCACGCTCGAGCTGGACACGTGCTTCAAAGAGTTCTACGTGGACAATGACAAGACCAACCTGCACACAGTAGCTGGCTCTATCATCAAGCTGCAGACCATCTTCGGCATGATCCCCAACGTCAAGTACAAAGGCGCCATGTCCAAGATCATTTGGCAGATGATGTCCCACTTCAAGCGCGAGCAGGAGGTCGCGGGCAACCCCATTGGCGTGCTAGACCCGGAGATCGACACCCTCGTGCTCATCGACCGAAATGTCGACTTGGCCACGCCCATGTGTACGCCATTGACGTACGAGGGACTGCTGGACGAAATCCTGGGAATCACCCACGGCTTCATCACGGTCGACGCAGATCTCATCGCGGACGACGAGTCCACCCCCGGCAGCAACGGAAGTGCGCCGTCTTCTTCCGGAGACAAGAAGCAGGTTTCCATCCGCTCAACTCGAACGATAAGTTGTATGCCGAGGTGCGCGACTACCACGTTGAGCGACTCGGCATGAATCTGCAGCAGCAGGCGCGTGACATCCGAGAGCGATACGACGAGTTCCGAAAGAACCGTGATGCATCGATTAGTGAAATTCGCGAGTTCGTCAAGCGAATTCCTGGGCTGAAGCAAAACTACCAGTCTCTACAACAACACATTAATCTTGCCGAGCTGATCAAGAAGACGACCGACTCCAAGTCATTCCGAGACCTTAAGGTCGCCGAGTATTCGATGCTTATGGGCGAGACAATCTTTGATCAGCTGGAGGAGCGAATCGGACTCCAGGATCCGTTGCCAAGCGTGCTCCGTCAGTTCTGCCTTCAGTCCATCACAAACGGTGGATCAAGGCAAAGAATTACGATTACATCCGGCGCGAGCTTGTCCAGACTTACGGGTTCGAGATGATGCTGGCGTTAAACAACCTCGAGAAGGCTGGTTTGCTTCGTCGTCGCGACACACTGTGGACAGAAGCGAGCGGATTTGCCGTGGCGCGCAAGGTATTCCGCCTCCTCAACGACGACGTGGATCCGCGAAACCCTCGCGACATCTCCTATGTGAGTCGGAGTCATGCAGCGGGCTATGCACCGCTGTCAGTTCGCCTAGTGGAAAGCGCAACAAAGCCGCGCGGGTGGGCTGCCATCCAAGAGGGTCTGCGGCAGTTGACTGGGCCTTCCGCAGAGGTTTCTCAGAAGTCATCGTCGACCAACCAGTCGGATGATCCAGCCGCAGCGGCAAATGTAAAGGTCGACACTTTTGGCAGTGAGGAGCGCAAGGTGATGCTGGTGTACTACTTGGGCGGTGTGACCTATATGGAGATCGCCGCACTTCGCCACGTTTCCCGGCAACCAGAATGTGAGTGTTGCTTATTGAGTTTTTTTTTTATTTTGCATGACGGGGGTGGAGTCTGACTACCGTGTGTGACTTCACCAACTTCAGGCCCGTATGATATCATCGTTGCGACGACCAAGATTCTGAACGGCGACACGCTAGTCAAATCGTGTTTCGACAAGGACGTGCTGCGGTTCCTGAAGCTATGAGCGACGAAGACGGCAGGAAAGGGTGAGGGTCGGGGCGGTTCGGATTGAGTTGCGTTGTGATGTATTTGGAGGTGAATCAACCGCAGTTCCTCTCGATCTTGAAGCTTGTTCACTCCGAATTGTTACTTGCCTCACGGCTGCGAGGTGGCACCATGCTAATATCCTTCCGCTCAAGCTTGCAAATGTAAATGTCGCCTCCAAAGAGCTCAGCATGCCGATCCGTGCCGCCAGGTGAGTAGACGCTGATGTCGAAATACTCGGTCGCATTTTCGAAGAAGGCGAGCTCGTTTCTGTTTCGCATTGAGGCTTAGTACCGGTCAAATCTGGTTAGTAGTGAATAATTTCTCTCACGCACGCTGGGATACGCTGTTTGTAGGAAATGAGTACGATTGGACTCTGCGCTTTGCCTCCTTCGCGCTCGTAGTGAGCAGTGAGTTCCATCAAGGTCTGCTGCAATGCGGAGTAGTTGGTGGCGTCATACAAACAGTCGGAGCACAACACAATCGACCGATCTCCCAGCAAGGGATCGGATTCATCGATGCACTCGCCCCTGTCGTTGCACACATTTTGCATTCGTCACATACGATCATTTCGAGCCCGCGACGTGTTGCATAGCCTCCGCTTACCAGCATAGAGATCTCGTTTGTATCATGTCGTTGGCGATCATACGCTGGACTACCTCGCTCTGCTTGCTGGCATATTCAACGTTCTCCCGAGTGAGTGGGAGCACGTCGGCAAGATCCGTCAGCATGAGAGCCTCAACACATCCTGAAGCCGCCAGTGCCAATCCGACCGCTCCAGTACCAGCTCCGAGCTCTAGTACTCGTCCAGTTCCAAGTACACTCGGATGATCACCCAAAAATGCCACGACAGCTCGTGCCTGGACATATCGGGAGCTCGATCATATCGTAAGGCGTCACATGCGAAGGAAAACGAAGCAAGCTACCGTACGCAGTTCCACACGACGCCCGCGATACCGTAGGCCGCCAGGTTCTGACGCAGCCGCAGCTCACCGTCAAGCAGCGACATGGTCGTCTCTGGCGCGCTGGCCGTTACGAAGTCGATGCCGAGACGCGGAGGGTCCTTGGAGAGCATCTCGGGCCGGAACATGTCGCTCCAGTCGTGGTGCCAGCTCATGGCAATCCAAGCAAAGCTGCAGGGCCGCGGCAACTCGTCACTAGTCACTAACTGCTTTATTTGTTTGTTTGTTTTTTTTCTACCAAGGGGACATGCACGGCGTGCACCATGTGCGAGCGGGTGTGTGCTCAAGGCACGCCTACTCACTCGCGGTGTCTGCCTCAACGCACTCGCTTCCACTACATCAGGCTCCCGACCAGAGAGCCTTGGGTGCTGTCTCGGGCACTTAAGCGCTCGAGTCCTTCTCGAGCAGCTCGATGCGGGCGAGCTCAAGCGAGCTGACAAGGCCGATCTCCGGGTGGAAGGACGGCTTGATGTAGTTCTCGACGGGCGGCTGCTGGCCGTACTTGTTGACGGCGGCAGTGAACTGCAAGTAGTCGAGGGCACACGAGTGTTAGCACACAGCAGGATTAACTCCATCAAGAAGCAATTGCAAACGCACCTTCTCGCGGATCAGGTCGAAGAGCTTGGCGCGGCGCGAGATGCCGCCGCCGATGACGATAACGTCCGGCGAGGCGAGGAAGGTGATGCTGACGCAGAGGTAGGCCATGTAGTGCGCGATGGTGTCCCAGACAGGGTTCTCGTCGGTGATGGTCTCGAGCTCGCGGCGGTCGAGGCCCGTGCGCGCGGCGATGGAGTTGGAGGCGACCATGCCCTCAACGCACGTGCCGTGGAACGGGCAGGTGCCGTGGAAGTCGTTGTCGATGTCCCACTGCGCGCGCGGCACGAAGCAGTGGCCGCCCTCGGGGTGCATGTAGCCGTGCACGGGCTTGCCGTCAACGCAGATGCCGACGCCGACGCCGGTGCCGACCGTGATGTAGACGGCGCTCGAGATCTTTCCGTGGCCGCCATGGGTGACCTCGTAGACGGCGGGGGCGTTCACGTCCGTGTCCCATCCGACGGGGACGCCCGGGAAGGCGCGTTGGATGACGCCCACGATCTCGGTGTTGCCCCAGTGGGGCTTGGGCGTGCTCGTGATGTATCCGTACGTGGGGCTGTCCTTGTTGAGGTCGATGGGGCCGAAGGACGCGATGCCTGGGTCAGCAGCGCGCACCGGTCAGCGTGAGCGTACGAGGGTTGGGATCCAGCCACCGCCGTCTGCTTACCGATCGAGTCGAAGGTCTGCGTCTTGAGCCATGCGATGGCGGCCGCGAGCGTCTCGGCTGGCGTGGTGGTGTCGATCTTTGTCTTCTCGACGATGTTCTGCGGGTCGTCGACGGCGATGGCGAGCAGCCACGTGGTGCCGCCGAGCTCGAGCTGCGGGAGGCACGCGGGCGTCAGTCAGCGCGTCGTTCCGTCTGGCGCGTCCACCTCTGCACGCTGCGCCAACGCACTCCAGCGAAGCGGGGCATCTTGAGGGGCGAGGGGGGACGAAGAGAGAGGAAGAGGGAGGAGGAGGAGGAGGCTGGGACCTGCGCTGCTTGGGGCGAAAGGAGAAGTGAGCGACGCGGAGCAACAGGCAGCGGCGGCGCTCCCCCACGCGCGGCTCTGCGGCCCCCACAGGCGGCGTCGGCAGTGGCACGCCCGCGTTGATTTGCTTCAGACTTGCAGGCGCCAGAGACGGATAAAACCTCGGCGCAGATTCAAGTTGGCGCGAGGTTTTAACCCCCGCCCAGCTGACGGAGCCGCGCGCGGGACCCGTGAGGAATCAAGTGGCCACAAAGGACCAACGTTCCCCATGCGTGGACGGGCCGCCTCTGCGTCAGCAATTGCTTGACCAAGCACCATTGTGTATCACTGCAGCAAGCGACGGCGATGCTGGGTTGAGTTTGCTCGCGGTAGGAGCAGACCCAAAAACAGGTCTTACCGCCGGCCCCAGCCTATTTACTCCCTATACCTTTGTTCTCTGTCCCCTGACCTCGCTGAGCTTTGCGGCCACCGCGAATACTACATGGCACTACTCCCTCGGCCAGGCATGCACTGAGCGACCTCACGCTCGCGGCGCGTAGCCAATCCTCCCCTCGTGGACGTCGCACGGCAAGATCTCGACGGACAGTATCGATCTCGCTGACATTATCGCTCCCGCACGTCTTCCACTACCTTCTACCCTCCTGAATCTTGTAGCTCAGCTGTATGTCTTCCACCTCCTGTAGACACTCGAAGGCGGCGCGGGTGCCGTCATCATAGTAAATGCCGGGTCTTGCTGCTAGAAATCCAGTAGAAACCATTGTTTGTTTCGCAGTGACCAGCGTAGGTTCTGAGTGAGCTGTATGTCCCCCTTCTAGTGCATATGTGTAGGTTGCAATGTGATCATCACATTCCAGAATGAGCTCGTTGCTGTCGCTGTCGGTCCGCGCTCTCCTTCGGACCGAGGCGCAGAGTATTGTTGCTGGTTTGACCTGATAAAATAGTCTGAACGAAATCTAGATCGATCCACCAGATCAGACCAGGATCTTGTTGATGTTTGCCAACGACGAGATACGCGTTCACCGTCATAGCACTACACGAGAGGCAACACGCTGTGCCGCTGCGCTTTCGATCTACCGTACAGTTTGCTGCACTTTCTTGCATACAGCATGGAGTCATGTCATGGCGTCGGTATACACTTGACTAAGTTATGCCAGCGTCGTGGGTTCGAGCCCTACCTTGGCTACGAAGCCGAGCTACCTCATCCGAAGGGCGGGGTCCGTTTTCGCCCTCTAGAAGACAGCAACGGCAGATCGGGGTGACATTGGTGGATGTCACGTTATGCTCCAGTTTAATTACTACCCCGGAAGATCGCTACCACACGCAGAGCTTATGCAGTAGTAGAAAGCCCAAGCGCAAGCAGCATCCAATCCCACAGACAACAGTTGACTGGAACAAGTAAACTCTAAAAGCGAGCGAGACAGCATCACCTCGTTTTTGGATGCAGATGAAGTGTAAGTCTGGCATTAATGAAGATCAATAGGCAAGCAATCAGGAAGACATACGAATGGCGGCAAAAGGACGAGTATCTTGCTCGAATTCAAATTTCGGTATGCGTGGATGGGTCCAAGTACACACGCTACCACGTGTTGTCGCGGCGTACAAGTTTCCTCTGTAGTTTTTACCGTCATGAGTGCGCGGAAAAGCTCTATTTTATTGTTGCGAGCAATGAAAACGAGCAATGCAGACGTACACATTCAGATGTGCCGTTCTAGTTGCATGCACAACTACGTCAAAACATTACTCGTCAGATATGTGGCGAGGTTGATCTCATGACTTTCGCGGCATGGGTATTACAGCAATGACAATTTCGAACGCTATGAGCTCACTCACTAATAGCCCAAATACGGGTATCGTTCAGACAGGACTGAGCCAAGATCAAGTCTTCAATTGCATCTATCGAGCACGGATGGTTCACTTTGGGAGCATCGTCCTTGGTGTAGCAGTGATCCCGCCACTGTTGCTCGTCCACGACACCTCAACGTGTGTGTGTTTTCGTTTTTGTTTTGTTTTGTTTTACCAGCCCATGAGTATAAACGAGAGTCTCAAGAGGATCCTGGGCTTGACTTACTCGGATCTGATCCATCGGTGCAAGTACATGAACACCCGCACTCTTTGTGGCTGTGATCTTTCACTGTTCCCGTAGACTTTTATCAGTGCGTTATTTTAACCCCTCTACAGCCTGTGAGGCTTGAAAGACACCGCGTAGGCCGCCTAATGCCGTCGCCATCAACTGCTGCTCTTTAGTCTCGGCGCCTACCTCTAGTGCCAACCCCACTAGGCGTTAGAGATGTTAGAGGATTTAGACTCGACTTGTGCGCGCGATCAGGCTTGTCGATGTGCTCCGAAGCTAGCTAACCGTTAATTCCCTATGCGGTGCTCATACTAGCCCGCTAGGAATTTGGCTATGTTTGCGTGTGAAGGCTACTCGTTTGTTTCCTTCCACGACTTGCTCGGTTAAGACTTCAGCGGCTCCGTCATCTCCCTCATCGTCTTTATCTCCGTCATCTCCGTCGTCTCCATCATCTCCGTCGTCTCCATCATCTCCGTCATGTCCTTCGTCATCGTCGTCTCTATTGGCTTCGTCGTCTCTGTCGTCTCAGCCGCTTTCTTCTTGCTAGTACCGTGGCTAAACGCCCGTTGCTTGTTAGCTTTCGCCATCCTCCGTGAGTCTGCTCTCTGGTGGGCGACTCCAACTGAATCAACACAGCGCTGTCGAAGACTCTGCCTTGCTCCAACTGGTGAAACAGCGCAAGGAATGTCGAGTCGTCTGGCCGCGAAAAAGAGGATTAGCGAACTTCCCAGGTCGGTCGCCGCCGCAGGAAGGTCGAGGCATGAGACTACATGGTAGCGCGGCGCTGCGGGGAGAATTCTGGGCCGCACGACGCAACGAATGAGCTCTCGGCAAACCTTGTTCGCGATCGAGGGCTCCAGCAGAGTCTTGGAGGCGGCATGACAATCTCGATGCACTCGGCTCCTAGCGCTCCATGCTAACGAGAAGCCAGCGAGTCATGCAGATACCTACTAAGGCTTCTAGCTCGCAGGTCCTGCGCTCGTGTCGAAAGATACGACGTCGTGTCGGCAACAATAATTACAAAACCCCCCGTGCCTGGCTCCGTCAGGCTCGGGAGAAAACCTTCGGAAGCCGCGGGGAGAAGAAGCTCGCGGCCATGGCGGACGCCTCGCAGGACTCGCTGGCCGCGTACGTGGCGCGCCGCCGCGCTCTCCGTCGCCTCTGCCGTCGCGTCTGACGGCCGCTGGTGCTGCGGCAGGTTCATGAGCATCACGGGCGCCGACTCGGCCGTCGCCACGCAGTTCCTGGAGGTGCGGCGCTTCCGCAGCCGCCGCTGAGGCGAAGAGCGACTCTGACGCCGTGTGCACGCGCAGCTGACCAACTGGGCGCTGGACGAGGCGGTGCGCGCAGCTGGGGACGGACTCGCGCTGCGGCTGGGGCTGACGACGCTGAGCAGGTGAACCTCTTCATGGAGAGCGGCGGGGGCGGCGCGGGGGCGGCCGACGCGGCCATGGCCCCCGCGGCAGCGGCGGCGGCGGCGGCGTTCGGCGACGAGTGAGTGTGGCGAGAGCGATTGGCGGCTTGGGTTGACACAGGTGCTGACGCGGTGAGTGGGGCTTGTGTCGGCAGCGATATCCGCGCGCCGGACGCGGCCAAGCGACAACGACTGGTGGACTACGACGTGGACCCGAGTGCGCGCTGCTACCGAACCACAGTGACCGAGACCCAGCGAGCTGACTGTGCTGTGGATTTGGTGACCAGTGGCGATACGCCGCCTACGAGACCAGTACCGGGATTTCGCGGCCGAGAGCATCGCTGCCATGAATGCCGAGCAGAACCAGATCTCAACTGCGTTTGGCGCGGTGGTGGCAGGGGGAGCCGATGACTCGTCGTCTGGCAGCTTCCAGCCGCGCGACTTGAGCTCGCTTTTCCAGCCGCCGGTCGGACTAATGTTTCCGGGAACGTACGCGGATGTGAGTATCGCTGCAATCTGTGATCCGAAGGGTCCGATCGATCAGCCTGACGTCATTTGTCTCCTTTGTCAATCCACATCAGGCTCGCATGCACGCCAAGAGTGAGACCAAGTGGCTCCTCGTGAACATCCAGGACGAGATGATGTTCAGTAGCCACATGCTCAACCGTGATACGTGGTCGGACGATGTCGTCCAGAATCTCGTGGCGAGTGGATTTGTGTTTTGGCAGGTAAGGAATCTTGGACGACCAGCATGTGCCAATCATACATAACGAGCGCGTCCTGATAATCTACGACAGCAATATTGGGCTTCTGAGCACGGCAAGAAATTCTGCAGTCTGTACCAGATTGATCGCGAAACCTTGCCGATAGTGGCAATCATCGATCCTCGCACAGGCGAAATCTTGCAGTGCTGGACAGGGTTCCTTGAGCCTCAAGACATGACAGAAAAGCGTACGCGCTCGCAAGTCCTGACTATTGGGCGTGCTGAGATGATCTCACAAATCGGTTTATCTTGCACGCAGTATCGACTTCTTTTGCATGAACACGTTTGAGACATCAGCTCCTCCGCCTGCTCCTACTTCTTCGTCTACCTCAGGTGAGTCGCCTGCTACCGATTATAAACAATCTTCACTAGATGAGATCGTACCAACATTTGCGGCACAGGTTGATCAGGATCTTGTGGATGCTTCCGAGGAGGATCAACTTGCAGCCGCGATTGCTGCCTCTCTGCAAGACGACAACGAGGACGATTCGCACCAGCAAGGAAATGCAACCGACCATAACGATGTGGAAGAAAAGGAGGAAGAAAAACAGGAGGAGGATGTGGTTCCTCTGGGACCGGAACCTGCCGGTTGGTTGTTGTATCGATGCACTCACGCACTTTGGTCACACTAACAAGGTGTGTAACCATACTCAGACGGTGCAAATGTGACGCGAGTGAGAATTCGAATGCCGGATGGATCCACTTTGACCCGTCGTTTCCTGAAATCGGACCCGATTTCACATCTGTGGGCCTACGTCAAGGAGCAGGTATGTGCTAGATTGCATGTTATTTTCAGTCGATTCGCCGTCCGTTCATCACGCATATTGATTTGCTTGCAGAGCTCGGAATCGCGGTCTCGTGCGTTCGAGCTTCGAACAGCGTTCCCACCGACTGCAGTTGCGTACAATGAGGCGCTCACCATTGCGGACAGCAAACTAGAAAATGCGTCGCTTCGGGTGAACTGGCTGTAATTGCCGGAATTGGAGCACCGCGAGCGTATGTGCGTTGACGGGAGCGCCTAGAAGGTGTCTTTCCAATCGAACTAGCGATTGGGGGCATATAATGCATGCAGACACAAGGGTCTAATCGATAACGATGAAACACTCAACGAGGTCTTGCCAGAGGGTTCTTCCGTATCAACAAATTGTGACATGATGGCCGCGCTTCGGTGTCATCTCTGTCCGATATGCATCTGGCAAGCCGGTGCATGGTACTGACTCGGCATGTTGTGAGCCACCACTCGGTGGACTACGACCGACTCGCCGAAGCGTTAGCTGCTGAGAATCTCCCGATGCCGCTACCGCCGCCGCGTGTGTCTACGTCCGGCACTTCGGTGTCAACCACGACCCCTTCCCCAATGCACGATCGAATGTCGCGCCACAATATGGACACTTTGTGGTCGAAGATGAGGTGCCATTGATGGAAAGTGCCAGTCGACGCGGTGTTCGCCGCTAGCGGGCTCAGCAAGATCGCACCAATTGGAGTTTGCAGTTTGTAAACAAGTAGTATGAAATTAATCCACAGCCAAGTTGATGCTCGATGTAAATGTAATGGAATGCATTTTGTGGATTGCAGCGAAATAAGAATTCATCGACGGCGCTACATTGACGCTTGCTGCAGACCCGAGCAAAAACAACAAGAGCAGCAAGAAGAAACCGAAGCTCAAGACTCTTGAGGTGCCCGCCTATGGCGTCGACGTGCTACGCTACTGGGCGTCCTGTCACGAGCAGAACTACTTCCTTTGACGCTCAACAACAACATGACGGGTAGTCATCGCAGTAGCTCGACGATGCACAGCCGAGATCGCCAGGTACCGGAACACAACCACAAACGCGACCAGAACCCATGCGTTGAATGCCCAGTCTGCACGGTACCCGCCTAGTTCGACACCGACGTACGAGTGCACTGCGATATGCTTGCTGTTGAGTGCCACTACGACATCATCAGGGATATTACGCAGTGTTCGACACGGGACGGGAATATCACTCTCGAGGTCGTAGTGCTCGGGGCAGTCACCGAACGCAATTGCGAAGAGACCTCCAAGTGCGTAGCCCTGAGGAATGAGCGAGAGCAACCACAGCAGCGACGGCACAAATCGCACGATGAACAACGACACGAAGTTCAATCCCACAACACCAGCAATCGCTAGGCGCAATTCGCGGCTCAAGTAGACAAGCCACTGCACAAGGTACTGCTGGGAGGCTGCAAACACCGAAAGCGTGAACCAAAACAGCCAGAAGCTGCCCTTGGTCGTAGTTGTCCAAAGACCAAACATCGTGTACATCACGAAGGTGAGCACCAACATCACGCCGGTAGTCATGGGAATGTCGCTTAACGAATCCGCAACATGGAACACCCATGCCGGATAAAAGATGTTTGCTGCACGCTCGCGACGGAAACTGCGAGAGGCATCAAGCGCGCGAAGAGCCACTCCAACGGCAGAGAAGGCACTTAGAATCAGCGTTGTCCAGGAAATCAGCGTTACGCCGTAATTCACACCAGTGTACGTGTCGTACTCGTCTTCACGTGACCACGCCAACACTATGAAGATCCCCAGGAATGCAACACCAACAGCCAACACGGCCTGTCGCGGCAGGCGGCTCGAAGTGCTCATCCAGACACACAGGATCAGGCGCCAGTACGAGACGATGTATCGCCACATTACCCACTGCAGCTGCGTCGAAAGTCTTGCTGCATACCAGGATGCGGACGAAGTCGATACACGCCCAGATCCAAACGCCACGATTACCTCAGGGATAACCTTGGATGGACGTAGGACACCAACGCGTTGGAGTTGCGTCGTCCATGAACGCTTGGCATCACTCTGGTTGAACAATTTTGCGAACTTACTCGGCTCCACCTTGGTACCACCACTTTCGATGTACTCTAGTGCCCACGACACAATTGAGCCGGACTGAGGTAGCTTCTTGACACTCCACACCGTCTGAATGTACTTGATAAGCAACTTGCAGTCTGAGCCAATGTCACCGGCAAACACAACTTCACCACTTGATCGAGAAAGTAGCACAACACGCGAGAAAAGCCGCAAAAGTTCCAGTCCTGGCGTGTCGAGCGCGCAAAGCACCACACGACCCGTCTTGGCTACACGCTGCAAAGAGCTCATTACCAACTTGGCACCTTGTTCATCCAGGTCCTGAGTTGGGTTATCCACCAGCAGCGCAATCTTGCCGGCGACTAGCTCAATACCGAATGAGACTCGACGCTGCTCGTGTCGCTTACACTCATGGACTTGGATGTCTGCGACCATTTCGAGCTCCAACAACTCGATCCAAGCAGACACATATTCGGTGTTCTTACCCACGAGAGTCGCGGCGAACGTCAACGACTCGCGGACAGTCAAGTGAGCCCATAAGGCATCACGCGACCAGCAGTAACCAACCACGCGCTGGAGCACGCTTCTATCGGCAGTGTGCCCATTGAGCAACACCTTCCCTTCAAAGTGCACAATTCCCGTGTCCTCCTGGCCGGCGATAAATGCCAAAAGCGATGCAAGCGACTGCTCCGTCGATCCAACAACAGCAGTTAATGATCCCGATGAGGAGTACCCGGACACACTGCGCAGCAACAATGTTTGGGTAGCACTCTTGGTCGACGTGACTCCTTCAAACGCTAGTGTCCAGTTCACGCCACAGTGAAGCAACTTCGCGCTACCGGTCAGAGCAGCAGATGGCATCAATTCATCACCCCACACAGCGGCTTTCTGTGTCTTAGAGCTCACAGAAGACACCTTGACACCTGTGCTGCCGTCTGCTTCATCTTCTGGCTCGATTTCATCTTCCTTCGAGCCGAGATTTGTGGTTTCGGCAAAACCCATTTCGATCGTCAACGATCGTCCATGTTCGGACTTTCGTCGTTCAGATTTTAAGCTCGTTGTTTCTTCGCTGCCACCCAACGCCACCTCACTAACAACTTGCGAATGCTTGCTCTTGGACCGCCGCTTTTTGCTTGGTGTCATGGCTTCCCGTGCAATACTACTCGCGGTCTTCTTAACTTCGTCTGCGGTCATGTTGGTGGGGATTTTCCCGCTCCTCGAATCAGAACGCGAAGATTTTGAGCTTCGAGCTGAAGTACCCGACGCAACTGTACGAGAAGGGGCATCCCAATCAGACGCGTCGGTGGGGGCACTTTGCCAATCACCAACCTCTTGTACAGCACGAAATGAGGATGAATGGGTCTTCGCAGACGTAGGTGGCAGGGTGCCAGAAGTAGTAGAACCCGTCACACGACCCCGAATAACAGCATCACGGTACTGTAGAGCAGTTGTCGGGACGTGGTCATCACCCCATCTCGACTCACCCTTCGTTTTCATAACAGAGCCCACAATTCGCGATAGCCTCGCAGAGCGGGACTCCGTCACAGCAGCATCGAACTGACTCAGTACCAGCGAGCCGTACGAGTCGCTCGTGGCGCTCTCCAGACGCTCACGGAGCTCCACACCGTACTTCTTCTTGTACGACACGCGGATCTGCTCCATTACCAGCGAGTAGCGCACCAGCCACACGCTCAGGCTGTACGAGTTCGACTCGACGCTCTGCAGAGAGCTCTCGAACACATCCGCAAGCAGATCGTAGCGCTCCAGGACCCAGCGAACGTAGTACAGCAGTGCCGCGCCAGCATCGTCCTCAAACTCCGCCTCAATAGCCTTCACCAGCGTCGACTTGTACTTGGCCTCATACGCGGCGTTGATCTGCACCACATGCTCCGCCGGACTGCTCAGCAGCACATTCACAAACGTGTCTTCGTCTGTTCCCCACTTGCCCTCGCCGGCCTTGTACACGATCTCTGCGTCTGCCTCCGCCTTCGCCACAGTGTACACCGACGCATCGAACTCCGCCACCTCGCCACGGAGCGCAGCAAGGATCACCACACGCAGGTCGCCGCTCAGCGCGCGGCCCAGCACCTCGACCAGATCCTCGCCGTACAGCTCCGAGTACGCCTTCTTCAGCAGACTGATCTCCGCGTTCGAGCGTCCGAGGATCACCGAGTACCACTGCGACACGGCTGCCTTGCCCGTCGTCACGCTGCGCACAAGCTCCGCCTCGATCTCCACCACGGGACGAACAGTCAGCTTCACCAGCGACGAGTAGTTGCTGCTGGCGCGGCTGCTAGATGCCGTAGAGCTTGAGCTCGCGTTCGCGCTCTCGATCACCTCGGTCAGACTCTTCTTGTGGAGAGCCTTGTAGCGGACAGCAATCAGGAAGCGTTGCACTGTCGTGTAGCGCAGGAACAGTGCCGCTAGTGCCTTCTCGTCCACCGTCTCACCGGACACTAGCGTCGCCACCTCCTCGACGGCTGAGTCGATCTCTTCTGAGTAGCTCACCTCAGCACCGCTGTAGTAGTCGAGTGCCGACTCCGAGTAAATAACTGTTGTCTCCGTAAACTCTTCAACTTCAGACTCGCCTTCCATCTCTGTGACCTTCGCATCAACCACATCGGACATCACTAATGCGTCAGACATAGCGGCTTCCGTGGTCTCCTTCACCGTCTCCTCCACCGTCTCCACGGTCTCGGACGTGGTAGGCGCACTGCGCACCACGCGGCGGATGATCGTCTTCCCGTCTTCCGTCGTCTCCGTCGTCTCCTGCACCGTGGACGTATCATCACTCGAGCCGCTCTCCACGACGTAGGAAGCACCGCCGCTCGCAGCACCTCCACGAACCACACGGCGAACGATCGTCTGACCGTCCTCCGTCACTTCCGTGGTCTCCTCCACCGTCTCCTCCACCGTCTCGACGGTCTCGGACGTGGTAGGCGCACTGCGCACCACGCGGCGGATGATCGTCTTCCCGTCTTCCGTCGTCTCCGTCGTCTCCTGCACCGTGGACGTATCATCGCTCGAGCCGCTCTCCACAACGTAGGAAGCACCGCCGCTCGCAGCACCTCCACGAACCACACGGCGAACGATCGTCTGACCGTCCTCCGTCACTTCCGTGGTCTCCTCCACCGTCTCCTCCACCGTCTCGACGGTCTCGGACGTGGTAGGCGCACTGCGCACCACGCGGCGGATGATCGTCTTCCCGTCTTCCGTCGTCTCGACAGTCTCCACGGTCTCCTCCGTAGACTCGCTCGTCACCGCGATGGCGCCGGCAACAGCAGCAACGCCGCCGACCACCTCCACAGTCTCGCTAGACACCGTGAACGACGACGTAGACACGTCCTCCGACACGTCCTCGCTCGTCTTCGTCGTCTCCGTCACCTCGGTCACCTCCACGGTCTCCACGGTCTCCACGGTCTCAGCCGTCTCCTCCGTCACCTCGGTCACCTCGGTCGTCTCAACAGTCTCGACAGTCTCGACAGTCTCCACGGTCTCCTCGGTCGTCTCCTCCGTCGTCTCGACAGTCTCCACGGTCTCCTCCGTAGACTCGCTCGTCACCGCGATGGCGCCGGCAACAGCAGCAACGCCGCCGACCACCTCCACAGTCTCGCTAGACACCGTGAACGACGACGTAGACACGTCCTCCGACACGTCCTCGCTCGTCTTCGTCGTCTCCGTCACCTCGGTCACCTCCACGGTCTCCACGGTCTCCACGGTCTCAGCCGTCTCCTCCGTCACCTCGGTCACCTCGGTCGTCTCAACAGTCTCGACAGTCTCGACAGTCTCCACGGTCTCCTCGGTCGTCTCCTCCGTCGTCTCGACAGTCTCCACGGTCTCCTCCGTAGACTCGCTCGTCACCGCGATGGCGCCGGCAACAGCAGCAACGCCGCCGACCACCTCCACAGTCTCGCTAGACACCGTGAACGACGACGTAGACACGTCCTCCGACACGTCCTCGCTCGTCTTCGTCGTCTCCGTCACCTCGGTCACCTCCACGGTCTCCACGGTCTCCACGGTCTCAGCCGTCTCCTCCGTCACCTCGGTCACCTCGGTCGTCTCAACAGTCTCGACAGTCTCGACAGTCTCATCCGTCGTCTCGACAGTCTCCTCCGTCGTCTCGACAGTCTCCACGGTCTCCTCCGTAGACTCGCTCGTCACCGCGATGGCGCCGGCAACAGCAGCAACGCCGCCGACCACCTCCACAGTCTCGCTAGACACCGTGAACGACGACGTAGACACGTCCTCCGACACGTCCTCGCTCGTCTTCGTCGTCTCCGTCACCTCGGTCACCTCCACGGTCTCCACGGTCTCCACGGTCTCAGCCGTCTCCTCCGTCACCTCGGTCACCTCGGTCGTCTCAACAGTCTCGACAGTCTCGACAGTCTCCTCCGTCGTCTCGACAGTCTCCTCCGTCGTCTCGACAGTCTCCACGGTCTCCTCCGTAGACTCGCTCGTCACCGCGATGGCGCCGGCAACAGCAGCAACGCCGCCGACCACCTCCACAGTCTCGCTAGACACCGTGAACGACGACGTAGACACGTCCTCCGACACGTCCTCGCTCGTCTTCGTCGTCTCCGTCACCTCGGTCACCTCCACGGTCTCCACGGTCTCCACGGTCTCCACGGTCTCAGCCGTCTCCTCCGTCACCTCGGTCACCTCGGTCGTCTCAACAGTCTCGACAGTCTCGACAGTCTCCACGGTCTCCTCGGTCGTCTCCTCCGTCGTCTCGACAGTCTCCACGGTCTCCTCCGTAGACTCGCTCGTCACCGCGATGGCGCCGGCAACAGCAGCAACGCCGCCGACCACCTCCACAGTCTCGCTAGACACCGTGAACGACGACGTAGACACGTCCTCCGACACGTCCTCGCTCGTCTTCGTCGTCTCCGTCACCTCGGTCACCTCCACGGTCTCCACGGTCTCCACGGTCTCCACGGTCTCAGCCGTCTCCTCCGTCACCTCGGTCACCTCGGTCGTCTCAACAGTCTCGACAGTCTCGACAGTCTCCACGGTCTCCTCGGTCGTCTCCTCCGTCGTCTCGACAGTCTCCACGGTCTCCTCCGTAGACTCGCTCGTCACCGCGATGGCGCCGGCAACAGCAGCAACGCCGCCGACCACCTCCACAGTCTCGCTAGACACCGTGAACGACGACGTAGACACGTCCTCCGACACGTCCTCGCTCGTCTTCGTCGTCTCCGTCACCTCGGTCACCTCCACGGTCTCCACGGTCTCCACGGTCTCAGCCGTCTCCTCCGTCACCTCGGTCACCTCGGTCGTCTCAACAGTCTCGACAGTCTCGACAGTCTCCACGGTCTCCTCGGTCGTCTCCTCCGTCGTCTCGACAGTCTCCACGGTCTCCTCCGTAGACTCGCTCGTCACCGCGATGGCGCCGGCAACAGCAGCAACGCCGCCGACCACCTCCACAGTCTCGCTAGACACCGTGAACGACGACGTAGACACGTCCTCCGACACGTCCTCGCTCGTCTTCGTCGTCTCCGTCACCTCGGTCACCTCCACGGTCTCCACGGTCTCCACGGTCTCAGCCGTCTCCTCCGTCACCTCGGTCACCTCGGTCGTCTCAACAGTCTCGACAGTCTCGACAGTCTCCTCCGTCGTCTCGACAGTCTCCTCCGTCGTCTCGACAGTCTCCTCCGTCGTCTCGACAGTCTCAATAGTCTCCACGGTCTCCTCGGTCGTCTCCTCCGTCGTCTCGACAGTCTCCACGGTCTCCTCCGTAGACTCGCTCGTCACCGCGATGGCGCCGGCAACAGCAGCAACGCCGCCGACCACCTCCACCGTCTCGCTAGACACCGTCAACGAAGAACTCGACACGTCCTCCGACACGTCCTCGCTCGTCTCCGTCGTCTCCGTCACCTCGGTCACCTCCACGGTCTCCACGGTCTCAGCCGTCTCCTCCGTCACCTCAGTCACCTCGGTCGTCTCCACAGTCTCAACAGTCTCGACAGTCTCGACAGTCTCCGTCGTCTCCTCCGTCGTCTCGACAGTCTCCACGGTCTCCTCCGTAGACTCGCTCGTCACCGCGATGGCGCCGGCAACAGCAGCAACGCCGCCGACCACCTCCACCGTCTCGCTAGACACCGTCAACGAAGAACTCGACACGTCCTCCGACACGTCCTCGCTCGTCTCCGTCGTCTCCGTCACCTCGGTCACCTCCACGGTCTCCACGGTCTCAGCCGTCTCCTCCGTCACCTCAGTCACCTCGGTCGTCTCAACAGTCTCGACAGTCTCGACAGTCTCCTCCGTCGTCTCGACAGTCTCCTCCGTCGTCTCGACAGTCTCCTCCGTCGTCTCGACAGTCTCAATAGTCTCCACGGTCTCCTCGGTCGTCTCCTCCGTCGTCTCGACAGTCTCCACGGTCTCCTCCGTAGACTCGCTCGTCACCGCGATGGCGCCGGCAACAGCAGCAACGCCGCCGACCACCTCCACAGTCTCGCTAGACACCGTGAACGACGACGTAGACACGTCCTCCGACACGTCCTCGCTCGTCTTCGTCGTCTCCGTCACCTCGGTCACCTCCACGGTCTCCACGGTCTCCACGGTCTCAGCCGTCTCCTCCGTCACCTCGGTCACCTCGGTCGTCTCAACAGTCTCGACAGTCTCGACAGTCTCCTCCGTCGTCTCGACAGTCTCCTCCGTCGTCTCGACAGTCTCCTCCGTCGTCTCGACAGTCTCAATAGTCTCCACGGTCTCCTCGGTCGTCTCCTCCGTCGTCTCGACAGTCTCCACGGTCTCCTCCGTAGACTCGCTCGTCACCGCGATGGCGCCGGCAACAGCAGCAACGCCGCCGACCACCTCCACAGTCTCGCTAGACACCGTGAACGACGACGTAGACACGTCCTCCGACACGTCCTCGCTCGTCTTCGTCGTCTCCGTCACCTCGGTCACCTCCACGGTCTCCACGGTCTCCACGGTCTCAGCCGTCTCCTCCGTCACCTCGGTCACCTCGGTCGTCTCAACAGTCTCGACAGTCTCGACAGTCTCCTCCGTCGTCTCGACAGTCTCCTCCGTCGTCTCGACAGTCTCCTCCGTCGTCTCGACAGTCTCAATAGTCTCCACGGTCTCCTCGGTCGTCTCCTCCGTCGTCTCGACAGTCTCCACGGTCTCCTCCGTAGACTCGCTCGTCACCGCGATGGCGCCGGCAACAGCAGCAACGCCGCCGACCACCTCCACAGTCTCGCTAGACACCGTGAACGACGACGTAGACACGTCCTCCGACACGTCCTCGCTCGTCTTCGTCGTCTCCGTCACCTCGGTCACCTCCACGGTCTCCACGGTCTCCACGGTCTCAGCCGTCTCCTCCGTCACCTCGGTCACCTCGGTCGTCTCAACAGTCTCGACAGTCTCGACAGTCTCCTCCGTCGTCTCGACAGTCTCCTCCGTCGTCTCGACAGTCTCCTCCGTCGTCTCGACAGTCTCAATAGTCTCCACGGTCTCCTCGGTCGTCTCCTCCGTCGTCTCGACAGTCTCCACGGTCTCCTCCGTAGACTCGCTCGTCACCGCGATGGCGCCGGCAACAGCAGCAACGCCGCCGACCACCTCCACAGTCTCGCTAGACACCGTGAACGACGACGTAGACACGTCCTCCGACACGTCCTCGCTCGTCTTCGTCGTCTCCGTCACCTCGGTCACCTCGGTCGTCTCAACAGTCTCAACAGTCTCGACAGTCTCCTCCGTCGTCTCGACAGTCTCCTCCGTCGTCTCGACAGTCTCCTCCGTCGTCTCGACAGTCTCAATAGTCTCCACGGTCTCCTCGGTCGTCTCCTCCGTCGTCTCGACAGTCTCCACGGTCTCCTCCGTAGACTCGCTCGTCACCGCGATGGCGCCGGCAACAGCAGCAACGCCGCCGACCACCTCCACAGTCTCGCTAGACACCGTGAACGACGACGTAGACACGTCCTCCGACACGTCCTCGCTCGTCTTCGTCGTCTCCGTCACCTCGGTCACCTCCACGGTCTCCACGGTCTCCACGGTCTCAGCCGTCTCCTCCGTCACCTCGGTCACCTCGGTCGTCTCAACAGTCTCGACAGTCTCGACAGTCTCCTCCGTCGTCTCGACAGTCTCCTCCGTCGTCTCGACAGTCTCCTCCGTCGTCTCGACAGTCTCAATAGTCTCCACGGTCTCCTCGGTCGTCTCCTCCGTCGTCTCGACAGTCTCCACGGTCTCCTCCGTAGACTCGCTCGTCACCGCGATGGCGCCGGCAACAGCAGCAACGCCGCCGACCACCTCCACCGTCTCGCTAGACACCGTCAACGAAGAACTCGACACGTCCTCCGACACGTCCTCGCTCGTCTCCGTCGTCTCCGTCACCTCGGTCACCTCCACGGTCTCCACGGTCTCAGCCGTCTCCTCCGTCACCTCAGTCACCTCGGTCGTCTCCACAGTCTCAACAGTCTCGACAGTCTCGACAGTCTCCGTCGTCTCCTCCGTCGTCTCGACAGTCTCCACGGTCTCCTCCGTCGTCTCGACAGTCTCCACGGTCTCCTCCGTAGACTCGCTCGTCACCGCGATGGCGCCGGCAACAGCAGCAACGCCGCCGACCACCTCCACCGTCTCGCTAGACACCGTCAACGAAGAACTCGACACGTCCTCCGACACGTCCTCGCTCGTCTCCGTCGTCTCCGTCACCTCGGTCACCTCCACGGTCTCCACGGTCTCAGCCGTCTCCTCCGTCACCTCGGTCACCTCGGTCGTCTCAACAGTCTCGACAGTCTCGACAGTCTCATCCGTCGTCTCGACAGTCTCAATAGTCTCCACGGTCTCCTCGGTCGTCTCCTCCGTCGTCTCGACAGTCTCCACGGTCTCCTCCGTAGACTCGCTCGTCACCGCGATGGCGCCGGCAACAGCAGCAACGCCGCCGACCACCTCCACAGTCTCGCTAGACACCGTGAACGACGACGTAGACACGTCCTCCGACACGTCCTCGCTCGTCTTCGTCGTCTCCGTCACCTCGGTCACCTCCACGGTCTCCACGGTCTCCACGGTCTCAGCCGTCTCCTCCGTCACCTCGGTCACCTCGGTCGTCTCAACAGTCTCGACAGTCTCGACAGTCTCCTCCGTCGTCTCGACAGTCTCCTCCGTCGTCTCGACAGTCTCAATAGTCTCCACGGTCTCCTCGGTCGTCTCCTCCGTCGTCTCGACAGTCTCCACGGTCTCCTCCGTAGACTCGCTCGTCACCGCGATGGCGCCGGCAACAGCAGCAACGCCGCCGACCACCTCCACCGTCTCGCTAGACACCGTCAACGAAGACGTCGACACGTCCTCCGACACGTCCTCGCTCGTCTCCGTCGTCTCCGTCACCTCGGTCACCTCCACGGTCTCCACGGTCTCAGCCGTCTCCTCCGTCACCTCAGTCACCTCGGTCGTCTCCACAGTCTCGACAGTCTCGACAGTCTCCGTCAGTCTCGACAGTCTCCTCCGTCGTCTCGACAGTCTCCACGGTCTCCTCCGTCGTCTCGACAGTCTCCACGGTCTCCTCCGTAGACTCGCTCGTCACCGCGATGGCGCCGGCAACAGCAGCAACGCCGCCGACCACCTCCACCGTCTCGCTAGACACCGTCAACGAAGAACGTCGACACGTCCTCCGACACGTCCTCGCTCGTCTCCGTCGTCTCCGTCACCTCGGTCACCTCCACGGTCTCCACGGTCTCAGCCGTCTCCTCCGTCACCTCAGTCACCTCGGTCGTCTCCACAGTCTCAACAGTCTCGACAGTCTCGACAGTCTCCGTCGTCTCCTCCGTCGTCTCGACAGTCTCCACGGTCGTCTCCTCCGTCGTCTCGACAGTCTCCACGGTCTCCTCCGTAGACTCGCTCGTCACCGCGATGGCGCCGGCAACAGCAGCAACGCCGCCGACCACCTCCACAGTCTCGCTAGACACCGTGAACGACGACGTAGACACGTCCTCCGACACGTCCTCGCTCGTCTTCGTCGTCTCCGTCACCTCGGTCACCTCCACGGTCTCCACGGTCTCAGCCGTCTCCTCCGTCACCTCAGTCACCTCGGTCGTCTCCACAGTCTCAACAGTCTCGACAGTCTCGACAGTCTCCGTCGTCTCGACAGTCTCATAGTCTCCACGGTCTCCTCGGTCGTCTCCTCCGTCGTCTCGACAGTCTCCACGGTCTCCTCCGTAGACTCGCTCGTCACCGCGATGGCGCCGGCAACAGCAGCAACGCCGCCGACCACCTCCACAGTCTCGCTAGACACCGTGAACGACGAACTCGACACGTCCTCCGACACGTCCTCGCTCGTCTCCGTCGTCTCCGTCACCTCGGTCACCTCCACGGTCTCCACGGTCTCAGCCGTCTCCTCCGTCACCTCAGTCACCTCGGTCGTCTCCACAGTCTCAACAGTCTCGACAGTCTCGACAGTCTCCGTCGTCTCCTCCGTCGTCTCGACAGTCTCCACGGTCTCCTCCGTCGTCTCGACAGTCTCCACGGTCTCCTCCGTAGACTCGCTCGTCACCGCGATGGCGCCGGCAACAGCAGCAACGCCGCCGACCACCTCCACCGTCTCGCTAGACACCGTCAACGAAGAACTCGACACGTCCTCCGACACGTCCTCGCTCGTCTCCGTCGTCTCCGTCACCTCGGTCACCTCCACGGTCTCCACGGTCTCAGCCGTCTCCTCCGTCACCTCAGTCACCTCGGTCGTCTCCACAGTCTCAACAGTCTCGACAGTCTCGACAGTCTCCGTCGTCTCCTCCGTCGTCTCGACAGTCTCCACGGTCTCCTCCGTCGTCTCGACAGTCTCCACGGTCTCCTCCGTAGACTCGCTCGTCACCGCGATGGCGCCGGCAACAGCAGCAACGCCGCCGACCACCTCCACCGTCTCGCTAGACACCGTCAACGAAGAACTCGACACGTCCTCCGACACGTCCTCGCTCGTCTCCGTCGTCTCCGTCACCTCGGTCACCTCCACGGTCTCCACGGTCTCAGCCGTCTCCTCCGTCACCTCAGTCACCTCGGTCGTCTCCACAGTCTCAACAGTCTCGACAGTCTCGACAGTCTCCGTCGTCTCCTCCGTCGTCTCGACAGTCTCCACGGTCTCCTCCGTCGTCTCGACAGTCTCCACGGTCTCCTCCGTAGACTCGCTCGTCACCGCGATGGCGCCGGCAACAGCAGCAACGCCGCCGACCACCTCCACCGTCTCGCTAGACACCGTCAACGAAGAACTCGACACGTCCTCCGACACGTCCTCGCTCGTCTCCGTCGTCTCCGTCACCTCGGTCACCTCCACGGTCTCCACGGTCTCAGCCGTCTCCTCCGTCACCTCAGTCACCTCGGTCGTCTCCACAGTCTCAACAGTCTCGACAGTCTCGACAGTCTCCGTCGTCTCCTCCGTCGTCTCGACAGTCTCCACGGTCTCCTCCGTCGTCTCGACAGTCTCCACGGTCTCCTCCGTAGACTCGCTCGTCACCGCGATGGCGCCGGCAACAGCAGCAACGCCGCCGACCACCTCCACCGTCTCGCTAGACACCGTCAACGAAGAACTCGACACGTCCTCCGACACGTCCTCGCTCGTCTCCGTCGTCTCCGTCACCTCGGTCACCTCCACGGTCTCCACGGTCTCAGCCGTCTCCTCCGTCACCTCAGTCACCTCGGTCGTCTCCACAGTCTCAACAGTCTCGACAGTCTCGACAGTCTCCGTCGTCTCCTCCGTCGTCTCGACAGTCTCCACGGTCTCCTCCGTCGTCTCGACAGTCTCCACGGTCTCCTCCGTAGACTCGCTCGTCACCGCGATGGCGCCGGCAACAGCAGCAACGCCGCCGACCACCTCCACCGTCTCGCTAGACACCGTCAACGAAGAACTCGACACGTCCTCCGACACGTCCTCGCTCGTCTCCGTCGTCTCCGT
Organism: Phytopythium helicoides; assembly: GCA_024867545.1. Taxonomy (NCBI): domain Eukaryota; phylum Oomycota; class Peronosporomycetes; order Pythiales; family Pythiaceae; genus Phytopythium; species Phytopythium helicoides. The sequence goes on from JANFNE010000043.1 coordinate 208,029, forward strand.
CACCTCGGTCACCTCCACGGTCTCCACGGTCTCAGCCGTCTCCTCCGTCACCTCAGTCACCTCGGTCGTCTCCACAGTCTCAACAGTCTCGACAGTCTCGACAGTCTCCGTCGTCTCCTCCGTCGTCTCGACAGTCTCCACGGTCTCCTCCGTCGTCTCGACAGTCTCCACGGTCTCCTCCGTAGACTCGCTCGTCACCGCGATGGCGCCGGCAACAGCAGCAACGCCGCCGACCACCTCCACCGTCTCGCTAGACACCGTCAACGAAGAACTCGACACGTCCTCCGACACGTCCTCGCTCGTCTCCGTCGTCTCCGTCACCTCGGTCACCTCCACGGTCTCCACGGTCTCAGCCGTCTCCTCCGTCACCTCGGTCACCTCGGTCGTCTCAACAGTCTCGACAGTCTCGACAGTCTCCTCCGTCGTCTCGACAGTCTCCTCCGTCGTCTCGACAGTCTCCTCCGTCGTCTCGACAGTCTCAATAGTCTCCACGGTCTCCTCGGTCGTCTCCTCCGTCGTCTCGACAGTCTCCACGGTCTCCTCCGTAGACTCGCTCGTCACCGCGATGGCGCCGGCAACAGCAGCAACGCCGCCGACCACCTCCACAGTCTCGCTAGACACCGTGAACGACGACGTAGACACGTCCTCCGACACGTCCTCGCTCGTCTTCGTCGTCTCCGTCACCTCGGTCACCTCCACGTTCTCCACGGTCTCCACGGTCTCAGCCGACTCCTCCGTCACTTCCGTGGTCTCCTCCACCGTCTCCTCCACCGTCTCGACGGTCTCGGACGTGGTAGGCGCACTGCGCACCACGCGGCGGATGATCGTCTTCCCGTCTTCCGTCGTCTCCGTCGTCTCCTGCACCGTGGACGTATCATCGCTCGAGCCGCTCTCCACAACGTAGGAAGCACCGCCGCTCGCAGCACCTCCACGAACCACACGGCGAACGATCGTCTGACCGTCCTCCGTCACTTCCGTGGTCTCCTCCACCGTCTCCTCCACCGTCTCGACGGTCTCGGACGTGGTAGGCGCACTGCGCACCACGCGGCGGATGATCGTCTTCCCGTCTTCCGTCGTCTCCGTCGTCTCCTGCACCGTGGACGTATCATCGCTCGAGCCGCTCTCCACAACGTAGGAAGCACCGCCGCTCGCAGCACCTCCACGAACCACACGGCGAACGATCGTCTGACCGTCCTCCGTCACTTCCGTGGTCTCCTCCACCGTCTCCTCCACCGTCTCGACGGTCTCGGACGTGGTAGGCGCACTGCGCACCACGCGGCGGATGATCGTCTTCCCGTCTTCCGTCGTCTCCGTCGTCTCCTGCACCGTGGACGTATCATCGCTCGAGCCGCTCTCCACAACGTAGGAAGCACCGCCGCTCGCAGCACCTCCACGAACCACACGGCGAACGATCGTCTGACCGTCCTCCGTCACTTCCGTGGTCTCCTCCACCGTCTCCTCCACCGTCTCGACGGTCTCGGACGTGGTAGGCGCACTGCGCACCACGCGGCGGATGATCGTCTTCCCGTCTTCCGTCGTCTCCGTCGTCTCCTGCACCGTGGACGTATCATCGCTCGAGCCGCTCTCCACAACGTAGGAAGCACCGCCGCTCGCAGCACCTCCACGAACCACACGGCGAACGATCGTCTGACCGTCCTCCGTCACTTCCGTGGTCTCCTCCACCGTCTCCTCCACCGTCTCGACGGTCTCGGACGTGGTAGGCGCACTGCGCACCACGCGGCGGATGATCGTCTTCCCGTCTTCCGTCGTCTCCGTCGTCTCCTGCACCGTGGACGTATCATCGCTCGAGCCGCTCTCCACAACGTAGGAAGCACCGCCGCTCGCAGCACCTCCACGAACCACACGGCGAACGATCGTCTGACCGTCCTCCGTCACTTCCGTGGTCTCCTCCACCGTCTCCTCCACCGTCTCGACGGTCTCGGACGTGGTAGGCGCACTGCGCACCACGCGGCGGATGATCGTCTTCCCGTCTTCCGTCGTCTCCGTCGTCTCCTGCACCGTGGACGTATCATCGCTCGAGCCGCTCTCCACAACGTAGGAAGCACCGCCGCTCGCAGCACCTCCACGAACCACACGGCGAACGATCGTCTGACCGTCCTCCGTCACTTCCGTGGTCTCCTCCACCGTCTCCTCCACCGTCTCGACGGTCTCGGACGTGGTAGGCGCACTGCGCACCACGCGGCGGATGATCGTCTTCCCGTCTTCCGTCGTCTCCGTCGTCTCCTGCACCGTGGACGTATCATCGCTCGAGCCTGCTCTCCACAACGTAGGAAGCACCGCCGCTCGCAGCACCTCCACGAACCACACGGCGAACGATCGTCTGACCGTCCTCCGTCACTTCCGTGGTCTCCTCCACCGTCTCCTCCACCGTCTCGACGGTCTCGGACGTGGTAGGCGCACTGCGCACCACGCGGCGGATGATCGTCTTCCCGTCTTCCGTCGTCTCCGTCGTCTCCTGCACCGTGGACGTATCATCGCTCGAGCCGCTCTCCACAACGTAGGAAGCACCGCCGCTCGCAGCACCTCCACGAACCACACGGCGAACGATCGTCTGACCGTCCTCCGTCACTTCCGTGGTCTCCTCCACCGTCTCCTCCACCGTCTCGACGGTCTCGGACGTGGTAGGCGCACTGCGCACCACGCGGCGGATGATCGTCTTCCCGTCTTCCGTCGTCTCCGTCGTCTCCTGCACCGTGGACGTATCATCGCTCGAGCCGCTCTCCACAACGTAGGAAGCACCGCCGCTCGCAGCACCTCCACGAACCACACGGCGAACGATCGTCTGACCGTCCTCCGTCACTTCCGTGGTCTCCTCCACCGTCTCCTCCACCGTCTCGACGGTCTCGGACGTGGTAGGCGCACTGCGCACCACGCGGCGGATGATCGTCTTCCCGTCTTCCGTCGTCTCCGTCGTCTCCTGCACCGTGGACGTATCATCGCTCGAGCCGCTCTCCACAACGTAGGAAGCACCGCCGCTCGCAGCACCTCCACGAACCACACGGCGAACGATCGTCTGACCGTCCTCCGTCACTTCCGTGGTCTCCTCCACCGTCTCCTCCACCGTCTCGACGGTCTCGGACGTGGTAGGCGCACTGCGCACCACGCGGCGGATGATCGTCTTCCCGTCTTCCGTCGTCTCCGTCGTCTCCTGCACCGTGGACGTATCATCGCTCGAGCCGCTCTCCACAACGTAGGAAGCACCGCCGCTCGCAGCACCTCCACGAACCACACGGCGAACGATCGTCTGACCGTCCTCCGTCACTTCCGTGGTCTCCTCCACCGTCTCCTCCACCGTCTCGACGGTCTCGGACGTGGTAGGCGCACTGCGCACCACGCGGCGGATGATCGTCTTCCCGTCTTCCGTCGTCTCCGTCGTCTCCTGCACCGTGGACGTATCATCGCTCGAGCCGCTCTCCACAACGTAGGAAGCACCGCCGCTCGCAGCACCTCCACGAACCACACGGCGAACGATCGTCTGACCGTCCTCCGTCACTTCCGTGGTCTCCTCCACCGTCTCCTCCACCGTCTCGACGGTCTCGGACGTGGTAGGCGCACTGCGCACCACGCGGCGGATGATCGTCTTCCCGTCTTCCGTCGTCTCCGTCGTCTCCTGCACCGTGGACGTATCATCGCTCGAGCCGCTCTCCACAACGTAGGAAGCACCGCCGCTCGCAGCACCTCCACGAACCACACGGCGAACGATCGTCTGACCGTCCTCCGTCACTTCCGTGGTCTCCTCCACCGTCTCCTCCACCGTCTCGACGGTCTCGGACGTGGTAGGCGCACTGCGCACCACGCGGCGGATGATCGTCTTCCCGTCTTCCGTCGTCTCCGTCGTCTCCTGCACCGTGGACGTATCATCGCTCGAGCCGCTCTCCACAACGTAGGAAGCACCGCCGCTCGCAGCACCTCCACGAACCACACGGCGAACGATCGTCTGACCGTCCTCCGTCACTTCCGTGGTCTCCTCCACCGTCTCCTCCACCGTCTCGACGGTCTCGGACGTGGTAGGCGCACTGCGCACCACGCGGCGGATGATCGTCTTCCCGTCTTCCGTCGTCTCCGTCGTCTCCTGCACCGTGGACGTATCATCGCTCGAGCCGCTCTCCACAACGTAGGAAGCACCGCCGCTCGCAGCACCTCCACGAACCACACGGCGAACGATCGTCTGACCGTCCTCCGTCACTTCCGTGGTCTCCTCCACCGTCTCCTCCACCGTCTCGACGGTCTCGGACGTGGTAGGCGCACTGCGCACCACGCGGCGGATGATCGTCTTCCCGTCTTCCGTCGTCTCCGTCGTCTCCTGCACCGTGGACGTATCATCGCTCGAGCCGCTCTCCACAACGTAGGAAGCACCGCCGCTCGCAGCACCTCCACGAACCACACGGCGAACGATCGTCTGACCGTCCTCCGTCACTTCCGTGGTCTCCTCCACCGTCTCCTCCACCGTCTCGACGGTCTCGGACGTGGTAGGCGCACTGCGCACCACGCGGCGGATGATCGTCTTCCCGTCTTCCGTCGTCTCCGTCGTCTCCTGCACCGTGGACGTATCATCGCTCGAGCCGCTCTCCACAACGTAGGAAGCACCGCCGCTCGCAGCACCTCCACGAACCACACGGCGAACGATCGTCTGACCGTCCTCCGTCACTTCCGTGGTCTCCTCCACCGTCTCCTCCACCGTCTCGACGGTCTCGGACGTGGTAGGCGCACTGCGCACCACGCGGCGGATGATCGTCTTCCCGTCTTCCGTCGTCTCCGTCGTCTCCTGCACCGTGGACGTATCATCGCTCGAGCCGCTCTCCACAACGTAGGAAGCACCGCCGCTCGCAGCACCTCCACGAACCACACGGCGAACGATCGTCTGACCGTCCTCCGTCACTTCCGTGGTCTCCTCCACCGTCTCCTCCACCGTCTCGACGGTCTCGGACGTGGTAGGCGCACTGCGCACCACGCGGCGGATGATCGTCTTCCCGTCTTCCGTCGTCTCCGTCGTCTCCTGCACCGTGGACGTATCATCGCTCGAGCCGCTCTCCACAACGTAGGAAGCACCGCCGCTCGCAGCACCTCCACGAACCACACGGCGAACGATCGTCTGACCGTCCTCCGTCACTTCCGTGGTCTCCTCCACCGTCTCCTCCACCGTCTCGACGGTCTCGGACGTGGTAGGCGCACTGCGCACCACGCGGCGGATGATCGTCTTCCCGTCTTCCGTCGTCTCCGTCGTCTCCTGCACCGTGGACGTATCATCGCTCGAGCCGCTCTCCACAACGTAGGAAGCACCGCCGCTCGCAGCACCTCCACGAACCACACGGCGAACGATCGTCTGACCGTCCTCCGTCACTTCCGTGGTCTCCTCCACCGTCTCCTCCACCGTCTCGACGGTCTCGGACGTGGTAGGCGCACTGCGCACCACGCGGCGGATGATCGTCTTCCCGTCTTCCGTCGTCTCCGTCGTCTCCTGCACCGTGGACGTATCATCACTCGAGCCGCTCTCCACGACGTAGGAAGCACCGCCGCTCGCAGCGCCTCCGCGAACCACGCGGCGAACGATCGTCTGACCGTCCTCCGTCACTTCCGTGGTCTCCTCCACCGTCTCCTCCACCGTCTCGACGGTCTCGGACGTGGTAGGCGCACTGCGCACCACGCGGCGGATGATCGTCTTCCCGTCTTCCGTCGTCTCCGTCGTCTCCTGCACCGTGGACGTATCATCACTCGAGCCGCTCTCCACGACGTAGGAAGCACCGCCGCTCGCAGCGCCTCCGCGAACCACGCGGCGAACGATCGTCTGACCGTCCTCCGTCACTTCCGTGGTCTCCTCCACCGTCTCCTCCACCGTCTCCACGGTCTCGGACGTGGTAGGCGCACTGCGCACCACGCGGCGGATGATCGTCTTCCCGTCTTCCGTCGTCTCCGTCGTCTCCTGCACCGTGGACGTATCATCACTCGAGCCGCTCTCCACAACGTAGGAAGCACCGCCGCTCGCAGCGCCTCCGCGAACCACGCGGCGAACGATCGTCTGACCGTCCTCCGTCACTTCCGTGGTCTCCTCCACCGTCTCCTCCACCGTCTCCACGGTCTCGGACGTGGTAGGCGCACTGCGCACCACGCGGCGGATGATCGTCTTCCCGTCTTCCGTCGTCTCCGTCGTCTCCTGCACCGTGGACGTATCATCACTCGAGCCGCTCTCCACAACGTAGGAAGCACCGCCGCTCGCAGCGCCTCCGCGAACCACGCGGCGAACGATCGTCTGACCGTCCTCCGTCACTTCCGTGGTCTCCTCCACCGTCTCCTCCACCGTCTCGACGGTCTCGGACGTGGTAGGCGCACTGCGCACCACGCGGCGGATGATCGTCTTCCCGTCTTCCGTCGTCTCCGTCGTCTCCTGCACCGTGGACGTATCATCACTCGAGCCGCTCTCCACGACGTAGGAAGCACCGCCGCTCGCAGCGCCTCCGCGAACCACGCGGCGAACGATCGTCTGACCGTCCTCCGTCACTTCCGTGGTCTCCTCCACCGTCTCCTCCACCGTCTCCACGGTCTCGGACGTGGTAGGCGCACTGCGCACCACGCGGCGGATGATCGTCTTCCCGTCTTCCGTCGTCTCCGTCGTCTCCTGCACCGTGGACGTATCATCACTCGAGCCGCTCTCCACGACGTAGGAAGCACCGCCGCTCGCAGCGCCTCCGCGAACCACGCGGCGAACGATCGTCTGACCGTCCTCCGTCACTTCCGTGGTCTCCTCCACCGTCTCCTCCACCGTCTCCACGGTCTCGGACGTGGTAGGCGCACTGCGCACCACGCGGCGGATGATCGTCTTCCCGTCTTCCGTCGTCTCCGTCGTCTCCTGCACCGTGGACGTATCATCACTCGAGCCGCTCTCCACGACGTAGGAAGCACCGCCGCTCGCAGCGCCTCCGCGAACCACGCGGCGAACGATCGTCTGACCGTCCTCCGTCACTTCCGTGGTCTCCTCCACCGTCTCCTCCACCGTCTCCACGGTCTCGGACGTGGTAGGCGCACTGCGCACCACGCGGCGGATGATCGTCTTCCCGTCTTCCGTCGTCTCCGTCGTCTCCTGCACCGTGGACGTATCATCACTCGAGCCGCTCTCCACGACGTAGGAAGCACCGCCGCTCGCAGCGCCTCCGCGAACCACGCGGCGAACGATCGTCTGACCGTCCTCCGTCACTTCCGTGGTCTCCTCCACCGTCTCCTCCACCGTCTCCACGGTCTCGGACGTGGTAGGCGCACTGCGCACCACGCGGCGGATGATCGTCTTCCCGTCTTCCGTCGTCTCCGTCGTCTCCTGCACCGTGGACGTATCATCACTCGAGCCGCTCTCCACGACGTAGGAAGCACCGCCGCTCGCAGCGCCTCCGCGAACCACGCGGCGAACGATCGTCTGACCGTCCTCCGTCACTTCCGTGGTCTCCTCCACCGTCTCCTCCACCGTCTCCACGGTCTCGGACGTGGTAGGCGCACTGCGCACCACGCGGCGGATGATCGTCTTCCCGTCATCTGTTGTTTCTAGAGTTTCATGAGGGCCGGTGACACTTCCTATAGGCTGGGTAGGCATAGATACTGACGAGCGCGACTCCGTCACAGCAGCATCGAACTGACTCAGCACCAGCGACCTGTACGAGTCGCTCGTGGCGCTCTCCAGACGCTCACGGAGCTCCATACCGTACTTCTTCTTGTACGACACGCGGATCTGCTCCATCACCAGCGAGTAGCGCACCAGCCACACGCTCAGGCTGTACGAGTTCGACTCGACGCTCTGCAGAGAGCTCTCGAACACATCCGCAAGCAGATCGTAGCGCTCCAGGACCCAGCGAACGTAGTACAGCAGTGCCGCGCCAGCATCGTCCTCAAACTCCGCCTCAATAGCCTTCACCAGCGTCGACTTGTACTTGGCCTCATACGCGGCGTTGATCTGCACCACATGCTCCGCCGGACTGCTCAGCAGCACATTCACAAACGTGTCTTCGTCTGTTCCCCACTTGCCCTCGCCGGCCTTGTACACGATCTCTGCGTCCGCCTCCGCCTTCGCCGCAGTGTACACCGACGCATCGAACTCCGCCACCTCGCCACGGAGCGCAGCAAGGATCACCACACGCAGGTCGCCGCTCAGCGCGCGGCCCAGCACCTCGACCAGATCCTCGCCGTACAGCTCCGAGTACGCCTTCTTCAGCAGACTGATCTCCGCGTTCGAGCGTCCGAGGATCACCGAGTACCACTGCGACACGGCTGCCTTGCCCGTCGTCACGCTGCGCACAAGCTCCGCCTCGATCTCCACCACGGGACGAACAGTCAGCTTCACCAGCGACCAGTAGTTGCTGGTATCACGGTCAGTAGTTGCAGCAGTGGTCGCGCTCGCGCTCTCGATCATCTCGATCAAGCTCTTTTTGTACAGGATCTTGTAGCGAAGCATGATGAGTAGTCGCTGAACAACTGTGTAGCGAAGTAGTATCGTGGTGATGGTACGAACATCCACGGTAATGGAGGATGAGAACTTGTGGATTTCGCTCGCTGCCGTATCAATTTCTTTCGGGAATGCAAGTTCCACGTTTTCGTAGTACTGGGTCAGGATATTGGTGTAAAGACCCCAAGCTGTATGGCTGCTGCCTGTTTGCTTTGTCAGGGGTGTGCTTGCTGGCGAGATAGGCAAGCCACTACTCTGGCGGCGGACGACGCGACGAACAACCGTTCGGGTATCAGCACCGGCAGACCCGGTTGATGAGAAGCCGCTACTAGTTCTGTCCTTGAAAAGACCTTCGTCCTGGCTAGAACGTCGGTGTTGAATAATCCGACGCCTGATGGTGCGAGGCTTGTCGCTACCAGCTTCGCCGCCACTAGAGCTATCCTCTTCCACCTCTTCGACAACTTCTTCCCACTCGGAATTCTCATCATCGCTTCCAACGTCCTCAACGGTTTCAATCACCTCAATGTACTCCACAACTTCGACTGTCTCGAGCACTTCAACGTACTCAACAACTTCGACCTCTTCACCAAGATTCTCGGCGCCGGTATGCTCCACGACTTCGTATTCTTCCACGTACGGTGCATCTTCATAGGTCGTGATGTCGCTTGCGTATTGTGCGTCACCTCGCTCCGTGGCTTCGCGGTAACTCTCTCCTTCAAGGTAGTATCGTGACGAAGAGCCCGACGTTTTTGATCCGGCCACGATCGTCAGGTCATCTGCGAACTTCATGAAGACCGCAAACTTGCTGGCAAACCAGCTCTTGCTTCGATCTGCGGTCTCTACCGGGACTTGAATGCGGTAGCCATCGCTTTCCTCATTATCTGACGACAAACTCAACAAAAAGTCACTCACACGACGGCCAGTTGGACATACAAAACCCAAGTCGGAAAAGTAGTCGACGATGTCTTCTCCTGCGCCGTGGTACACGACCTCACCATTGTTGAGCACCAGCACGACGTCGAAGACCTCACACGGGTCGTGCGCTGAGTGCCCGAGCAGGGACACGACCACATTCTTGCGAAGGCGGCTCTCCTTGTCGAAGCCAGCGACCTCGTCAAGGATGAGAACGTTCTTCTTGCCAAAAGTGCGCGAGATCTGCTGCGCGGCAACGACCGGATAATGCACGGCGAGTTGCTTGACCGTCTGCCAGCAAGCACGCTTCTCCTCCTCCGTACCGGTCTTGAAGAACTCGGGGTGAAAAGTGGTGAAGTACTCGGCGCAGAAGGCGCGCGCGAACGACGCCTTGTCTGCTTGCGGCAAAAGCTGCAGCTGCTTGCCGCGCTGGTACACGAAAGCCACGAATTGCTGGTGCCACTGCTTGAAGTACCTGCGCTTTCTTGCCGTACGGGAACGCCAGGCGCTGCACAGCCACGAGCTCATCGCCCTCTTCGACCTCCTGGAGCTGCCCCACCTTCTCCTCGACGGCCTCCTCCGTCTCCTCGGTCGTCGTCGTCGTCGTCGCCTCGCTTTCAGCCGTCGTGATGGTCGTGACGGTGCGCGTGCCACCGCCGGGCAGCGCCACTCGCTTCGTGGCGGTCGTCGCACCAGGAGACGCCGATGAGAAGCGTCTCGTGGTTGTCGTGGCGGTCGTCGGTCCAGGGGACGCCGACGAGAAGCGTCTCGTGGTGGTCGTGGCGGTCGTCGGCCCTGGGGACGCCGACGAGAAGCGTCTCGTGGTGGTCGTGGCGGTCGTCGGCCCTGGGGACGCCGACGAGAAGCGTCTCGTGGTGGTCGTGGCGGTCGTCGGCCCTGGGGACGCCGACGAGAAGCGTCTCGTGGTGGTCGTGGCGGTCGTCGGCCCTGGGGACGCCGACGAGAAGCGTCTCGTGGTGGTCGTGGTGGCGCCGGGAGACGCCGACGTGGTGACGCGTCTCGTGGTGGTCGTGGTGGCGCCGGGGGAGGCCGACGCGGTGACGCGCCTGGCGGCGGCGGCCGAGTCGCGCTCGCTCTCCATCGCTCGGTCGGTCGCTGCGGTCGCTGCGGGCGCTCGGCTGCGGCTCGGGGCCCGCCGGGGAGTCGCAAAGTGCGGCGACCTCGCGTCCAGCCCCCCGCCCGCCGGTCCCACGGTCGCGCGCTCTCTTGGAGCTTTGGCCCGAGAAACTCAGGGGCGGCGGGCCGGCCCAATCACAGCGACGCACGCATAGTTTCAGCCAATCGGAACGCCCGAAGCAGTGACTCGCAGCCGCCCGGCCCATCCGCATGGGTTCGAGACCTGCTGGCCACTGCGGGTCGCCACGTCGCGCGCCCGGCTGGCATGCGAGGCGCTCGCTCGAGCGCTTGGCGTGCGGCAGCCCTCGGGAGCTTCCTGGCCGACAAGATCTCGGCCGCGGCAGACGATGAGTCGGATATTCGAATGCACAGGAACCTTCGGCGCGGCATCCGAGAGGATACAGCCAACTTCAACACGATCCGCAGACCGATGAATGATTTGACATGCATGTAGAAACACTTATGGATATGCAAAACGAGCTAACTACGCATGTGCAGTCTGTCACCTAGCTGCGGTCCACGATCTTGAGCAGCAGCTTGCGGTATTCCCCGCTCGTGTCGCCACGGATACGCTCACGCAGCTCCTTGCCGAACTGCTGCTTGTACGCGACCTTGATGCGCGGAATTAGCGCGTGGTAGCGCACGACCGCAGAGCTCAATGCATACTCGTCCGTCCCAAAGCCCTTCATCGTCTTCTCAAACAGCTCCGCGAGCTGCTCGAACCGCTCCAGGTCCCAGCGCACGTAGAACAGCAGCGCATCCTTGGCGTCCCCAGAGAACTCCTTCTTGACGGCGTTTATCAGAGACGACTTCTTGTACTTGGACATGTACGCGATGTTCATGTGCTGCAGATGCTCTGGAGGGCTACTCGCCAGGATGCGCACAAACGTCTCCGTGTCCGTGCCGCGGCGGCCCTCTCCAGCTTTGTACAGCGCATCAGCGTCGGCAGCAGCCTTGTCTTGCGTGTGACGGAGGGGTCGTACTCCTGGCGTTCCGCGCGCATCACGGCCAGAACAGCCTTCTTCAGGTCGCCGCTGAGCTCACCGCTCAACACCTTCACGAGGTCCTTCCCGTACATCTGTGTGTACGTGTACTTGAGCATGTTCAGCTCAATGTTAGTCCGCCCCATGATGACCGGGTAGATCCACTTCTCAGTCGTGCCCAGGCCCTTGGTTGCCTTCCGAAGAATCTCAGCCTCAACCTCAACGAGCGGGCGAGCCATCATGGACAGAAGCTTGCCGTAGTCGCCGGTGCTCTTGATCCACACAGTCAGCGACTCTTGTACAGCTGCTGGTACCTGATCCAGATCAAGTAGCGCTGCTCGACCGTCTTGCGGCTCAAGATCGTTGCAAGGGCAGCTTCATCAGATGCTGACCCCCGACACTGCTTCTTGATCTCCTGTGCTGCCGCATCAATCTCCGCAGAGAATGACAATTTCGCACCCTTGTATGCGTCTTGGAGCGACTGGGCATACAAGTTACCAGCCAAAGCGAGTTCGCTGCACGTGCGCTCACGGCCACGGGTCGGCATCTCGTCATCCGATGAATAAACCTCTGCCGAAGACTTCTCGTCCACGCCAGCGCTCCCACTAACTTCCACAAACGAGCCTCTAGTATCGGAAGCACCGCCAGCAGCTGCACCGGCCCCAATAGCTGCACCGGCGTCGGCGCTAGCCGCAGCCGACACCGCCGAGTCAAACACCGACAGCAGCAGCCATCCGTACTCGCCTGTCGCAACGCGCTGGATGCGCTCGCGTAGCTCCACGCCGAACTTGAGCTTGTACGAAATGCGGATCTGCACCAACAGCACGTAGTAGCGCACCACCCACGCGCTCAGGCTGTACGAGTCCTTGCTCGCAGCCTTCAGCGAGCTCTCGAACAATTCGGCCAGCAGCTCGAAGCGCTGCAGGATCCAGCGGATGTAATACAGCAGCGCCTGCTTGGCGTCGCCCGAGAACTCCTTCGAGATTGCGGCAGCCACAGTCGTCTTGTACTTGGCCGTGTACGCAGCGTCGATGTTCTTCACGTGCTCCGCGGGGCTCAGCAGCAGGATGTTGATGAACGTCGTCTCGTCCGTACCCATGCGACCCTCACCAGCCTTGTACAGCGCGTCTGCATCCGCAGCAGCCTTCGCAGACGTGTGCACTGACGCGTCGAACTCCGCCACCTCGCCGCGCATCGCCGTCAGGATCACCTTCTTCAGGTCACCGCTCAGCTCACCGCTCAGCACCTTTGTCAGGTCATCACTGTACAGCTCCGCGTACGTCTTCTTCAGGAGCGCGATCTCGACGTTCGACCGAGCCATCACCACCGGGTAGATCCACTCCTCGGTCGTGCCCAGGCCCTTGGTAGCCTTGCGCAGGATGTGCGCCTCCGTATGCACAAGCGGCTGCAGGAGCATCTGCAGCAGCACCGCGTAGCTGCCAGAGCTCTTGACGTACACCGTCAGGCTCTGCTTGTACAGGATCCAGTACCGCACCCAGATCAGGTAGCGGTACTCCACGCTGTACCGCAGGAATAGCGTCGCCAGCGCCTTCTCGTCCACACTTGAGCCCGACACCAGGCGCTTCACTTCCTCCACAGCCGCGTCAATCTCCGCAGAGAAAGTCAGCGACACGCCGTTCGCGTAGTCAATCACGTAGCGGGAGTAGAAGCTCTTCCACGACACCAGCAGCCACGCCGCAGATCCGGCGGCCGCACCGCTCGCAGCAACGGCGCCTGACGCGCTCACGCTCCCACTAGCACTCGCGCTGCCACTAGCACTCGCGCTGCCACTAGCACTAGCAGCACTCGCGCCAGCAGCAAAGCTACCACTTGCACTGCCAGCAGCAAAACCAGCAGCACCGCCGGCAGCACCGCCGGCAGCTGCACCGGCCCCAATAGCTGCACCGGCGTCGGCGCTAGCCGCAGCCGACACCGCCGAGTCAAACACCGACAGCAGCAGCCATCCGTACTCGCCTGTCGCAACGCGCTGGATGCGCTCGCGTAGCTCCACGCCGAACTTGAGCTTGTACGAAATGCGGATCTGCACCAACAGCACGTAGTAGCGCACCACCCACGCGCTCAGGCTGTACGAGTCCTTGCTCGCAGCCTTCAGCGAGCTCTCGAACAGTTCGGCCAGCAGCTCGAAGCGCTGCAGGATCCAGCGGATGTAGTACAGCAGCGCCTCCTTGGCGTCGCCCGAGAACTCCTTCGAGATCGCGGTAGCCACAGTCGTCTTGTACTTGGCCGTGTACGCAGCGTCGATGTTCTTCACGTGCTCCGCGGGACTCAGCAGCAGGATGTTGATGAACGTCGTCTCGTCCGTACCCACGCGACCCTCACCAGCCTTGTACAGTGCGTCTGCGTCCGCAGCAGCCTTCGCAGACGTGTGCACCTGACGCGTCAAACTCCGCCACCTCGCCACGCATCGCCGTCAGGATCACCTTCTTCAGGTCACCGCTCAGCTCACCGCTCAGCACCTTTGTCAGGTCATCACTGTACAGCTCCGCGTACGTCTTCTTCAGGAGCGCGATCTCGACGTTCGACCGAGCCATCACCACCGGGTAGATCCACTCCTCGGTCGTGCCCAGGCCCTTGGTAGCCTTGCGCAGGATGTGCGCCTCTGTATGCACAAGCGGCTGCAGGAGCATCTGCAGCAGCACCGCGTAGCTGCCAGAGCTCTTGATGTACACCGTCAGGCTCTGCTTGTACAGGATCCAGTACCGCACCCAGATCAGGTAGCGGTACTCCACACTGTACCGCAGGAATAGCGTCGCCAGCGCCTTCTCGTCCACACTCGAACCCGACACCAGGCGCTTCACTTCCTCCACAGCCGCGTCAATCTCCGCAGAGAAAGTCAGCGACACGCCATTCGCGTAGTCAATCACGTAGCGGGAGTAGAAGCTCTTCCACGACACCAGCAGCCACGCCGCAGATCCGGCGGCCGCACCGCTCGCAGCAACGGCGCCTGACGCGCTCACACTGCCGCTTGCACTCGCGCTGCCACTAGCGCTCACACTGCCACTAGCACTCGCGCTGCCACTAGCACTCACATTGCCACTAGCACTCGCGCTGCCACTAGCGCTTGCGCTGCCACTAGCACTCGCGCCAGCAGCAAAGCTACCACTTGCACTGCCAGCAGCAAAACCAGCAGCACCGCCGGCAGCACCGCCGGCAGCACCGCCGGCAGCTGCACCGGCCCCAATAGCTGCACCGGCGTCGGCGCTAGCCGCAGCCGACACCGCCGAGTCAAACACCGACAGCAGCAGCCATCCGTACTCGCCTGTCGCAACACGCTGGATGCGCTCGCGTAGCTCCACGCCGAACTTGAGCTTGTACGAAATGCGGATCTGCACCAACAGCACGTAGTAGCGCACCACCCACGCGCTCAGGCTGTACGAGTCCTTGCTCGCAGCCTTCAGCGAGCTCTCGAACAGTTCGGCCAGCAGCTCGAAGCGCTGCAGGATCCAGCGGATGTAGTACAGCAGCGCCTCCTTGGCGTCGCCCGAGAACTCCTTCGAGATCGCGGTAGCCACAGTCGTCTTGTACTTGGCCGTGTACGCAGCGTCGATGTTCTTCACGTGCTCCGCGGGACTCAGCAGCAGGATGTTGATGAACGTCGTCTCGTCCGTACCCACGCGACCCTCACCAGCCTTGTACAGTGCGTCTGCGTCCGCAGCAGCCTTCGCAGACGTGTGCACCGACGCGTCAAACTCCGCCACCTCGCCACGCATCGCCGTCAGGATCACCTTCTTCAGGTCACCGCTCAGCTCACCGCTCAGCACCTTTGTCAGGTCATCACTGTACAGCTCCGCGTACGTCTTCTTCAGGAGCGCGATCTCGACGTTCGACCGAGCCATCACCACCGGGTAGATCCACTCCTCGGTCGTGCCCAGGCCCTTGGTAGCCTTGCGCAGGATGTGCGCCTCTGTATGCACAAGCGGCTGCAGGAGCATCTGCAGCAGCACCGCGTAGCTGCCAGAGCTCTTGATGTACACCGTCAGGCTCTGCTTGTACAGGATCCAGTACCGCACCCAGATCAGGTAGCGGTACTCCACACTGTACCGCAGGAATAGCGTCGCCAGCGCCTTCTCGTCCACACTCGAACCCGACACCAGGCGCTTCACTTCCTCCACAGCCGCGTCAATCTCCGCAGAGAAAGTCAGCGACACGCCATTCGCGTAGTCAATCACGTAGCGGGAGTAGAAGCTCTTCCACGACACCAGCAGCCACGCCGCAGATCCGGCGGCCGCACCGCTCGCAGCAACGGCGCCTGACGCGCTCACACTGCCGCTTGCATTCGCGCTGCCACTAGCGCTCACACTGCCACTAGCACTCGCGCTGCCACTAGCACTCACATTGCCACTAGCACTCGCGCTGCCACTAGCGCTTGCGCTGCCACTAGCACTCGCGCCAGCAGCAAAGCTACCACTTGCACTGCCAGCAGCAAAACCAGCAGCACCGCCGGCAGCACCGCCGGCAGCACCGCCGGCAGCTGCACCGGCTCCAATAGCTGCACCGGCGTCGGCGCTAGCCGCAGCCGACACCGCCGAGTCAAACACCGACAGCAGCAGCCATCCGTACTCGCCTGTCGCAACACGCTGGATGCGCTCGCGTAGCTCCACGCCGAACTTGAGCTTGTACGAAATGCGGATCTGCACCAACAGCACGTAGTAGCGCACCACCCACGCGCTCAGGCTGTACGAGTCCTTGCTCGCAGCCTTCAGCGAGCTCTCGAACAGTTCGGCCAGCAGCTCGAAGCGCTGCAGGATCCAGCGGATGTAGTACAGCAGCGCCTCCTTGGCGTCGCCCGAGAACTCCTTCGAGATCGCGGTAGCCACAGTCGTCTTGTACTTGGCCGTGTACGCAGCGTCGATGTTCTTCACGTGCTCCGCGGGACTCAGCAGCAGGATGTTGATGAACGTCGTCTCGTCCGTACCCATGCGACCCTCACCAGCCTTGTACAGCGCGTCTGCATCCGCAGCAGCCTTCGCAGACGTGTGCACTGACGCGTCGAACTCCGCCACCTCGCCGCGCATCGCCGTCAGGATCACCTTCTTCAGGTCACCGCTCAGCTCACCGCTCAGCACCTTTGTCAGGTCATCACTGTACAGCTCCGCGTACGTCTTCTTCAGGAGCGCGATCTCGACGTTCGACCGAGCCATCACCACCGGGTAGATCCACTCCTCGGTCGTGCCCAGGCCCTTGGTAGCCTTGCGCAGGATGTGCGCCTCCGTATGCACAAGCGGCTGCAGGAGCATCTGCAGCAGCACCGCGTAGCTGCCAGAGCTCTTGACGTACACCGTCAGGCTCTGCTTGTACAGGATCCAGTACCGCACCCAGATCAGGTAGCGGTACTCCACGCTGTACCGCAGGAATAGCGTCGCCAGCGCCTTCTCGTCCACACTTGAGCCCGACACCAGGCGCTTCACTTCCTCCACAGCCGCGTCAATCTCCGCAGAGAAAGTCAGCGACACGCCGTTCGCGTAGTCAATCACGTAGCGGGAGTAGAAGCTCTTCCACGACACCAGCAGCCACGCCGCAGATCCGGCGGCCGCACCGCTCGCAGCAACGGCGCCTGACGCGCTCACGCTCCCACTAGCACTCGCGCTGCCACTAGCACTCGCGCTGCCACTAGCACTCGCGCTGCCACTAGCACTCGCGCCAGCAGCAAAGCTACCACTTGCACTCCCAGCAGCAAAACCAGCAGCACCGCCGGCAGCACCGCCGGCAGCTGCACCGGCCCCAATAGCTGCACCGGCGTCGGCGCTAGCCGCAGCCGACACCGCCGAGTCAAACACCGACAGCAGCAGCCATCCGTACTCGCCTGTCGCAACGCGCTGGATGCGCTCGCGTAGCTCCACGCCGAACTTGAGCTTGTACGAAATGCGGATCTGCACCAACAGCACGTAGTAGCGCACCACCCACGCGCTCAGGCTGTACGAGTCCTTGCTCGCAGCCTTCAGCGAGCTCTCGAACAATTCGGCCAGCAGCTCGAAGCGCTGCAGGATCCAGCGGATGTAATACAGCAGCGCCTGCTTGGCGTCGCCCGAGAACTCCTTCGAGATTGCGGCAGCCACAGTCGTCTTGTACTTGGCCGTGTACGCAGCGTCGATGTTCTTCACGTGCTCCGCGGGGCTCAGCAGCAGGATGTTGATGAACGTCGTCTCGTCCGTACCCATGCGACCCTCACCAGCCTTGTACAGCGCGTCTGCATCCGCAGCAGCCTTCGCAGACGTGTGCACTGACGCGTCGAACTCCGCCACCTCGCCGCGCATCGCCGTCAGGATCACCTTCTTCAGGTCACCGCTCAGCTCACCGCTCAGCACCTTTGTCAGGTCATCACTGTACAGCTCCGCGTACGTCTTCTTCAGGAGCGCGATCTCGACGTTCGACCGAGCCATCACCACCGGGTAGATCCACTCCTCGGTCGTGCCCAGGCCCTTGGTAGCCTTGCGCAGGATGTGCGCCTCCGTATGCACAAGCGGCTGCAGGAGCATCTGCAGCAGCACCGCGTAGCTGCCAGAGCTCTTGACGTACACCGTCAGGCTCTGCTTGTACAGGATCCAGTACCGCACCCAGATCAGGTAGCGGTACTCCACGCTGTACCGCAGGAATAGCGTCGCCAGCGCCTTCTCGTCCACACTTGAGCCCGACACCAGGCGCTTCACTTCCTCCACAGCCGCGTCAATCTCCGCAGAGAAAGTCAGCGACACGCCGTTCGCGTAGTCAATCACGTAGCGGGAGTAGAAGCTCTTCCACGACACCAGCAGCCACGCCGCAGATCCGGCGGCCGCACCGCTCGCAGCAACGGCGCCTGACGCGCTCACGCTCCCACTAGCACTCGCGCTGCCACTAGCACTCGCGCTGCCACTAGCACTCGCGCTGCCACTAGCACTCGCGCCAGCAGCAAAGCTACCACTTGCACTCCCAGCAGCAAAACCAGCAGCACCGCCGGCAGCACCGCCGGCAGCTGCACCGGCCCCAATAGCTGCACCGGCGTCGGCGCTAGCCGCAGCCGACACCGCCGAGTCAAACACCGACAGCAGCAGCCATCCGTACTCGCCTGTCGCAACGCGCTGGATGCGCTCGCGTAGCTCCACGCCGAACTTGAGCTTGTACGAAATGCGGATCTGCACCAACAGCACGTAGTAGCGCACCACCCACGCGCTCAGGCTGTACGAGTCCTTGCTCGCAGCCTTCAGCGAGCTCTCGAACAATTCGGCCAGCAGCTCGAAGCGCTGCAGGATCCAGCGGATGTAATACAGCAGCGCCTGCTTGGCGTCGCCCGAGAACTCCTTCGAGATTGCGGCAGCCACAGTCGTCTTGTACTTGGCCGTGTACGCAGCGTCGATGTTCTTCACGTGCTCCGCGGGGCTCAGCAGCAGGATGTTGATGAACGTCGTCTCGTCCGTACCCATGCGACCCTCACCAGCCTTGTACAGCGCGTCTGCATCCGCAGCAGCCTTCGCAGACGTGTGCACTGACGCGTCGAACTCCGCCACCTCGCCGCGCATCGCCGTCAGGATCACCTTCTTCAGGTCACCGCTCAGCTCACCGCTCAGCACCTTTGTCAGGTCATCACTGTACAGCTCCGCGTACGTCTTCTTCAGGAGCGCGATCTCGACGTTCGACCGAGCCATCACCACCGGGTAGATCCACTCCTCGGTCGTGCCCAGGCCCTTGGTAGCCTTGCGCAGGATGTGCGCCTCCGTATGCACAAGCGGCTGCAGGAGCATCTGCAGCAGCACCGCGTAGCTGCCAGAGCTCTTGACGTACACCGTCAGGCTCTGCTTGTACAGGATCCAGTACCGCACCCAGATCAGGTAGCGGTACTCCACGCTGTACCGCAGGAATAGCGTCGCCAGCGCCTTCTCGTCCACACTTGAGCCCGACACCAGGCGCTTCACTTCCTCCACAGCCGCGTCAATCTCCGCAGAGAAAGTCAGCGACACGCCGTTCGCGTAGTCAATCACGTAGCGGGAGTAGAAGCTCTTCCACGACACCAGCAGCCACGCCGCAGATCCGGCGGCCGCACCGCTCGCAGCAACGGCTACAGTTTGATGTTCAAGAACGCGCCCTGTACTTTCGATCTCCTGGGCACGCTTTTTGTCCGAGTCGTATCCAGAATACTCAAGAGCGTCATCAGCAAACTTGATGACCTCACCCTGGGCGCGAGAAGTCTCTGTCCCAGACACACTGTTGACAGTTGAAAGCTTTGACGAGACAGCGATCGACGAGCGCGACTCCGTCACAGCAGCATCGAACTGACTCAGTACCAGCGAGCCGTACGAGTCGCTCGTGGCGCTCTCCAGACGCTCACGGAGCTCCACACCGTACTTCTTCTTGTACGACACGCGGATCTGCTCCATTACCAGCGAGTAGCGCACTAGCCACACGCTCAGGCTGTACGAGTTCGACTCGACGCTCTGCAGAGAGCTCTCGAACACATCCGCAAGCAGATCGTAGCGCTCCAGGACCCAGCGAACGTAGTACAGCAGTGCCGCGCCAGCATCGTCCTCAAACTCCGCCTCAATAGCCTTCACCAGCGTCGACTTGTACTTGGCCTCATACGCGGCGTTGATCTGCACCACATGCTCCGCCGGACTACTCAGCAGCACATTCACAAACGTGTCCTCGTCTGTTCCCCACTTGCCCTCGCCGGCCTTGCACACAATCTCTGCGTCTGCCTCCGCCTTCGCCACAGTGTACACCGACGCATCGAACTCCGCCACCTCGCCACGAAGCGCAGCAAGGATCACCACACGCAAGTCGCCGCTCAGCGCGCGGCCCAGCACCTCGACCAGGTCCTCGCCGTACAGCTCCGAGTACGCCTTCTTCAACAGACTGATCTCCGCGTTCGAGCGTCCGAGGATCACCGAGTACCACTGCGACACGGCTGCCTTCCCCGTCGTCACGCTGCGCACAAGCTCCGCCTCGATCTCCACCACGGGACGAACAGTCAGCTTCACCAGCGACGAGTAGTTGCTACTATCACGGTCAGTGTTTGCGGCAGAGCTCGCGCTCGCGCTCTCGATCACCTCGGTCAGACTCTTCTTGTGGAGAGCCTTGTATCGGACAGCAATTAGGAAACGTTGCACCGTCGTATAGCGCAGGAACAGTGTCGCCAGCGCCTCCTCGTCCACCGTCTCACCGGACACTAGCGTCGCCACCTCCTCGACGGCTGAGTCGATCTCTTGCGAGTAGCTCACCTCCGCGCCGCTGTAGTAGTCGAGTGCCGACTGCGAGTAGATAACTGTCGTTTCTGTTGTCTCCTCAATAATATCCGATGTAGCATCACTTGCTGTAGTCAACACATCCGACGATGCACTCACAACGCCCACAGCGGCCGCAGTCGCCACAGCAGCGGTCGCCACAACGCTAGACACACCGCTGTCCGTCGTCGAGGTCGTCTCCTCCACAGTCACGGTCGTCTCCTCCGTCTCCTCCGTCTCTTGCGATGCACTCACAGCCGTGGCCGTGGTGCTAGAGGTCTCCACGGTCTCCACGGTCTCCGTCACATCGGTCGTCGACTGCGTATCAACACTTCCTGTCGCCACCGTCGTCTGCGTTGACGAGACAGCGATCGACGAGCGCGACTCCGTCACAGCAGCATCGAACTGACTCAGTACCAGCGAGCCGTACGAGTCGCTCGTGGCGCTCTCCAGACGCTCACGGAGCTCCACACCGTACTTCTTCTTGTACGACACGCGGATCTGCTCCATTACCAGCGAGTAGCGCACTAGCCACACGCTCAGGCTGTACGAGTTCGACTCGACGCTCTGCAGAGAGCTCTCGAACACATCCGCAAGCAGATCGTAGCGCTCCAGGACCCAGCGAACGTAGTACAGCAGTGCCGCGCCAGCATCGTCCTCAAACTCCGCCTCAATAGCCTTCACCAGCGTCGACTTGTACTTGGCCTCATACGCGGCGTTGATCTGCACCACATGCTCCGCCGGACTACTCAGCAGCACATTCACAAACGTGTCCTCGTCTGTTCCCCACTTGCCCTCGCCGGCCTTGTACACAATCTCTGCGTCTGCCTCCGCCTTCGCCACAGTGTACACCGACGCATCGAACTCCGCCACCTCGCCACGAAGCGCAGCAAGGATCACCACACGCAAGTCGCCGCTCAGCGCGCGGCCCAGCACCTCGACCAGGTCCTCGCCGTACAGCTCCGAGTACGCCTTCTTCAACAGACTGATCTCCGCGTTCGAGCGTCCGAGGATCACCGAGTACCACTGCGACACGGCTGCCTTCCCCGTCGTCACGCTGCGCACAAGCTCCGCCTCGATCTCCACCACGGGACGAACAGTCAGCTTCACCAGCGACGAGTAGTTGCTGCTGGCGCGGCTGCTAGATGCCGTAGAGCTCGAGCTCGCGCTCGCGCTCTCGATCACCTCGGTCAGACTCTTCTTGTGGAGAGCCTTGTAGCGAGTCGAGATCAGGAAGCGCTGCTCCGCCGTGTAGCGCAGGAACAGTGTCGCCAGCGCCTCCTCGTCCACCGTCTCACCGGACACTAGCGTCGCCACCTCCTCGACGGCTGAGTCGATCTCTTGCGAGTAGCTCACCTCCGCGCCGCTGTAGTAGTCGAGTGCCGACTGCGAGTAAACAACCGTCGTCTCGGTGGTAGTCTCAGTGGCAGTCTCGGTGGTAGTCTCGGTGGTAGTCTCGGTGGTAGTCTCGGTGGTAGTCTCGGTGGTAGTCTCGGTGGCAGTCTCCGTGGTAGTCTCGGTGCCAGCCTCGGTGATGGTCTGAGACGTCTCCGCCGTCTTCGCCGACACGTCCGACGATGCACTCACAACGCCCACAGCGGCCGCAGTCGCCACAGCAGCGGTCGCCACAACGCTAGACACACCGCTGTCCGTCGTCGAGGTCGTCTCCTCCACAGTCACGGTCGTCTCCTCCGTCTCCTCCGTCTCTTGCGAGGCACTCACAGCCGTGGCCGTGGTGCTAGAGGTCTCCACGGTCTCCACGGTCTCCGTCACATCGGTCGTCGACTGCGTATCAACACTTCCTGTCGCCACCGTCGTCTGCGTTGACGAGACAGCGATCGACGAGCGCGACTCCGTCACAGCAGCATCGAACTGACTCAGTACCAGCGAGCCGTACGAGTCGCTCGTGGCGCTCTCCAGACGCTCACGGAGCTCCACACCGTACTTCTTCTTGTACGACACGCGGATCTGCTCCATTACCAGCGAGTAGCGCACTAGCCACACGCTCAGGCTGTACGAGTTCGACTCGACGCTCTGCAGAGAGCTCTCGAACACATCCGCAAGCAGATCGTAGCGCTCCAGGACCCAGCGAACGTAGTACAGCAGTGCCGCGCCAGCATCGTCCTCAAACTCCGCCTCAATAGCCTTCACCAGCGTCGACTTGTACTTGGCCTCATACGCGGCGTTGATCTGCACCACATGCTCCGCCGGACTACTCAGCAGCACATTCACAAACGTGTCCTCGTCTGTTCCCCACTTGCCCTCGCCGGCCTTGTACACAATCTCTGCGTCTGCCTCCGCCTTCGCCACAGTGTACACCGACGCATCGAACTCCGCCACCTCGCCACGAAGCGCAGCAAGGATCACCACACGCAAGTCGCCGCTCAGCGCGCGGCCCAGCACCTCGACCAGGTCCTCGCCGTACAGCTCCGAGTACGCCTTCTTCAACAGACTGATCTCCGTGTTCGAGCGTCCGAGGATCACCGAGTACCACTGCGACACGGCTGCCTTCCCCGTCGTCACGCTGCGCACAAGCTCCGCCTCGATCTCCACCACGGGACGAACAGTCAGCTTCACCAGCGACGAGTAGTTGCTGCTGGCGCGGCTGCTAGATGCCGTAGAGCTCGAGCTCGCGCTCGCGCTCTCGATCACCTCGGTCAGACTCTTCTTGTGGAGAGCCTTGTAGCGAGTCGAGATCAGGAAGCGCTGCTCCGCCGTGTAGCGCAGGAACAGTGTCGCCAGCGCCTCCTCGTCCACCGTCTCACCGGACACTAGCGTCGCCACCTCCTCGACGGCTGAGTCGATCTCTTGCGAGTAGCTCACCTCCGCGCCGCTGTAGTAGTCGAGTGCCGACTGCGAGTAAACAACCGTCGTCTCGGTGGTAGTCTCAGTGGCAGTCTCGGTGGTAGTCTCGGTGGTAGTCTCGGTGGTAGTCTCGGTGGTAGTCTCGGTGGTAGTCTCGGTGGCAGTCTCCGTGGTAGTCTCGGTGCCAGCCTCGGTGATGGTCTGAGACGTCTCCGCCGTCTTCGCCGACACGTCCGACGATGCACTCACAACGCCCACAGCGGCCGCAGTCGCCACAGCAGCGGTCGCCACAACGCTAGACACACCGCTGTCCGTCGTCGAGGTCGTCTCCTCCACAGTCACGGTCGTCTCCTCCGTCTCCTCCGTCTCTTGCGAGGCACTCACAGCCGTGGCCGTGGTGCTAGAGGTCTCCACGGTCTCCACGGTCTCCGTCACATCGGTCGTCGACTGCGTATCAACACTTCCTGTCGCCACCGTCGTCTGCGTTGACGAGACAGCGATCGACGAGCGCGACTCCGTCACAGCAGCATCGAACTGACTCAGTACCAGCGAGCCGTACGAGTCGCTCGTGGCGCTCTCCAGACGCTCACGGAGCTCCACACCGTACTTCTTCTTGTACGACACGCGGATCTGCTCCATTACCAGCGAGTAGCGCACTAGCCACACGCTCAGGCTGTACGAGTTCGACTCGACGCTCTGCAGAGAGCTCTCGAACACATCCGCAAGCAGATCGTAGCGCTCCAGGACCCAGCGAACGTAGTACAGCAGTGCCGCGCCAGCATCGTCCTCAAACTCCGCCTCAATAGCCTTCACCAGCGTCGACTTGTACTTGGCCTCATACGCGGCGTTGATCTGCACCACATGCTCCGCCGGACTACTCAGCAGCACATTCACAAACGTGTCCTCGTCTGTTCCCCACTTGCCCTCGCCGGCCTTGTACACAATCTCTGCGTCTGCCTCCGCCTTCGCCACAGTGTACACCGACGCATCGAACTCCGCCACCTCGCCACGAAGCGCAGCAAGGATCACCACACGCAAGTCGCCGCTCAGCGCGCGGCCCAGCACCTCGACCAGGTCCTCGCCGTACAGCTCCGAGTACGCCTTCTTCAACAGACTGATCTCCGTGTTCGAGCGTCCGAGGATCACCGAGTACCACTGCGACACGGCTGCCTTCCCCGTCGTCACGCTGCGCACAAGCTCCGCCTCGATCTCCACCACGGGACGAACAGTCAGCTTCACCAGCGACGAGTAGTTGCTGCTGGCGCGGCTGCTAGATGCCGTAGAGCTCGAGCTCGCGTTCGCGCTCTCGATCACCTCGGTCAGACTCTTCTTGTGGAGAGCCTTGTAGCGAGTCGAGATCAGGAAGCGCTGCTCCGCCGTGTAGCGCAGGAACAGTGTCGCCAGCGCCTCCTCGTCCACCGTCTCACCGGACACTAGCGTCGCCACCTCCTCGACGGCTGAGTCGATCTCTTGCGAGTAGCTCACCTCCGCGCCGCTGTAGTAGTCGAGTGCCGACTGCGAGTAAACAACCATCGTCTCGGTGGTAGTCTCAGTGGCAGTCTCGGTGGTAGTCTCGGTGGTAGTCTCGGTGGTAGTCTCGGTGGCAGTCTCCGTGGTAGTCTCGGTGCCAGCCTCGGTGATGGTCTGAGACGTCTCCGCCGTCTTCGCCGACACGTCCGACGATGCACTCACAACGCCCACAGCGGCCGCAGTCGCCACAGCAGCGGTCGCCACAACGCTAGACACACCGCTGTCCGTCGTCGAGGTCGTCTCCTCCACAGTCACGGTCGTCTCCTCCGTCTCCTCCGTCTCTTGCGAGGCACTCACAGCCGTGGCCGTGGTGCTAGAGGTCTCCACGGTCTCCACGGTCTCCGTGACATCGGTCGTCTCCGTCGTCTCGGTGGTAGTCTCAGTGGCAGTCTCGGTGGTAGTCTCGGTGCCAGCCTCGGTGATGGTCTGAGACGTCTCCGCCGACTTCGCCGACACGTCCGACGACGCACTCACAACGCCCACAGTGGCCGCAGTCGCCACAGCGGCAGTCGCCACAACGCTAGACACACCGCTGTCTGTCGTCGAGGTCGTCTCCTCCACAGTCACGGTCGTCTCCTCCGTCTCCTCCGTCTCTTGCGAGGCACTCACAGCCGTGGCCGTGGTGCTAGAGGTCTCCACGGTCTCCACGGTCTCCGTCACATCGGTCGTCGACTGCGTATCAACACTTCCTGTCGCCACCGTCGTCTGCGTTGACGAGACAGCGATCGACGAGCGCGACTCCGTCACAGCAGCATCGAACTGACTCAGTACCAGCGAGCCGTACGAGTCGCTCGTGGCGCTCTCCAGACGCTCACGGAGCTCCACACCGTACTTCTTCTTGTACGACACGCGGATCTGCTCCATTACCAGCGAGTAGCGCACTAGCCACACGCTCAGGCTGTACGAGTTCGACTCGACGCTCTGCAGAGAGCTCTCGAACACATCCGCAAGCAGATCGTAGCGCTCCAGGACCCAGCGAACGTAGTACAGCAGTGCCGCGCCAGCATCGTCCTCAAACTCCGCCTCAATAGCCTTCACCAGCGTCGACTTGTACTTGGCCTCATACGCGGCGTTGATCTGCACCACATGCTCCGCCGGACTACTCAGCAGCACATTCACAAACGTGTCCTCGTCTGTTCCCCACTTGCCCTCGCCGGCCTTGTACACAATCTCTGCGTCTGCCTCCGCCTTCGCCACAGTGTACACCGACGCATCGAACTCCGCCACCTCGCCACGAAGCGCAGCAAGGATCACCACACGCAAGTCGCCGCTCAGCGCGCGGCCCAGCACCTCGACCAGGTCCTCGCCGTACAGCTCCGAGTACGCCTTCTTCAACAGACTGATCTCCGCGTTCGAGCGTCCGAGGATCACCGAGTACCACTGCGACACGGCTGCCTTCCCCGTCGTCACGCTGCGCACAAGCTCCGCCTCGATCTCCACCACGGGACGAACAGTCAGCTTCACCAGCGACGAGTAGTTGCTGCTGGCGCGGCTGCTAGATGCCGTAGAGCTCGAGCTCGCGCTCGCGCTCTCGATCACCTCGGTCAGACTCTTCTTGTGGAGAGCCTTGTAGCGAGTCGAGATCAGGAAGCGCTGCTCCGCCGTGTAGCGCAGGAACAGTGTCGCCAGCGCCTCCTCGTCCACCGTCTCACCGGACACTAGCGTCGCCACCTCCTCGACGGCTGAGTCGATCTCTTGCGAGTAGCTCACCTCCGCGCCGCTGTAGTAGTCGAGTGCCGACTGCGAGTAAACAACCGTCGTCTCGGTGGTAGTCTCAGTGGCAGTCTCGGTGGTAGTCTCGGTGCCAGCCTCGGTGATGGTCTGAGACGTCTCCGCCGTCTTCGCCGACACGTCCGACGATGCACTCACAACGCCCACAGCGGCCGCAGTCGCCACAGCAGCGGTCGCCACAACGCTAGACACACCGCTGTCCGTCGTCGAGGTCGTCTCCTCCACAGTCACGGTCGTCTCCTCCGTCTCCTCCGTCTCTTGCGAGGCACTCACAGCCGTGGCCGTGGTGCTAGAGGTCTCCACGGTCTCCACGGTCTCCGTCACATCGGTCGTCGACTGCGTATCAACACTTCCTGTCGCCACCGTCGTCTGCGTTGACGAGACAGCGATCGACGAGCGCGACTCCGTCACAGCAGCATCGAACTGACTCAGTACCAGCGAGCCGTACGAGTCGCTCGTGGCGCTCTCCAGACGCTCACGGAGCTCCACACCGTACTTCTTCTTGTACGACACGCGGATCTGCTCCATTACCAGCGAGTAGCGCACTAGCCACACGCTCAGGCTGTACGAGTTCGACTCGACGCTCTGCAGAGAGCTCTCGAACACATCCGCAAGCAGATCGTAGCGCTCCAGGACCCAGCGAACGTAGTACAGCAGTGCCGCGCCAGCATCGTCCTCAAACTCCGCCTCAATAGCCTTCACCAGCGTCGACTTGTACTTGGCCTCATACGCGGCGTTGATCTGCACCACATGCTCCGCCGGACTACTCAGCAGCACATTCACAAACGTGTCCTCGTCTGTTCCCCACTTGCCCTCGCCGGCCTTGTACACAATCTCTGCGTCTGCCTCCGCCTTCGCCACAGTGTACACCGACGCATCGAACTCCGCCACCTCGCCACGAAGCGCAGCAAGGATCACCACACGCAAGTCGCCGCTCAGCGCGCGGCCCAGCACCTCGACCAGGTCCTCGCCGTACAGCTCCGAGTACGCCTTCTTCAACAGACTGATCTCCGTGTTCGAGCGTCCGAGGATCACCGAGTACCACTGCGACACGGCTGCCTTCCCCGTCGTCACGCTGCGCACAAGCTCCGCCTCGATCTCCACCACGGGACGAACAGTCAGCTTCACCAGCGACGAGTAGTTGCTGCTGGCGCGGCTGCTAGATGCCGTAGAGCTCGAGCTCGCGCTCGCGCTCTCGATCACCTCGGTCAGACTCTTCTTGTGGAGAGCCTTGTAGCGAGTCGAGATCAGGAAGCGCTGCTCCGCCGTGTAGCGCAGGAACAGTGTCGCCAGCGCCTCCTCGTCCACCGTCTCACCGGACACTAGCGTCGCCACCTCCTCGACGGCTGAGTCGATCTCTTGCGAGTAGCTCACCTCCGCGCCGCTGTAGTAGTCGAGTGCCGACTGCGAGTAAACAACCGTCGTCTCGGTGTTAGTCTCAGTGGTAGTCTCGGTGGTAGTCTCGGTGGTAGTCTCGGTGGTAGTCTCGGTGGTAGTCTCGGTGGTAGTCTCGGTGGCAGTCTCCGTGGTAGTCTCGGTGCCAGCCTCGGTGATGGTCTGAGACGTCTCCGCCGTCTTCGCCGACACGTCCGACGATGCACTCACAACGCCCACAGCGGCCGCAGTCGCCACAGCAGCGGTCGCCACAACGCTAGACACACCGCTGTCCGTCGTCGAGGTCGTCTCCTCCACAGTCACGGTCGTCTCCTCCGTCTCCTCCGTCTCTTGCGAGGCACTCACAGCCGTGGCCGTGGTGCTAGAGGTCTCCACGGTCTCCACGGTCTCCGTCACATCGGTCGTCTCCGTCGTCTCGGTGGTAGTCTCCGTGGTAGTCTCCGTGGTAGTCTCGGTGCCAGCCTCGGTGATGGTCTGAGACGTCTCCGCCGTCTTCGCCGACACGTCCGACGATGCACTCACAACGCCCACAGCGGCCGCAGTCGCCACAGCAGCGGTCGCCACAACGCTAGACACACCGCTGTCCGTCGTCGAGGTCGTCTCCTCCACAGTCACGGTCGTCTCCTCCGTCTCCTCCGTCTCTTGCGAGGCACTCACAGCCGTGGCCGTGGTGCTAGAGGTCTCCACGGTCTCCACGGTCTCCGTCACATCGGTCGTCTCCGTCGTCTCGGTGGTAGTCTCAGTGGCAGTCTCGGTGGTAGTCTCGGTGCCAGCCTCGGTGATGGTCTGAGACGTCTCCGCCGTCTTCGCCGACACGTCCGACGATGCACTCACAACGCCCACAGCGGCCGCAGTCGCCACAGCAGCAGTCGCCACAACGCTAGACACACCGCTGTCCGTCGTCGAGGTCGTCTCCTCCACAGTCACGGTCGTCTCCTCCGTCTCCTCCGTCTCTTGCGAGGCACTCACAGCCGTGGCCGTGGTGCTAGAGGTCTCCACGGTCTCCACGGTCTCCGTCACATCGGTCGTCTCCGTCGTCTCGGTGGTAGTCTCAGTGGCAGTCTCGGTGGTAGTCTCGGTGCCAGCCTCGGTGATGGTCTGAGACGTCTCCGCCGTCTTCGCCGACACGTCCGACGATGCACTCACAACGCCCACAGCGGCCGCAGTCGCCACAGCAGCAGTCGCCACAACGCTAGACACACCGCTGTCCGTCGTCGAGGTCGTCTCCTCCACAGTCACGGTCGTCTCCTCCGTCTCCTCCGTCTCTTGCGAGGCACTCACAGCCGTGGCCGTGGTGCTAGAGGTCTCCACGGTCTCCACGGTCTCCGTCACATCGGTCGTCTCCGTCGTCTCGGTGGTAGTCTCAGTGGCAGTCTCGGTGGTAGTCTCGGTGCCAGCCTCGGTGATGGTCTGAGACGTCTCCGCCGTCTTCGCCGACACGTCCGACGATGCACTCACAACGCCCACAGCGGCCGCAGTCGCCACAGCAGCAGTCGCCACAACGCTAGACACACCGCTGTCCGTCGTCGAGGTCGTCTCCTCCACAGTCACGGTCGTCTCCTCCGTCTCCTCCGTCTCTTGCGAGGCACTCACAGCCGTGGCCGTGGTGCTAGAGGTCTCCACGGTCTCCACGGTCTCCGTCACATCGGTCGTCTCCGTCGTCTCGGTGGTAGTCTCAGTGGCAGTCTCGGTGGTAGTCTCGGTGCCAGCCTCGGTGATGGTCTGAGACGTCTCCGCCGTCTTCGCCGACACGTCCGACGATGCACTCACAACGCCCACAGCGGCCGCAGTCGCCACAGCAGCAGTCGCCACAACGCTAGACACACCGCTGTCCGTCGTCGAGGTCGTCTCCTCCACAGTCACGGTCGTCTCCTCCGTCTCCTCCGTCTCTTGCGAGGCACTCACAGCCGTGGCCGTGGTGCTAGAGGTCTCCACGGTCTCCACGGTCTCCGTCACATCGGTCGTCGACTGCGTATCAACACTTCCTGTCGCCACCGTCGTCTGCGTTGACGAGACAGCGATCGACGAGCGCGACTCCGTCACAGCAGCATCGAACTGACTCAGTACCAGCGAGCCGTACGAGTCGCTCGTGGCGCTCTCCAGACGCTCACGGAGCTCCACACCGTACTTCTTCTTGTACGACACGCGGATCTGCTCCATTACCAGCGAGTAGCGCACTAGCCACACGCTCAGGCTGTACGAGTTCGACTCGACGCTCTGCAGAGAGCTCTCGAACACATCCGCAAGCAGATCGTAGCGCTCCAGGACCCAGCGAACGTAGTACAGCAGTGCCGCGCCAGCATCGTCCTCAAACTCCGCCTCAATAGCCTTCACCAGCGTCGACTTGTACTTGGCCTCATACGCGGCGTTGATCTGCACCACATGCTCCGCCGGACTACTCAGCAGCACATTCACAAACGTGTCCTCGTCTGTTCCCCACTTGCCCTCGCCGGCCTTGTACACAATCTCTGCGTCTGCCTCCGCCTTCGCCACAGTGTACACCGACGCATCGAACTCCGCCACCTCGCCACGAAGCGCAGCAAGGATCACCACACGCAAGTCGCCGCTCAGCGCGCGGCCCAGCACCTCGACCAGGTCCTCGCCGTACAGCTCCGAGTACGCCTTCTTCAACAGACTGATCTCCGTGTTCGAGCGTCCGAGGATCACCGAGTACCACTGCGACACGGCTGCCTTCCCCGTCGTCACGCTGCGCACAAGCTCCGCCTCGATCTCCACCACGGGACGAACAGTCAGCTTCACCAGCGACGAGTAGTTGCTGCTGGCGCGGCTGCTAGATGCCGTAGAGCTCGAGCTCGCGCTCGCGCTCTCGATCACCTCGGTCAGACTCTTCTTGTGGAGAGCCTTGTAGCGAGTCGAGATCAGGAAGCGCTGCTCCGCCGTGTAGCGCAGGAACAGTGTCGCCAGCGCCTCCTCGTCCACCGTCTCACCGGACACTAGCGTCGCCACCTCCTCGACGGCTGAGTCGATCTCTTGCGAGTAGCTCACCTCCGCGCCGCTGTAGTAGTCGAGTGCCGACTGCGAGTAAACAACCGTCGTCTCGGTGGTAGTCTCAGTGGCAGTCTCGGTGGTAGTCTCGGTGGTAGTCTCGGTGGCAGTCTCCGTGGTAGTCTCGGTGCCAGCCTCGGTGATGGTCTGAGACGTCTCCGCCGTCTTCGCCGACACGTCCGACGATGCACTCACAACGCCCACAGCGGCCGCAGTCGCCACAGCAGCGGTCGCCACAACGCTAGAC
This sequence comes from Phytopythium helicoides, assembly GCA_024867545.1. Classification (NCBI taxonomy): domain Eukaryota; phylum Oomycota; class Peronosporomycetes; order Pythiales; family Pythiaceae; genus Phytopythium; species Phytopythium helicoides. The sequence continues at coordinate 239,430 of JANFNE010000043.1, forward strand.
ACACCGCTGTCCGTCGTCGAGGTCGTCTCCTCCACAGTCACGGTCGTCTCCTCCGTCTCCTCCGTCTCTTGCGAGGCACTCACAGCCGTGGCCGTGGTGCTAGAGGTCTCCACGGTCTCCACGGTCTCCGTCACATCGGTCGTCTCCGTCGTCTCGGTGGTAGTCTCAGTGGCAGTCTCGGTGGTAGTCTCGGTGCCAGCCTCGGTGATGGTCTGAGACGTCTCCGCCGTCTTCGCCGACACGTCCGACGATGCACTCACAACGCCCACAGCGGCCGCAGTCGCCACAGCAGCAGTCGCCACAACGCTAGACACACCGCTGTCCGTCGTCGAGGTCGTCTCCTCCACAGTCACGGTCGTCTCCTCCGTCTCCTCCGTCTCTTGCGAGGCACTCACAGCCGTGGCCGTGGTGCTAGAGGTCTCCACGGTCTCCACGGTCTCCGTCACATCGGTCGTCTCCGTCGTCTCGGTGGTAGTCTCAGTGGCAGTCTCGGTGGTAGTCTCGGTGCCAGCCTCGGTGATGGTCTGAGACGTCTCCGCCGTCTTCGCCGACACGTCCGACGATGCACTCACAACGCCCACAGCGGCCGCAGTCGCCACAGCAGCAGTCGCCACAACGCTAGACACACCGCTGTCCGTCGTCGAGGTCGTCTCCTCCACAGTCACGGTCGTCTCCTCCGTCTCCTCCGTCTCTTGCGAGGCACTCACAGCCGTGGCCGTGGTGCTAGAGGTCTCCACGGTCTCCACGGTCTCCGTCACATCGGTCGTCGACTGCGTATCAACACTTCCTGTCGCCACCGTCGTCTGCGTTGACGAGACAGCGATCGACGAGCGCGACTCCGTCACAGCAGCATCGAACTGACTCAGTACCAGCGAGCCGTACGAGTCGCTCGTGGCGCTCTCCAGACGCTCACGGAGCTCCACACCGTACTTCTTCTTGTACGACACGCGGATCTGCTCCATTACCAGCGAGTAGCGCACTAGCCACACGCTCAGGCTGTACGAGTTCGACTCGACGCTCTGCAGAGAGCTCTCGAACACATCCGCAAGCAGATCGTAGCGCTCCAGGACCCAGCGAACGTAGTACAGCAGTGCCGCGCCAGCATCGTCCTCAAACTCCGCCTCAATAGCCTTCACCAGCGTCGACTTGTACTTGGCCTCATACGCGGCGTTGATCTGCACCACATGCTCCGCCGGACTACTCAGCAGCACATTCACAAACGTGTCCTCGTCTGTTCCCCACTTGCCCTCGCCGGCCTTGTACACAATCTCTGCGTCTGCCTCCGCCTTCGCCACAGTGTACACCGACGCATCGAACTCCGCCACCTCGCCACGAAGCGCAGCAAGGATCACCACACGCAAGTCGCCGCTCAGCGCGCGGCCCAGCACCTCGACCAGGTCCTCGCCGTACAGCTCCGAGTACGCCTTCTTCAACAGACTGATCTCCGTGTTCGAGCGTCCGAGGATCACCGAGTACCACTGCGACACGGCTGCCTTCCCCGTCGTCACGCTGCGCACAAGCTCCGCCTCGATCTCCACCACGGGACGAACAGTCAGCTTCACCAGCGACGAGTAGTTGCTGCTGGCGCGGCTGCTAGATGCCGTAGAGCTCGAGCTCGCGCTCGCGCTCTCGATCACCTCGGTCAGACTCTTCTTGTGGAGAGCCTTGTAGCGAGTCGAGATCAGGAAGCGCTGCTCCGCCGTGTAGCGCAGGAACAGTGTCGCCAGCGCCTCCTCGTCCACCGTCTCACCGGACACTAGCGTCGCCACCTCCTCGACGGCTGAGTCGATCTCTTGCGAGTAGCTCACCTCCGCGCCGCTGTAGTAGTCGAGTGCCGACTGCGAGTAAACAACCGTCGTCTCGGTGGTAGTCTCAGTGGCAGTCTCGGTGGTAGTCTCGGTGCCAGCCTCGGTGATGGTCTGAGACGTCTCCGCCGTCTTCGCCGACACGTCCGACGATGCACTCACAACGCCCACAGCGGCCGCAGTCGCCACAGCAGCGGTCGCCACAACGCTAGACACACCGCTGTCCGTCGTCGAGGTCGTCTCCTCCACAGTCACGGTCGTCTCCTCCGTCTCCTCCGTCTCTTGCGAGGCACTCACAGCCGTGGCCGTGGTGCTAGAGGTCTCCACGGTCTCCACGGTCTCCGTCACATCGGTCGTCTCCGTCGTCTCGGTGGTAGTCTCCGTGGTAGTCTCCGTGGTAGTCTCGGTGCCAGCCTCGGTGATGGTCTGAGACGTCTCCGCCGTCTTCGCCGACACGTCCGACGATGCACTCACAACGCCCACAGCGGCCGCAGTCGCCACAGCAGCGGTCGCCACAACGCTAGACACACCGCTGTCCGTCGTCGAGGTCGTCTCCTCCACAGTCACGGTCGTCTCCTCCGTCTCCTCCGTCTCTTGCGAGGCACTCACAGCCGTGGCCGTGGTGCTAGAGGTCTCCACGGTCTCCACGGTCTCCGTCACATCGGTCGTCGACTGCGTATCAACACTTCCTGTCGCCACCGTCGTCTGCGTTGACGAGACAGCGATCGACGAGCGCGACTCCGTCACAGCAGCATCGAACTGACTCAGTACCAGCGAGCCGTACGAGTCGCTCGTGGCGCTCTCCAGACGCTCACGGAGCTCCACACCGTACTTCTTCTTGTACGACACGCGGATCTGCTCCATTACCAGCGAGTAGCGCACTAGCCACACGCTCAGGCTGTACGAGTTCGACTCGACGCTCTGCAGAGAGCTCTCGAACACATCCGCAAGCAGATCGTAGCGCTCCAGGACCCAGCGAACGTAGTACAGCAGTGCCGCGCCAGCATCGTCCTCAAACTCCGCCTCAATAGCCTTCACCAGCGTCGACTTGTACTTGGCCTCATACGCGGCGTTGATCTGCACCACATGCTCCGCCGGACTACTCAGCAGCACATTCACAAACGTGTCCTCGTCTGTTCCCCACTTGCCCTCGCCGGCCTTGTACACAATCTCTGCGTCTGCCTCCGCCTTCGCCACAGTGTACACCGACGCATCGAACTCCGCCACCTCGCCACGAAGCGCAGCAAGGATCACCACACGCAAGGTCGCCGCTCAGCGCGCGGCCCAGCACCTCGACCAGGTCCTCGCCGTACAGCTCCGAGTACGCCTTCTTCAGCAGACTGATCTCCGTGTTCGAGCGTCCGAGGATCACCGAGTACCACTGCGACACGGCTGCCTTGCCCGTCGTCACGCTGCGCACAAGCTATGCCTTGATCTCCACCATGGGACCAACAGTCAGCTTCACTAGCGACGAGTAGTTGCTGCTGGCGCGTCTGCTAGATGCCGTAGAGCTCGAGCTCGCGCTCGCGCTCTCGATCACCTCGGTCAGACTCTTCTTGTGGAGAGCCTTGTAGCGAGTCGAGATCAGGAAGCGCTGCTCCGCCGTGTAGCGCAGGAACAGTGTCGCCAGCGCCTCCTCGTCCACCGTCTCACCGGACACTAGCGTCGCCACCTCCTCGACGGCTGAGTCGATCTCTTGCGAGTAGCTCACCTCCGCGCCGCTGTAGTAGTCGAGTGCCGACTGCGAGTAAACAACCGTCGTCTCGGTGGTAGTCTCAGTGGCAGTCTCGGTGGTAGTCTCGGTGCCAGCCTCGGTGATGGTCTGAGACGTCTCCGCCGTCTTCGCCGACACGTCCGACGACGCACTCACAACGCCCACAGTGGCCGCAGTCGCCACAGCGGCAGTCGCCACAACGCTAGACACACCGCTGTCCGTCGTCGAGGTCGTCTCCTCCACAGTCACGGTCGTCTCCTCCGTCTCTTCCGTCTCTTGCGAGGCACTCACAGCCGTGGTGCTAGAGGTCTCCACGGTCTCCACGGTCTCCGTGACATCGGTCGTCTCCGTGGCATCGGTAGTCTCCGTGGTTGTCTGGATGGTAGTTTCGGTGCCAGTCTCAGTGATGGTCTGAGACGTCTCCGCCGACTTCGCCGACACGTCCGACGACGCACTCACAACGCCCACAGTGGCCGCAGTCGCCACAGCGGCAGTCGCCACAACGCTAGACACACCGCTGTCTGTCGTCGAGGTCGTCTCCTCCACAGTCACGGTCGTCTCCTCCGTCTCTTCCGTCTCTTGCGAGGCACTCACAGCCGTGGTGCTAGAGGTCTCCACGGTCTCCACGGTCTCCACGGTCTCCGTGACATCGGTCGTCGACTGCGTACCAACACTTCCTGTCGCCACCGTCGTCTGCGTTGACGAGACAGCGACCGACGAGCGCGACTCCGTCACAGCAGCATCGAACTGACTCAGCACCAGCGAGCCGTACGAGTCGCTCGTGGCGCTCTCCAGACGCTCACGGAGCTCCACACCGTACTTCTTCTTGTACGACACGCGGATCTGCTCCATCACCAGCGAGTAGCGCACCAGCCACACGCTCAGGCTGTACGAGTTCGACTCGACGCTCTGCAGAGAGCTCTCGAACACATCCGCAAGCAGATCGTAGCGCTCCAGGACCCAGCGGACGTAGTACAGCAGTGCCGCGCCAGCATCGTCCTCAAACTCCGCCTCAATAGCCTTCACCAGCGTCGACTTGTACTTGGCCTCATACGCGGCGTTGATCTGCACCACATGCTCCGCCGGACTGCTCAGCAGCACATTCACAAACGTGTCTTCGTCTGTTCCCCACTTGCCCTCGCCGGCCTTGTACACGATCTCTGCGTCTGCCTCCGCCTTCGCCACAGTGTACACCGACGCATCGAACTCCGCCACCTCGCCACGGAGCGCAGCAAGGATCACCACACGCAGGTCGCCGCTCAGCGCGCGGCCCAGCACCTCGACCAGATCCTCGCCGTACAGCTCCGAGTACGCCTTCTTCAGCAGACTGATCTCCGCGTTCGAGCGTCCGAGGATCACCGAGTACCACTGCGACACGGCTGCCTTGCCCGTCGTCACGCTGCGCACAAGCTCCGCCTCGATCTCCACCACGGGACGAACAGTCAGCTTCACCAGCGACGAGTAGTTGCTGCTGGCGCGGCTGCTAGATGCCGTAGAGCTTGAGCTCGCGCTCGCGCTCTCGATCACCTCGGTCAGACTCTTCTTGTGGAGAGCCTTGTAGCGAGTCGAGATCAGGAAGCGCTGCTCCGCCGTGTAGCGCAGGAACAGTGTCGCCAGCGCCTCCTCGTCCACCGTCTCACCGGACACTAGCGTCGCCACCTCCTCGACGGCTGAGTCGATCTCTTCTGAGTAGCTCACCTCAGCACCGCTGTAGTAGTCGAGTGCCGACTGCGAGTAAACAACCGTCGTCTCGGTGTTAGTCTCAGTGGTAGTCTCGGTGGCAGTCTCGGTGGTAGTCTCGGTGGTAGTCTCGGTGGCAGTCTCAGCAGGTAGTCTCGGTGCCAGCCTCGGTGATGGTCTGAGACGTCTCCGCCGTCTTCGCCGACACGTCCGACGATGCACTCACAACGCCCACAGCGGCCGCAGTCGCCACAGCAGCAGTCGCCACAACGCTAGACACACCGCTGTCCGTCATCGAGGTCGTCTCCTCCACAGTCACGGTCGTATCCTCCACCGTCTCCTCCGTCGTCTCAGTGGTGGTGGTCGTCGGGGCGCTAGTCACGTAGCGACGGACAATAGTCTGGCCGTCCTCGGTCGTCTCCGTCACCTCCTGAACCGTCACGTCGCCACTCGTGCTAGTGCTGGAGCCGCTCTGCACCACGTAGGCCGCACCGCCGGCTGCGGCACCCCCGCGAACCACACGACGGACGATGGTCTGGCCGTCCTCGGTCGTCTCGGTGATCTCCTCCACCGTCTCCTCCGTCGTCTCAGTGGTGGTGGTCGTCGGGGCGCTAGTCACGTAGCGACGGACAATAGTCTGGCCGTCCTCGGTCGTCTCCGTCACCTCCTGAACCGTCACGTCGCCACTCGTGCTAGTGCTGGAGCCGCTCTGCACCACGTAGGCCGCACCGCCGGCTGCGGCACCCCCGCGAACCACACGACGGACGATGGTCTGGCCGTCCTCGGTCGTCTCGGTGATCTCCTCCACCGTCTCCTCCGTCGTCTCAGTGGTGGTGGTCGTCGGGGCGCTAGTCACGTAGCGACGGACAATAGTCTGGCCGTCCTCGGTCGTCTCCGTCACCTCCTGAACCGTCACGTCGCCACTCGTGCTAGTGCTGGAGCCGCTCTGCACCACGTAGGCCGCACCGCCGGCTGCGGCACCCCCGCGAACCACACGACGGACGATGGTCTGGCCGTCCTCGGTCGTCTCGGTGATCTCCTCCACCGTCTCCTCCGTCGTCTCAGTGGTGGTGGTCGTCGGGGCGCTAGTCACGTAGCGACGGACAATAGTCTGGCCGTCCTCGGTCGTCTCCGTCACCTCCTGAACCGTCACGTCGCCACTCGTGCTAGTGCTGGAGCCGCTCTGCACCACGTAGGCCGCACCGCCGGCTGCGGCACCCCCGCGAACCACACGACGGACGATGGTCTGGCCGTCCTCGGTCGTCTCGGTGATCTCCTCCACCGTCTCCTCCGTCGTCTCAGTGGTGGTGGTCGTCGGGGCGCTAGTCACGTAGCGACGGACAATAGTCTGGCCGTCCTCGGTCGTCTCCGTCACCTCCTGAACCGTCACGTCGCCACTCGTGCTAGTGCTGGAGCCGCTCTGCACCACGTAGGCCGCACCGCCGGCTGCGGCACCCCCGCGAACCACACGACGGACGATGGTCTGGCCGTCCTCGGTCGTCTCGGTGATCTCCTCCACCGTCTCCTCCGTCGTCTCAGTGGTGGTGGTCGTCGGGGCGCTAGTCACGTAGCGACGGACAATAGTCTGGCCGTCCTCGGTCGTCTCCGTCACCTCCTGAACCGTCACGTCGCCACTCGTGCTAGTGCTGGAGCCGCTCTGCACCACGTAGGCCGCACCGCCGGCTGCGGCACCCCCGCGAACCACACGACGGACGATGGTCTGGCCGTCCTCGGTCGTCTCGGTGATCTCCTCCACCGTCTCCTCCGTCGTCTCAGTGGTGGTGGTCGTCGGGGCGCTAGTCACGTAGCGACGGACAATAGTCTGGCCGTCCTCGGTCGTCTCCGTCACCTCCTGAACCGTCACGTCGCCACTCGTGCTAGTGCTGGAGCCGCTCTGCACCACGTAGGCCGCACCGCCGGCTGCGGCACCCCCGCGAACCACACGACGGACGATGGTCTGGCCGTCCTCGGTCGTCTCGGTGATCTCCTCCACCGTCTCCTCCGTCGTCTCAGTGGTGGTGGTCGTCGGGGCGCTAGTCACGTAGCGACGGACAATAGTCTGGCCGTCCTCGGTCGTCTCCGTCACCTCCTGAACCGTCACGTCGCCACTCGTGCTAGTGCTGGAGCCGCTCTGCACCACGTAGGCCGCACCGCCGGCTGCGGCACCCCCGCGAACCACACGACGGACGATGGTCTGGCCGTCCTCGGTCGTCTCGGTGATCTCCTCCACCGTCTCCTCCGTCGTCTCAGTGGTGGTGGTCGTCGGGGCGCCAGTCACGTAGCGACGGACAATAGTCTGGCCGTCCTCGGTCGTCTCCGTCACCTCCTGAACCGTCACGTCGCCACTCGTGCTAGTGCTGGAGCCGCTCTGCACCACGTAGGCCGCACCGCCGGCTGCGGCACCCCCGCGAACCACACGACGGACGATGGTCTGGCCGTCCTCGGTCGTCTCGGTGATCTCCTCCACCGTCTCCTCCGTCGTCTCAGTGGTGGTGGTAGTCGTTGGAAGGCTCGTCGTCGTATACCTCGTAGAGAACGACCAAAACGTCTTGGATTGAATAACAGCGTGATCAAAGTACGTAACAAATACCGTCTTCAGGTTCCCAGGTGCGACAGCTTCAATACGGTCACGGAGCTCCACACCGTACTTCTTCTTGTACGACACGCGGATCTGCTCCATTACCAGCGAGTAGCGCACTAGCCACACGCTCAGGCTGTACGAGTTCGACTCGACGCTCTGCAGAGAGCTCTCGAACACATCCGCAAGCAGATCGTAGCGCTCCAGGACCCAGCGAACGTAGTACAGCAATGCCGCGCCAGCGTCAACCTCAAACTCCGCCTCAATAGCCTTCACCAGCGTCGACTTGTACTTGGCCTCATACGCGGCGTTGATCTGCACCACATGCTCCGCCGGACTACTCAGCAGCACATTCACAAACGTGTCCTCGTCTGTTCCCCACTTGCCCTCGCCGGCCTTGTACACAATCTCTGCGTCTGCCTCCGCCTTCGCCACAGTGTACACCGACGCATCGAACTCCGCCACCTCGCCACGGAGCGCAGCAAGGATCACCACACGCAGGTCGCCGCTCAGCGCGCGGCCCAGCACCTCGACCAGATCCTCGCCGTACAGCTCCGAGTACGCCTTCTTCAGCAGACTGATCTCCGCGTTCGAGCGTCCGAGGATCACCGAGTACCACTGCGACACGGCTGCCTTGCCCGTCGTCACGCTGCGCACAAGCTCCGCCTCGATCTCCACCACGGGACGAACAGTCAGCTTCACCAGCGACGAGTAGTTGCTGCTGGCGCGGCTGCTAGATGCCGTAGAGCTTGAGCTCGCGCTCGCGCTCTCGATCACCTCGGTCAGACTCTTCTTGTGGAGAGCCTTGTAGCGAGTCGAGATCAGGAAGCGCTGCTCCGCCGTGTAGCGCAGGAACAGTGTCGCCAGCGCCTCCTCGTCCACCGTCTCACCGGACACTAGCGTCGCCACCTCCTCGACGGCTGAGTCGATCTCTTGCGAGTAGCTCACCTCCGCGCCGCTGTAGTAGTCGAACTCGCTGCGCGAGTATACGAAGCTTGGTGTCTGCGTGGCCGTGGCGGTGGCGCGTACGACTCTGCGCACGATGGTGCGTCCGTCGGCCGTGGTCTCGACCGTCTCCTCCTCCTCCTCCTCCTCTCGGCTGTTGGTTTTTTCACTCTTGACAAACTGCACTGCAACATCTCCACGCACAACATCCACTCCGCGGGGCTCCCTCTCGGGCTCGGCGGCCCGCGCGGCCTCGCTCACGCGCTCAAAGTCGGCCACCTCGGTCGTGGAGGTGGTCGTGGTGGTGTACGTCGTCACGCCGCCCTCCGTGACCGCCACCGTCGTCTTGCTCTCCTGGCTCGTCTTCTTGTTCGCGGCCGCGCCGCCCTCGGTCGACTCGGCGCCGCCCATCGTCCTCCGCTGCTGCTCGCGTCTCCTGCTGCTCGCTCCTCGCGTCTCCTGCTGCCGCTGGCGCTCCGACTCGCGCCGCGTGCTCCTGCTCGCGCTCCGCTCCGCTCTGCTCCGCTCGCTTCACGCGAAAAGCTGGTCTGAGCGCCGCCGCCCGGCCCGGGCCGCGCGAGATCCAAATCATCGCCGCGACGCCGCGCCCGGCGCTGCGCGTTCTCGATTAGACGAGCCAGACCGCTCTCTGCGCTGATTGGCTCGATCTTGGACAGGTACCGAAATTTAGGTACACGACCGCGTCACGCTCCGGCCTCTGCTGGAGTGACGCGACGGCCCGGATTCGACAAAAATCACCGCGGGCCAATCGCTGTGCGCGGATCGGAAAGCACCCCACGTGGCGAAGCCAGCTTGCAGCTGTGCCGCGAGCTTCAAGGGGGTGGCAGCGCGGCAGCCAGCAAGCACGCCCGACGAGGCGGTAGGTACTGTACAGCGCTTGCTCGCTCGCTCGCTCGCTCGTTCGCTCGAGGACTGCCGCCGCTGCTACTCGACGACCGATACGGTCGCACTGACACCAACGCGTCGAGAAGGCTGCCCGCCTTCTGCTCGACGCCTGCGCCGGCTGTGAGAAGATGATTTCCGTGTGGTCCGCCGCGACAGAGGGGGTGGGGATGGGGGGCAGCCGACTCTCGGCTCGGCAATGCAATCAAGCGCATGACACCCAGTCAAGGAGATGATAGCCGCACCGACCCTGTCTAGGCGACAAATAATAGCGCCCTAGCGATTTCCGACCGGCGAAAAAGACTTCTTCGGTCTAAATTTATGTTGTAGCGAGTCCTGGCGGTTGCAATGCATGCAAAGAACGAGGTTGTCGGCGACGTGAAGTGGGGGAAATCCAGCGTCTTGATGCGAAATGTTGAGTGATATCGGCTCGATGACGCGGTATACTCGTGGAATGTGGCGCCTGCACGTCGCTAGGGAGTACGTTGATTGACGGGGAACAACCGGTTAGCCTCCTAGGTGATATGTTTTTCCCTGGTGGCCGTGGGGATAGTGCCGGCAAGTGCGATGGTAACAAGTAGCGATGGCAGCACGGCCAGGAAACTAAGCCAATGCGGCACGACCTCTGTGCGTGTGTCTGTTAGCGCATTCTCTTGCGGTGCCGAGGAATAGTTTACAAAGTTGACCAACTGAAAAGCTTTTAGAAGAGTGGATTGAAGTGTGCTTGCAACAACTCATCTCAATCCTCGCGATGCACTTAAATTTAGCATAAGTGCCATTGCTCGGGGGCTGAGAGAGGGAGCTCGCGCGGCGCTCTTTGGCGCTGTCTTCGATTCCAATTCTCCTAAAGGCTAGGCGTGATCATTAAGGGAAAATGCCTAGGGAAACAAATGGGTTGTGAGTCGTGCTTCCAATCTGCGGCATTCACTGCCCAGCCTTCCTTCTTGGAAATGACATTTCCAATAATCCAACCAGACATTCCCTATCAGGTCTTCTGACAAAGCCATGTGTATCGCCATTATGAGAATCGCTACCACCGACAAGATATTACACAAGCTGCATAATCCTATCTAAAGAGTGCATAACTACACTTCATGGCTCAAACTAGAGCCCAAAGCTAGAGTCCTAAACTTCAGTTGTCTTGACAGCTTGCACATCGAGTTCCGAAGCATGAAAACGCATGTATCAGCGTCGGCGAGAGGAGATTGTAAGTCACTTGACGTTCACCATAATGAAAAAACGATGTAGAGCCAATTTTGGTCGAAGTCATTAGCGTGCTACTTCTCCGATTCATGTCGTGAACACGTTTGGGCGCTTTCCAGCGACCACACCCTTAGCTCAAAGCGCGTGTAAACGAAAGTCCTGGGCGGCGCCTAGACATACAGCCTCATGAATCGGCCCTCGTCCGCGCCGAGCCTGTTCTCCCCGACCTTGTACAGCTCCTCGGCCACAGCCTCGGCCTTGGAGGCATTGTGTAAACCCTGGATGTATTTTACCGCCAAGGCATGGAAGGACGAACACAAACACCGCCTTCTTGGGTTTGCTGCTGAGCTTGACTCGTGATACCGGCTGTAGTAGCCCTTCTCAAAGACGTTCATCTCGGTGTTGGCGTGGCCGACAATGATCTAGTAAGAATGAACAGCTCCTTACAAGTTTCTTCAAGGAAGATATGGATTTACCGGCGATGATGAAAACCATGAATCGTGAGATCGCGTCCTTGTTACCCCCAAAGCAGAATAGAGCTTCGTCCATCAACTTGATTGTCTTGAGTCATTGGATCCAATATGTGATAGAGACCACGAACACCATGCCACTGACGTCAGCAGCAAAAGCGACCTTCTCTTTACCGCCTGACAAGGCGGGCTTTCAATTTCACCACGTCCAATTCAAATCTCTACCGAATAGGTGAATCCATTCCTCGCGCGATTCTGTGTAACTAACTGGACGTTCAACGTATGTAATCTGCCAAGGTGTGACCACGGCTTAGTTGGCGTTGGGCTTCAGCAAATCTGCTTTGCGATGTTGGTTGTGACGATCTTGTGATGATTCCAATTGCTTTTGGGTCCACGGTGAGGTTGGCATAGTAATCTGCTGCAGTGTTATGTGTACGCCTGGTATGTTTCCTGTCAATCAATGCGCAATTTTGGAATAGTCCTGATTGCATCGAGGAGCCCTGCAAGTTGCGGCGCCTTCATCTTGTATTTTTCCCGGAACGCTTGTATGAGGAGGTTACTATCTCCGGTGACCGTCAGTTCTATAGTCTTGTTTGGCCAAGGTAAATACGATTTTCAAGTGGAGCGCTGTTGCTTGTTTGATGAGTGCGTTTCTTGTACTGGTTTATGGTTTTCATCCTGTCCCATTGTGCTGATGCACCAACCGCTGCCTCCGGCCCTGGACTTCCTCTTGTTCCGCCAACGAAATGTAGGCGAAGCTTTGGGGTTCTCACTTGCGGGCACTCATTCAATTCTTTTTTTTTATGATAGGAAGCAGCTGAAGCATTCCTATTCCGTCCAGCACTTCATACGGAAGTGGGTGACCCGTAGACTCTGTCCACACCCATTCGTTTAGCAAGCTTCGCCCGAAACCAAGGCGGTGATCAGGGAGGCGGCAATGTCTTCCTGTCGTCAACCTGCAGATAGGCAATCGCGCGAATGCGTTTTTATTTGTCGTATGTACCATATATATGGTACGACTAAGCATTTAGCTGTAGTGCAATTATCACTTTCGTCAACTTCAAGTTTTGCCTTGATTGGCTGTGACGTGTGCTGAAAATGATTTGGCGGCGCGATGCTTTCGCGTTGCGTGGCCGTTGTCCGTGCCACGAGGCTCCCGCCCGTCTTCACCACCACCACAGGAGTGTGCAGCGCAAGTGCATTTCCGACGGCTCCTCCGTCCGCATGACGGCGGCTTGACGTTGCGGCGAGGAAGACTCAACTCGGCGCACAGCTTCAAGGCGTTGATTTGTCGAGGATGCTTCAGTGAACACCGAAACGGCCATGCATGTTGTGGGAACTTTGGATCCCTATCGGCGATTGGACCCTCATCTCTCATTTTTTAGATAGGACATTTACTATCTGAATTGACCCCTTACAGTGAATAATGATTTAGAGGGTGCGGATAGCGCTGCACTTCAAATCGAGCCTCCATATTCGTCGTATTTCTCCGGCGCGAGATCTCTCAGCGTCCAACACTGATTTCGTTTGCTTGGAATCCCGCATTCGGCGATGCTACGTATGACATCGACACACTTAGTTTAGGACTCCATTTCTTAGACAATGCTCTGGGATGGCATGGCTCAGCAAAATCAATCGCAATAGAGCCTCATCCGACCGAATGAGGGCATATAGACGGTAGATACCAGACACCCCATCGAGCTGTAGCTACTTCCAATTGCCACAAACACGTCGCCTCCGGCGCTGCACGAAAAGCCTGCACTCGCGGCAACTCTGGTACAACTTGTCGTTGTGATGCTGCTCAGGATGCACAAACAACCGAATTCTCCACTGCTGCTACAGTCGGCGCATCTGGTCACCGTTCCTACCACTTTCGCAACACGTCGCCACAGATGACGACTTACAACTACTCATTCTGCTAGCTCCAATTGCCGCCATCGTGCTTCCTCTAAGCTATCTCCCGACATTGATGTGACACTGACCTCATAGCACCCAGCAATAGCAAGTGGCACGTCACTGGTCACTGAGCTCGTCGACGCCGTGCTCGCAGAGCTCGCGCCGCCAGGGGAAGTCACGTTTCCTCCGGACAGGCCGCCAGAATCACCAGACACGCTCACCACCCCCAGAAGCATTCGTGGACGAGATCGCGCGACTCCGCTCTCCACGGCACCCGTTGCAGCACTTGAACCCACGCTCACGACGTCGCTTTCTTAGACTTGCTCGCACTGCTCAAGATATTCACGTTTCCGCTCATGGAAGATCCACCCATGACCTCGATATTTGCCGACAACTGACGACTTTGACGATCCGCTTCCAGTCCTCACGGACCTGCTCGACACGCCACAGGCGCCGCTGGTCACAGTCACTTTTCAATTGGTTTTCTGCTCGTCGACAATTCACCTCCAGTCGCTGACGACCCACAATTCACCGCCACATCGCGGACTACGCCCTGCTCGTTGCAGGCACTGAGAATCATTGCCAGCTGCACCAAAATTGAGTTGCCGAACAATTCTCCATGCAATAGCGCGTCGCTACCGACGCTCTAAATAATGCGAATTCCGCTTTAGCCCCTTGGTTCCCAACGTCGTATCTTACGACATAAGTCCATGGACTGCGATCGATCGCTTTGTTTCTCATTTGCACGGAGAGCCTGGAACCCAGCAAGGAGCTGAACGTCATGTAGATTGTCTTGGTGGCGCGAAGACGCTGCTGGAGTCCTCAGTCACGTAGAAGTCTTGCCGAGAGCTCATTGGTTGTATCGGGGATGCCAACGCACGGGTTCGCAAGCCTGCATCTTCGCTCTGGCGCTTGCGACCGTTCTTCCATGCAACAAAGTGTCGAGTCCTGGCTGCTCGCATGTACGATAGAGGCAGGAGGATGGAGTTCATCTGACTTTGAATTCATTTCGCGAGTGAAAATGGAGGGATGTCACGAAAGTTTGAGGACTTCAACTTGCACTCTCGGCAAGGGCTAGCCATTCAAGTCCAAGCGTTCCTCAGATGAAGTCCAAGCGGCCTCACTTTCCCGACTAGTTCGACCCTGGGCCTCCCAAGCTGCCGGATCTTTCCAACGACGACGACCATGAAGACTAGGAGCGACACTGCACGTCACGCCTCGACCTTCCAGCTCGCAGCTGCGGCGACGACCGACCTGAGAAGCTCGCCAATCCTCTTTTCCGCGGCCAGACGACTCGACATTCCTTGCGCTGTTTCACCAGTTGGAGCAAGGCAGAGTCTTCGACAGCGCCGTGTTGATTCAGTTGGAGTCCCCCACCAGAGCGCAGACTCACGGAGGATGGCGAATGCTAACAGGCAACGGGCGTTTAGCCACGGCACTAGCAAGAAGAAAGCGGCGGAGACTACAGAGACGACGATGACGAAGGACTGGACGGAGACGATGGAGACGACGGAGATGAGGACGATGAGGGAGACGGCGGAGCCGCTGAAGCCTTAACCAAGCTAGGCGTGGGAGGAAACAAACGGGTAGCCTTCACACGCAACATAGTTTTTCCTAGCGAGCTAGTATGAGCACCGCGTAGGGAAATTAACGGTTAGTGTAGATACTGCGGTATAAATGCATGGGTGTTTTCATTTCCGTCCGTGTAGCACGAAACATCTCTCTCGCTACTCACCTCCTATCACACAAAGCATGCATCTTCAGTCTGCGCTGCCGCGAAGCAGTTGTTGGTCGCATTCCACTTAGGGCGATCCCGCCGACTTGGTCACCACTCGGCGAGTCGTGACCGTTGTTGTTCCGTCCGCAGAGGTCGTCGTTGACGTTGATGTGGCCTCGGATGCCTCCAGGCCGCCTGCGCCCGCGCCAACGGCCGATTTGAATGTGATCGTACGCACTGGGCCGGCTACGTGCGACGTCGTCGACGAGCTTACCGTCTTCGCCGGAGACGGAGACGCCACCGTCGTGCGAGTCAGCGTGGCCTTGCCACGGCGGACCGCAGGTGACTGGCGATGTCCGGGAGACTGGCGGATCCGCGACGCAGATCGAGGCTGCATCGGGCTGCTCGCCGGCGTGTTGGACGCTGACGCAGCCGAGGGATGCGAGCCCGCCAGGAAGACGAGATCGTCAGCAAACGGCACCAAGCCACTGAACTTGCTCGAACGGCGAAGCTGGCGCTGGTTGTTGAAGCCCTCGATCATCGTGATTCGGTGCTCCTGTTGCTGGGACTCTGTCAGGTTGAGAAGGTACTCCGACCACTCCACACCAGCAGGGCATCGCAAACCAAGCTCCGAGAAGTACGCAGTAAGCGCCTGGCCAGAGCCATGGAAGACTACCTCGCCATTCTCGAGCAGCAGAATGTCTTCGTAGTAGCCACAAACCTTGGGCGACACCTGAATCATCGACACCACCAGGTTGGTGCCCGCAGATGCATCCTTGGGGTTAGAAACCTCGTCGATAACGAGCGTTCGCCTGTGCGTTCCAAAGCCGAGGCCCAGTTCCTGCACAGCCACGTTCGGGTAGTGGAATGATAGCGAGCGCGCAACAGTCCACGCTGCACGTTTCTCCTCCAACGTGCCCGAGTTGAAAAAGCCGTCTTCAAAGCTCACAAAGTTCTTGTCACAGAAGTCACGCGCGAAGGTGAGGAGTTCTTTCTTTGACATCGATGGGAAGCTCTTGCCACGTCGTTGGACGTACGACACGAACTGTGGCAGCCAGGTCTTCACAAGGCGGCGGCGCTTGATTCCCCACCATGCCGAGCCCTCCGAGGTGCGATCAGCGCTGCTGATCGTCGAGGTAGAGACAACAGTCGAGGACGAATTTGTCCACACACGTGAATGGCGAATGCTCTCATCAAACACCGTCAGAAGTAACACGAGGAAAGACCCGCTGGCAACACTCTCAATGCGTTCACGGAGCTCCACACCGTACTTCTTCTTGTACGACACGCAAATACGGATCAGTAAGTGCTGGTAGCGCACAAGCAAGACGATCAGACTATATGCGTCCTTCTTGGCACTCTGCAGAGAGCTCTCGAACACATCCGCAAGCAGATCGTAGCGCTCCAGGACCCAGCGAACGTAAAAGAGAAGGGCAAAAGCAGCATCTCCAGAGAACTCCGCCTCAATAGCCTTCACCAGCGTCGACTTGTACTTGGCCTCATACGCGGCGTTGATCTGCACCACATGCTCCGCCGGACTGCTCAGCAGCACATTCACAAACGTGTCTTCGTCTGTTCCCCACTTGCCCTCGCCGGCCTTGTACACGATCTCTGCGTCTGCCTCCGCCTTCGCCACAGTGTACACCGACGCATCGAACTCCGCCACCTCGCCACGGAGCGCAGCAAGGATCACCACACGCAGGTCGCCGCTCAGCGCGCGGCCCAGCACCTCGACCAGATCCTCGCCGTACAGCTCCGAGTACGCCTTCTTCAGCAGACTGATCTCCGCGTTCGAGCGTCCGAGGATCACCGAGTACCACTGCGACACGGCTGCCTTGCCCGTCGTCACGCTGCGCACAAGCTCCGCTTCAACATCAATTACTGATCGAGTCAGCATTTGGAATAGAGTCGCATAGCTTGTGCTGGTTGCCGTCGTCGAGCTGGGTTTTTTGATTGATAGCAGAGTAACAGAGAGAGTTCGCTTGTGCAAAATCTTGTAGCGTACCAGAATCAGGAAGCGCTTCTCAACTGAATAGCGTAAAAGCAGAGCCGAAACTGCATCCTCGTCAACAGTTTCCCCAGATACCAGAGTACCGAGTTCATCTACAGCAGAATTGATCTCTTCGGAAAACGTCAACGACACACCGTCGTAGAAATCACGAACAAGCTTGGTATACGACCGATCCGAAGTTGTGCTGGCACCGAGAAGAGCCCTCTTCGTCTCCGTTGTCGAGTCACTCTCGATCACGTACGTCGTGGCACCGGCGGTAGCAGCGCCGCCAGTGACAGCAGCACCACCACGGACAACACGGCGGATGATGGTCTGACCATCCTCCGTCACCTCAGTCGTCTCCTCCACCGTCTCCTCCACCGACTCTTCCGACGTCGTCGTCGTTGTCTTCGTCGACGGGGTGCCGCGAACAACACGGCGGATGATAGTCTGGCCGTCTTCCGTCACCTCGGTCGTCTCCTCCACCGTCTCCTCCGTCGTCTCCGTCGTCGAGTCACTCTCGATCACGTACGTCGTGGCACCGGCGGTAGCAGCGCCGCCAGCGACAGCAGCACCACCACGGACAACACGGCGGATGATAGGTCTGCCATCCTCCGTCACCTCAGTCGTCTCCTCCACCGTCTCCTCCACCGACTCTTCCGACGTCGTCGTCGTTGTCTTCGTCGACGGAGTGCCGCGAACAACACGGCGGATGATAGTCTGGCCGTCTTCCGTCACCTCGGTCGTCTCCTCCACCGTCTCCTCCGTCGTCTCCGTCGTCGAGTCACTCTCGATCACGTACGTCGTGGCACCGGCGGTAGCAGCGCCGCCAGTGACAGCAGCACCACCACGGACAACACGGCGGATGATAGTCTGGCCATCCTCCGTCACCTCAGTCGTCTCCTCCACCGTCTCCTCCACCGACTCTTCCGACGTCGTCGTCGTCGTCTTCGTCGACGGAGTGCCGCGAACAACACGGCGGATGATGGTCTGGCCGTCTTCCGTCACCTCGGTCGTCTCCTCCACCGTCTCCTCCGTCGTCTCCGTCGTCGAGCCACTCTCAATCACGTACGTCGTGGCACCGGCGGTAGCAGCGCCGCCAGCGACAGCAGCACCACCACGGACAACTCGGCGGATGATAGTCTGGCCATCCTCCGTCACCTCAGTCGTCTCCTCCACTGTCTCCTCCACCGACTCTTCCGACGTCGTCGTCGTCGTCTTCGTCGACGGAGTGCCGCGAACAACACGGCGGATGATGGTCTGGCCGTCTTCCGTCACCTCGGTCGTCTCCTCCACCGTCTCCTCCGTCGTCTCCGTCGTCGAGCCACTCTCAATCACGTACGTCGTGGCACCGGCGGTAGCAGCGCCGCCAGCGACAGCAGCACCACCACGGACAACTCGGCGGATGATAGTCTGGCCATCCTCCGTCACCTCAGTCGTCTCCTCCACTGTCTCCTCCACCGACTCTTCCGACGTCGTCGTCGTCGTCTTCGTCGACGGAGTGCCGCGAACAACACGGCGGATGATGGTCTGGCCGTCTTCCGTCACCTCGGTCGTCTCCTCCACCGTCTCCTCCGTCGTCTCCGTCGTCGAGCCACTCTCAATCACGTACGTCGTGGCACCGGCGGTAGCAGCGCCGCCAGCGACAGCAGCACCACCACGGACAACTCGGCGGATGATAGTCTGGCCATCCTCCGTCACCTCAGTCGTCTCCTCCACTGTCTCCTCCACCGACTCTTCCGACGTCGTCGTCGTCGTCTTCGTCGACGGAGTGCCGCGAACAACACGGCGGATGATGGTCTGGCCGTCTTCCGTCACCTCGGTCGTCTCCTCCACCGTCTCCTCCGTCGTCTCCGTCGTCGAGCCACTCTCAATCACGTACGTCGTGGCACCGGCGGTAGCAGCGCCGCCAGCGACAGCAGCACCACCACGGACAACTCGGCGGATGATAGTCTGGCCATCCTCCGTCACCTCAGTCGTCTCCTCCACTGTCTCCTCCACCGACTCTTCCGACGTCGTCGTCGTCGTCTTCGTCGACGGAGTGCCGCGAACAACACGGCGGATGATGGTCTGGCCGTCTTCCGTCACCTCGGTCGTCTCCTCCACCGTCTCCTCCGTCGTCTCCGTCGTCGAGCCACTCTCGATCACGTACGTCGTGGCACCGGCGGTAGCAGCGCCGCCAGCGACAGCAGCACCACCACGGACAACTCGGCGGATGATGGTCTGGCCATCCTCCGTCACCTCAGTCGTCTCCTCCACCTGTCTCCTCCACCGACTCTTCCGACGTCGTCGTCGTCGTCTTCGTCGACGGAGTGCCGCGAACAACACGGCGGATGATAGGTCTGGCCGTCTTCCGTCACCTCGGTCGTCTCCTCCACCGTCTCCTCCGTCGTCTCCGTCGTCGAGTCACTCTCGATCACGTACGTCGTGGCACCGGCGGTAGCAGCGCCGCCAGCGACAGCAGCACCACCACGGACAACACGGCGGATGATAGGTCTGACCATCCTCCGTCACCTCAGTCGTCTCCTCCACCTGTCTCCTCCACCGACTCTTCCGACGTCGTCGTCGTTGTCTTCGTCGACGGGGTGCCGCGAACAACACGGCGGATGATAGTCTGGCCGTCTTCCGTCACCTCGGTCGTCTCCTCCACCGTCTCCTCCGTCGTCTCCGTCGTCGAGTCACTCTCGATCACGTACGTCGTGGCACCGGCGGTAGCAGCGCCGCCAGTGACAGCAGCACCACCACGGACAACACGGCGGATGATGGTCTGACCATCCTCCGTCACCTCAGTCGTCTCCTCCACCGTCTCCTCCACCGACTCTTCCGACGTCGTCGTCGTTGTCTTCGTCGACGGGGTGCCGCGAACAACACGGCGGATGATAGGTCTGGCCGTCTTCCGTCACCTCGGTCGTCTCCTCCACCGTCTCCTCCGTCGTCTCCGTCGTCGAGTCACTCTCGATCACGTACGTCGTGGCACCGGCGGTAGCAGCGCCGCCAGTGACAGCAGCACCACCACGGACAACTCGGCGGATGATAGTCTGGCCATCCTCCGTCACCTCAGTCGTCTCCTCCACTGTCTCCTCCACCGACTCTTCCGACGTCGTCGTCGTCGTCTTCGTCGACGGAGTGCCGCGAACAACACGGCGGATGATGGTCTGGCCGTCTTCCGTCACCTCGGTCGTCTCCTCCACCGTCTCCTCCGTCGTCTCCGTCGTCGAGCCACTCTCAATCACGTACGTCGTGGCACCGGCGGTAGCAGCGCCGCCAGCGACAGCAGCACCACCACGGACAACTCGGCGGATGATAGTCTGACCATCCTCCGTCACCTCAGTCGTCTCCTCCACCTGTCTCCTCCACCGACTCTTCCGACGTCGTCGTCGTCGTCTTCGTCGACGGAGTGCCGCGAACAACACGGCGGATGATGGTCTGGCCGTCTTCCGTCACCTCGGTCGTCTCCTCCACCGTCTCCTCCGTCGTCTCCGTCGTCGAGCCACTCTCGATCACGTACGTCGTGGCACCGGCGGTAGCAGCGCCGCCAGCGACAGCAGCACCACCACGGACAACTCGGCGGATGATAGGTCTGACCATCCTCCGTCACCTCAGTCGTCTCCTCCACTGTCTCCTCCACCGACTCTTCCGACGTCGTCGTCGTCGTCTTCGTCGACGGAGTGCCGCGAACAACACGGCGGATGATAGTCTGGCCGTCTTCCGTCACCTCGGTCGTCTCCTCCACCGTCTCCTCCGTCGTCTCCGTCGTCGAGTCACTCTCGATCACGTACGTCGTGGCACCGGCGGTAGCAGCGCCGCCAGTGACAGCAGCACCACCACGGACAACACGGCGGATGATGGTCTGACCATCCTCCGTCACCTCAGTCGTCTCCTCCACCGTCTCCTCCACCGACTCTTCCGACGTCGTCGTCGTTGTCTTCGTCGACGGGGTGCCGCGAACAACACGGCGGATGATAGTCTGGCCGTCTTCCGTCACCTCGGTCGTCTCCTCCACCGTCTCCTCCGTCGTCTCCGTCGTCGAGTCACTCTCGATCACGTACGTCGTGGCACCGGCGGTAGCAGCGCCGCCAGTGACAGCAGCACCACCACGGACAACACGGCGGATGATGGTCTGACCATCCTCCGTCACCTCAGTCGTCTCCTCCACCGTCTCCTCCACCGACTCTTCCGACGTCGTCGTCGTTGTCTTCGTCGACGGGGTGCCGCGAACAACACGGCGGATGATAGTCTGGCCGTCTTCCGTCACCTCGGTCGTCTCCTCCACCGTCTCCTCCGTCGTCTCCGTCGTCGAGTCACTCTCGATCACGTACGTCGTGGCACCGGCGGTAGCAGCGCCGCCAGTGACAGCAGCACCACCACGGACAACACGGCGGATGATGGTCTGACCATCCTCCGTCACCTCAGTCGTCTCCTCCACCGTCTCCTCCACCGACTCTTCCGACGTCGTCGTCGTTGTCTTCGTCGACGGGGTGCCGCGAACAACACGGCGGATGATAGTCTGGCCGTCTTCCGTCACCTCGGTCGTCTCCTCCACCGTCTCCTCCGTCGTCTCCGTCGTCGAGTCACTCTCGATCACGTACGTCGTGGCACCGGCGGTAGCAGCGCCGCCAGTGACAGCAGCACCACCACGGACAACACGGCGGATGATGGTCTGACCATCCTCCGTCACCTCAGTCGTCTCCTCCACCGTCTCCTCCACCGACTCTTCCGACGTCGTCGTCGTTGTCTTCGTCGACGGGGTGCCGCGAACAACACGGCGGATGATAGTCTGGCCGTCTTCCGTCACCTCGGTCGTCTCCTCCACCGTCTCCTCCGTCGTCTCCGTCGTCGAGTCACTCTCGATCACGTACGTCGTGGCACCGGCGGTAGCAGCGCCGCCAGTGACAGCAGCACCACCACGGACAACACGGCGGATGATGGTCTGACCATCCTCCGTCACCTCAGTCGTCTCCTCCACCGTCTCCTCCACCGACTCTTCCGACGTCGTCGTCGTTGTCTTCGTCGACGGGGTGCCGCGAACAACACGGCGGATGATAGTCTGGCCGTCTTCCGTCACCTCGGTCGTCTCCTCCACCGTCTCCTCCGTCGTCTCCGTCGTCGAGTCACTCTCGATCACGTACGTCGTGGCACCGGCGGTAGCAGCGCCGCCAGTGACAGCAGCACCACCACGGACAACACGGCGGATGATGGTCTGACCATCCTCCGTCACCTCAGTCGTCTCCTCCACCGTCTCCTCCACCGACTCTTCCGACGTCGTCGTCGTTGTCTTCGTCGACGGGGTGCCGCGAACAACACGGCGGATGATAGTCTGGCCGTCTTCCGTCACCTCGGTCGTCTCCTCCACCGTCTCCTCCGTCGTCTCCGTCGTCGAGTCACTCTCGATCACGTACGTCGTGGCACCGGCGGTAGCAGCGCCGCCAGTGACAGCAGCACCACCACGGACAACACGGCGGATGATGGTCTGACCATCCTCCGTCACCTCAGTCGTCTCCTCCACCGTCTCCTCCACCGACTCTTCCGACGTCGTCGTCGTTGTCTTCGTCGACGGGGTGCCGCGAACAACACGGCGGATGATAGTCTGGCCGTCTTCCGTCACCTCGGTCGTCTCCTCCACCGTCTCCTCCGTCGTCTCCGTCGTCGAGTCACTCTCGATCACGTACGTCGTGGCACCGGCGGTAGCAGCGCCGCCAGTGACAGCAGCACCACCACGGACAACACGGCGGATGATGGTCTGACCATCCTCCGTCACCTCAGTCGTCTCCTCCACCGTCTCCTCCACCGACTCTTCCGACGTCGTCGTCGTTGTCTTCGTCGACGGGGTGCCGCGAACAACACGGCGGATGATAGTCTGGCCGTCTTCCGTCACCTCGGTCGTCTCCTCCACCGTCTCCTCCGTCGTCTCCGTCGTCGAGTCACTCTCGATCACGTACGTCGTGGCACCGGCGGTAGCAGCGCCGCCAGTGACAGCAGCACCACCACGGACAACACGGCGGATGATGGTCTGACCATCCTCCGTCACCTCAGTCGTCTCCTCCACCGTCTCCTCCACCGACTCTTCCGACGTCGTCGTCGTTGTCTTCGTCGACGGGGTGCCGCGAACAACACGGCGGATGATAGTCTGGCCGTCTTCCGTCACCTCGGTCGTCTCCTCCACCGTCTCCTCCGTCGTCTCCGTCGTCGAGTCACTCTCGATCACGTACGTCGTGGCACCGGCGGTAGCAGCGCCGCCAGTGACAGCAGCACCACCACGGACAACACGGCGGATGATGGTCTGACCATCCTCCGTCACCTCAGTCGTCTCCTCCACCGTCTCCTCCACCGACTCTTCCGACGTCGTCGTCGTTGTCTTCGTCGACGGGGTGCCGCGAACAACACGGCGGATGATAGTCTGGCCGTCTTCCGTCACCTCGGTCGTCTCCTCCACCGTCTCCTCCGTCGTCTCCGTCGTCGAGTCACTCTCGATCACGTACGTCGTGGCACCGGCGGTAGCAGCGCCGCCAGTGACAGCAGCACCACCACGGACAACACGGCGGATGATGGTCTGACCATCCTCCGTCACCTCAGTCGTCTCCTCCACCGTCTCCTCCACCGACTCTTCCGACGTCGTCGTCGTTGTCTTCGTCGACGGGGTGCCGCGAACAACACGGCGGATGATAGTCTGGCCGTCTTCCGTCACCTCGGTCGTCTCCTCCACCGTCTCCTCCGTCGTCTCCGTCGTCGAGTCACTCTCGATCACGTACGTCGTGGCACCGGCGGTAGCAGCGCCGTCAGTGACAGCAGCACCACCACGGACAACACGGCGGATGATGGTCTGACCATCCTCCGTCACTTCCGTGGTCTCGACAGTCTCCTCCGTAGACTCGCTCGTCACAGTGATGGCGCCGGCAACAGCAGCAACGCCGCCGACCACCTCCACCGTCTCGCTGGACACCGTGAACGTAGAGCTCGACACGTCCGCAGACACGTCTTCGCTTGTCTCCGTCGTCTCCGTCACCTCCGTCGTCTCCGTCACCTCGGTCGTCTCAACCGTCTCCACGGTCTCGGTCACCTCCGTCGACTCGGTCACCTCCGTCACTTCCGTCGTCTCGACAGTCTCCTCCGTCGTCTCGACGACCTCGACAGTCTCCTCCGTCACTTCCGTGGTCTCGACAGTCTCCTCCGTAGACTCGCTCGTCACAGTGATGGCGCCGGCAACAGCAGCAACGCCGCCGACCACCTCCACCGTCTCGCTGGACACCGTGAACGTAGAGCTCGACACGTCCGCAGACACGTCTTCGCTTGTCTCCGTCGTCTCCGTCACCTCCGTCGTCTCCGTCACCTCGGTCGTCTCAACCGTCTCCACGGTCTCGGTCACCTCCGTCGACTCGGTCACCTCCGTCACTTCCGTCGTCTCGACAGTCTCCTCCGTCGTCTCGACGACCTCGACAGTCTCCTCCGTCACTTCCGTGGTCTCGACAGTCTCCTCCGTAGACTCGCTCGTCACAGTGATGGCGCCGGCAACAGCAGCAACGCCGCCGACCACCTCCACCGTCTCGCTGGACACCGTGAACGTAGAGCTCGACACGTCCGCAGACACGTCTTCGCTTGTCTCCGTCGTCTCCGTCACCTCCGTCGTCTCCGTCACCTCGGTCGTCTCAACCGTCTCCACGGTCTCGGTCACCTCCGTCGACTCGGTCACCTCCGTCACTTCCGTGGTCTCGACAGTCTCCTCCGTCGACTCGAGTCACCTCCGTCACTTCCGTGGTCTCGACAGTCTCCTCCGTAGACTCGCTCGTCACAGTGATGGCGCCGGCAACAGCAGCAACGCCGCCGACCACCTCCACCGTCTCGCTGGACACCGTGAACGTAGAGCTCGACACGTCCGCAGACACGTCTTCGCTTGTCTCCGTCGTCTCCGTCACCTCCGTCGTCTCCGTCACCTCGGTCGTCTCAACCGTCTCCACGGTCTCGGTCACCTCCGTCGACTCGGTCACCTCCGTCACTTCCGTCGTCTCGACAGTCTCCTCCGTCGTCTCGACGACCTCGACAGTCTCCTCCGTCACTTCCGTGGTCTCGACAGTCTCCTCCGTAGACTCGCTCGTCACAGTGATGGCGCCGGCAACAGCAGCAACGCCGCCGACCACCTCCACCGTCTCGCTGGACACCGTGAACGTAGAGCTCGACACGTCCGCAGACACGTCTTCGCTTGTCTCCGTCGTCTCCGTCACCTCCGTCGTCTCCGTCACCTCGGTCGTCTCAACCGTCTCCACGGTCTCGGTCACCTCCGTCGACTCGGTCACCTCCGTCACTTCCGTGGTCTCGACAGTCTCCTCCGTCGACTCGAGTCTCCTCCGTCACTTCCGTGGTCTCGACAGTCTCCTCCGTAGACTCGCTCGTCACAGTGATGGCGCCGGCAACAGCAGCAACGCCGCCGACCACCTCCACCGTCTCGCTGGACACCGTGAACGTAGAGCTCGACACGTCCGCAGACACGTCTTCGCTTGTCTCCGTCGTCTCCGTCACCTCCGTCGTCTCCGTCACCTCGGTCGTCTCAACCGTCTCCACGGTCTCGGTCACCTCCGTCGACTCGGTCACCTCCGTCACTTCCGTGGTCTCGACAGTCTCCTCCGTCGTCTCGACGACCTCGACAGTCTCCTCCGTCACTTCCGTGGTCTCGACAGTCTCCTCCGTAGACTCGCTCGTCACAGTGATGGCGCCGGCAACAGCAGCAACGCCGCCGACCACCTCCACCGTCTCGCTGGACACCGTGAACGTAGAGCTCGACACGTCCGCAGACACGTCTTCGCTTGTCTCCGTCGTCTCCGTCACCTCCGTCGTCTCCGTCACCTCGGTCGTCTCAACCGTCTCCACGGTCTCGGTCACCTCCGTCGACTCGGTCACCTCCGTCACTTCCGTGGTCTCGACAGTCTCCTCCGTCGTCTCGACGACCTCGACAGTCTCCTCCGTCACTTCCGTGGTCTCGACAGTCTCCTCCGTAGACTCGCTCGTCACAGTGATGGCGCCGGCAACAGCAGCAACGCCGCCGACCACCTCCACCGTCTCGCTGGACACCGTGAACGTAGAGCTCGACACGTCCGCAGACACGTCTTCGCTTGTCTCCGTCGTCTCCGTCACCTCCGTCGTCTCCGTCACCTCGGTCGTCTCAACCGTCTCAACGACCTCGACAGTCTCCTCCGTCACTTCCGTGGTCTCGACAGTCTCCTCCGTCGTCTCGACGACCTCGACAGTCTCCTCCGTCACTTCCGTGGTCTCGACAGTCTCCTCCGTAGACTCGCTCGTCACAGTGATGGCGCCGGCAACAGCAGCAACGCCGCCGACCACCTCCACCGTCTCGCTGGACACCGTGAACGTAGAGCTCGACACGTCCGCAGACACGTCTTCGCTTGTCTCCGTCGTCTCCGTCACCTCCGTCGTCTCCGTCACCTCGGTCGTCTCAACCGTCTCCACGGTCTCGGTCACCTCCGTCGACTCGGTCACCTCCGTCACTTCCGTGGTCTCGACAGTCTCCTCCGTCGTCTCGACGACCTCGACAGTCTCCTCCGTCACTTCCGTGGTCTCGACAGTCTCCTCCGTAGACTCGCTCGTCACAGTGATGGCGCCGGCAACAGCAGCAACGCCGCCGACCACCTCCACCGTCTCGCTGGACACCGTGAACGTAGAGCTCGACACGTCCGCAGACACGTCTTCGCTTGTCTCCGTCGTCTCCGTCACCTCCGTCGTCTCCGTCACCTCGGTCGTCTCAACCGTCTCCACGGTCTCGGTCACCTCCGTCGACTCGGTCACCTCCGTCACTTCCGTCGTCTCGGTCACCTCCGTCGACTCGGTCACCTCCGTCACTTCCGTGGTCTCGACAGTCTCCTCCGTCGTCTCGACGACCTCGACAGTCTCCTCCGTCACTTCCGTGGTCTCGACAGTCTCCTCCGTCGTCTCGACGACCTCGACAGTCTCCTCCGTCACTTCCGTGGTCTCGACAGTCTCCTCCGTAGACTCGCTCGTCACAGTGATGGCGCCGGCAACAGCAGCAACGCCGCCGACCACCTCCACCGTCTCGCTGGACACCGTGAACGTAGAGCTCGACACGTCCGCAGACACGTCTTCGCTTGTCTCCGTCGTCTCCGTCACCTCCGTCGTCTCCGTCACCTCGGTCGTCTCAACCGTCTCCACGGTCTCGGTCACCTCCGTCGACTCGGTC
Organism: Phytopythium helicoides; assembly: GCA_024867545.1. Lineage (NCBI taxonomy): Eukaryota > Oomycota > Peronosporomycetes > Pythiales > Pythiaceae > Phytopythium > Phytopythium helicoides. Next base: position 266,532 of record JANFNE010000043.1, read on the forward strand.
ACCTCCGTCACTTCCGTGGTCTCGACAGTCTCCTCCGTCGTCTCGACGACCTCGACAGTCTCCTCCGTCACTTCCGTGGTCTCGACAGTCTCCTCCGTAGACTCGCTCGTCACAGTGATGGCGCCGGCAACAGCAGCAACGCCGCCGACCACCTCCACCGTCTCGCTGGACACCGTGAACGTAGAGCTCGACACGTCCGCAGACACGTCTTCGCTTGTCTCCGTCGTCTCCGTCACCTCCGTCGTCTCCGTCACCTCGGTCGTCTCAACCGTCTCCACGGTCTCGGTCACCTCCGTCGACTCGGTCACCTCCGTCACTTCCGTGGTCTCGGTCACCTCCGTCGACTCGGTCACCTCCGTCACTTCCGTGGTCTCGACAGTCTCCTCCGTCGTCTCGACGACCTCGACAGTCTCCTCCGTCACTTCCGTGGTCTCGACAGTCTCCTCCGTCGTCTCGACGACCTCGACAGTCTCCTCCGTCACTTCCGTGGTCTCGACAGTCTCCTCCGTAGACTCGCTCGTCACAGTGATGGCGCCGGCAACAGCAGCAACGCCGCCGACCACCTCCACCGTCTCGCTGGACACCGTGAACGTAGAGCTCGACACGTCCGCAGACACGTCTTCGCTTGTCTCCGTCGTCTCCGTCACCTCCGTCGTCTCCGTCACCTCGGTCGTCTCAACCGTCTCCACGGTCTCGGTCACCTCCGTCGACTCGGTCACCTCCGTCACTTCCGTGGTCTCGGTCACCTCCGTCGACTCGGTCACCTCCGTCACTTCCGTGGTCTCGACAGTCTCCTCCGTAGACTCGCTCGTCACAGTGATGGCGCCGGCAACAGCAGCAACGCCGCCGACCACCTCCACCGTCTCGCTGGACACCGTGAACGTAGAGCTCGACACGTCCGCAGACACGTCTTCGCTTGTCTCCGTCGTCTCCGTCACCTCCGTCGTCTCCGTCACCTCGGTCGTCTCAACCGTCTCCACGGTCTCGGTCACCTCCGTCGACTGACAGTCTCCTCCGTCGTCTCGACAGTCTCCTCCGTCGTCTCGACGACCTCGACAGTCTCCTCCGTCACTTCCGTGGTCTCGACAGTCTCCTCCGTCGTCTCGACGACCTCGACAGTCTCCTCCGTCACTTCCGTGGTCTCGACAGTCTCCTCCGTCGTCTCGACGACCTCGACAGTCTCCTCCGTCACTTCCGTGGTCTCGACAGTCTCCTCCGTAGACTCGCTCGTCACAGTGATGGCGCCGGCAACAGCAGCAACGCCGCCGACCACCTCCACCGTCTCGCTGGACACCGTGAACGTAGAGCTCGACACGTCCGCAGACACGTCTTCGCTTGTCTCCGTCGTCTCCGTCACCTCCGTCGTCTCCGTCACCTCGGTCGTCTCAACCGTCTCCACGGTCTCGGTCACCTCCGTCGACTCGGTCACCTCCGTCACTTCTGTGGTCTCGACAGTCTCCTCCGTCGTCTCGACGACCTCGACAGTCTCCTCCGTCACTTCCGTGGTCTCGACAGTCTCCTCCGTAGACTCGCTCGTCACAGTGATGGCGCCGGCAACAGCAGCAACGCCGCCGACCACCTCCACCGTCTCGCTGGACACCGTGAACGTAGAGCTCGACACGTCCGCAGACACGTCTTCGCTTGTCTCCGTCGTCTCCGTCACCTCCGTCGTCTCCGTCACCTCGGTCGTCTCAACCGTCTCCACGGTCTCGGTCACCTCCGTCGACTCGGTCACCTCCGTCACTTCTGTGGTCTCGACAGTCTCCTCCGTCGTCTCGACGACCTCGACAGTCTCCTCCGTCACTTCCGTGGTCTCGACAGTCTCCTCCGTAGACTCGCTCGTCACAGTGATGGCGCCGGCAACAGCAGCAACGCCGCCGACCACCTCCACCGTCTCGCTGGACACCGTGAACGTAGAGCTCGACACGTCCGCAGACACGTCTTCGCTTGTCTCCGTCGTCTCCGTCACCTCCGTCGTCTCCGTCACCTCGGTCGTCTCAACCGTCTCCACGGTCTCGGTCACCTCCGTCGACTCGGTCACCTCCGTCACTTCCGTGGTCTCGGTCACCTCCGTCGACTCGGTCACCTCCGTCACTTCCGTGGTCTCGACAGTCTCCTCCGTCGTCTCAACGACCTCGACAGTCTCCTCCGTCACTTCCGTGGTCTCGACAGTCTCCTCCGTCGTCTCGACGACCTCGACAGTCTCCTCCGTCACTTCCGTGGTCTCGACAGTCTCCTCCGTCGTCTCGACGACCTCGACAGTCTCCTCCGTCACTTCCGTGGTCTCGACAGTCTCCTCCGTAGACTCGCTCGTCACAGTGATGGCGCCGGCAACAGCAGCAACGCCGCCGACCACCTCCACCGTCTCGCTGGACACCGTGAACGTAGAGCTCGACACGTCCGCAGACACGTCTTCGCTTGTCTCCGTCGTCTCCGTCACCTCCGTCGTCTCCGTCACCTCGGTCGTCTCAACCGTCTCCACGGTCTCGGTCACCTCCGTCGACTCGGTCACCTCCGTCACTTCTGTGGTCTCGACAGTCTCCTCCGTCGTCTCGACGACCTCGACAGTCTCCTCCGTCACTTCCGTGGTCTCGACAGTCTCCTCCGTAGACTCGCTCGTCACAGTGATGGCGCCGGCAACAGCAGCAACGCCGCCGACCACCTCCACCGTCTCGCTGGACACCGTGAACGTAGAGCTCGACACGTCCGCAGACACGTCTTCGCTTGTCTCCGTCGTCTCCGTCACCTCCGTCGTCTCCGTCACCTCGGTCGTCTCAACCGTCTCCACGGTCTCGGTCACCTCCGTCGACTCGGTCACCTCCGTCACTTCTGTGGTCTCGACGGTCTCCTCCGTCGTCTCGACGACCTCGACAGTCTCCTCCGTCACTTCCGTGGTCTCGACAGTCTCCTCCGTCGTCTCGACGACCTCGACAGTCTCCTCCGTCACTTCCGTGGTCTCGACAGTCTCCTCCGTAGACTCGCTCGTCACAGTGATGGCGCCGGCAACAGCAGCAACGCCGCCGACCACCTCCACCGTCTCGCTGGACACCGTGAACGTAGAGCTCGACACGTCCGCAGACACGTCTTCGCTTGTCTCCGTCGTCTCCGTCACCTCCGTCGTCTCCGTCACCTCGGTCGTCTCAACCGTCTCCACGGTCTCGGTCACCTCCGTCGACTCGGTAACCTCCGTCACTTCTGTGGTCTCGACGGTCTCCTCCGTCGTCTCGACGACCTCGACAGTCTCCTCCGTCACTTCCGTGGTCTCGACAGTCTCCTCCGTCGTCTCGACGACCTCGACAGTCTCCTCCGTCACTTCCGTGGTCTCGACAGTCTCCTCCGTAGACTCGCTCGTCACAGTGATGGCGCCGGCAACAGCAGCAACGCCGCCGACCACCTCCACCGTCTCGCTGGACACCGTGAACGTAGAGCTCGACACGTCCGCAGACACGTCTTCGCTTGTCTCCGTCGTCTCCGTCGCCTCCGTCGTCTCCGTCACCTCGGTCGTCTCAACCGTCTCCACGGTCTCGGTCACCTCCGTCGACTCGGTCACCTCCGTCACTTCTGTGGTCTCGACGGTCTCCTCCGTCGTCTCGACGACCTCGACAGTCTCCTCCGTCACTTCCGTGGTCTCGACAGTCTCCTCCGTAGACTCGCTCGTCACAGTGATGGCGCCGGCAACAGCAGCAACGCCGCCGACCACCTCCACCGTCTCGCTGGACACCGTGAACGTAGAGCTCGACACGTCCGCAGACACGTCTTCGCTTGTCTCCGTCGTCTCCGTCACCTCCGTCGTCTCCGTCACCTCGGTCGTCTCAACCGTCTCCACGGTCGTCCTCCGTCGACTCGGTCACCTCCGTCCTCTGTGGTCTCGACGTCACCTCCGTCGACTCGACAGTCTCCTCCGTCACTTCCGTGGTCTCGACAGTCTCCTCCGTCGTCTCGACGACCTCGACAGTCTCCTCCGTCACTTCCGTGGTCTCGACAGTCTCCTCCGTAGACTCGCTCGTCACAGTGATGGCGCCGGCAACAGCAGCAACGCCGCCGACCACCTCCACCGTCTCGCTGGACACCGTGAACGTAGAGCTCGACACGTCCGCAGACACGTCTTCGCTTGTCTCCGTCGTCTCCGTCGCCTCCGTCGTCTCCGTCACCTCGGTCGTCTCAACCGTCTCCACGGTCTCGGTCACCTCCGTCGACTCGGTCACCTCCGTCACTTCTGTGGTCTCGACGGTCTCCTCCGTCGTCTCGACGACCTCGACAGTCTCCTCCGTCACTTCCGTGGTCTCGACAGTCTCCTCCGTCGTCTCGACGACCTCGACAGTCTCCTCCGTCACTTCCGTGGTCTCGACAGTCTCCTCCGTAGACTCGCTCGTCACAGTGATGGCGCCGGCAACAGCAGCAACGCCGCCGACCACCTCCACCGTCTCGCTGGACACCGTGAACGTAGAGCTCGACACGTCCGCAGACACGTCTTCGCTTGTCTCCGTCGTCTCCGTCGCCTCCGTCGTCTCCGTCACCTCGGTCGTCTCAACCGTCTCCACGGTCTCGGTCACCTCCGTCGACTCGGTCACCTCCGTCACTTCTGTGGTCTCGACGGTCTCCTCCGTCGTCTCGACGACCTCGACAGTCTCCTCCGTCACTTCCGTGGTCTCGACAGTCTCCTCCGTCGTCTCGACGACCTCGACAGTCTCCTCCGTCACTTCCGTGGTCTCGACAGTCTCCTCCGTAGACTCGCTCGTCACAGTGATGGCGCCGGCAACAGCAGCAACGCCGCCGACCACCTCCACCGTCTCGCTGGACACCGTGAACGTAGAGCTCGACACGTCCGCAGACACGTCTTCGCTTGTCTCCGTCGTCTCCGTCACCTCCGTCGTCTCCGTCACCTCGGTCGTCTCAACCGTCTCCACGGTCTCGGTCACCTCCGTCGACTCGGTCACCTCCGTCACTTCTGTGGTCTCGACGGTCTCCTCCGTCGTCTCGACGACCTCGACAGTCTCCTCCGTCACTTCCGTGGTCTCGACAGTCTCCTCCGTCGTCTCGACGACCTCGACAGTCTCCTCCGTCACTTCCGTGGTCTCGACAGTCTCCTCCGTAGACTCGCTCGTCACAGTGATGGCGCCGGCAACAGCAGCAACGCCGCCGACCACCTCCACCGTCTCGCTGGACACCGTGAACGTAGAGCTCGACACGTCCGCAGACACGTCTTCGCTTGTCTCCGTCGTCTCCGTCACCTCCGTCGTCTCCGTCACCTCGGTCGTCTCAACCGTCTCCACGGTCTCGGTCACCTCCGTCGACTCGGTAACCTCCGTCACTTCTGTGGTCTCGACGGTCTCCTCCGTCGTCTCGACGACCTCGACAGTCTCCTCCGTCACTTCCGTGGTCTCGACAGTCTCCTCCGTAGACTCGCTCGTCACAGTGATGGCGCCGGCAACAGCAGCAACGCCGCCGACCACCTCCACCGTCTCGCTGGACACCGTGAACGTAGAGCTCGACACGTCCGCAGACACGTCTTCGCTTGTCTCCGTCGTCTCCGTCGCCTCCGTCGTCTCCGTCACCTCGGTCGTCTCAACCGTCTCCACGGTCTCGGTCACCTCCGTCGACTCGGTCACCTCCGTCACTTCTGTGGTCTCGACGGTCTCCTCCGTCGTCTCGACGACCTCGACAGTCTCCTCCGTCACTTCCGTGGTCTCGACAGTCTCCTCCGTCGTCTCGACGACCTCGACAGTCTCCTCCGTCACTTCCGTGGTCTCGACAGTCTCCTCCGTAGACTCGCTCGTCACAGTGATGGCGCCGGCAACAGCAGCAACGCCGCCGACCACCTCCACCGTCTCGCTGGACACCGTGAACGTAGAGCTCGACACGTCCGCAGACACGTCTTCGCTTGTCTCCGTCGTCTCCGTCGCCTCCGTCGTCTCCGTCACCTCGGTCGTCTCAACCGTCTCCACGGTCTCGGTCACCTCCGTCGACTCGGTCACCTCCGTCACTTCTGTGGTCTCGACGGTCTCCTCCGTCGTCTCGACGACCTCGACAGTCTCCTCCGTCACTTCCGTGGTCTCGACAGTCTCCTCCGTCGTCTCGACGACCTCGACAGTCTCCTCCGTCACTTCCGTGGTCTCGACAGTCTCCTCCGTAGACTCGCTCGTCACAGTGATGGCGCCGGCAACAGCAGCAACGCCGCCGACCACCTCCACCGTCTCGCTGGACACCGTGAACGTAGAGCTCGACACGTCCGCAGACACGTCTTCGCTTGTCTCCGTCGTCTCCGTCACCTCCGTCGTCTCCGTCACCTCGGTCGTCTCAACCGTCTCCACGGTCTCGGTCACCTCCGTCGACTCGGTCACCTCCGTCACTTCTGTGGTCTCGACACTCGCTCGTCACAGTGATGGCGCCGGCAACAGCAGCAACGCCGCCGACCACCTCCACCGTCTCGCTGGACACCGTGAACGTAGAGCTCGACACGTCCGCAGACACGTCTTCGCTTGTCTCCGTCGTCTCCGTCACCTCCGTCGTCTCCGTCACCTCGGTCGTCTCAACCGTCTCCACGGTCTCGGTCACCTCCGTCGACTCGGTCACCTCCGTCACTTCTGTGGTCTCGACGGTCTCCTCCGTCGTCTCGACGACCTCGACAGTCTCCTCCGTCACTTCCGTGGTCTCGACAGTCTCCTCCGTAGACTCGCTCGTCACAGTGATGGCGCCGGCAACAGCAGCAACGCCGCCGACCACCTCCACCGTCTCGCTGGACACCGTGAACGTAGAGCTCGACACGTCCGCAGACACGTCTTCGCTTGTCTCCGTCGTCTCCGTCACCTCCGTCGTCTCCGTCACCTCGGTCGTCTCAACCGTCTCCACGGTCTCGGTCACCTCCGTCGACTCGGTCACCTCCGTCACTTCTGTGGTCTCGACGGTCTCCTCCGTCGTCTCGACGACCTCGACAGTCTCCTCCGTCACTTCCGTGGTCTCAGTCTCCTCCGTCGTCTCGACGACCTCGACAGTCTCCTCCGTCACTTCCGTGGTCTCGACAGTCTCCTCCGTAGACTCGCTCGTCACAGTGATGGCGCCGGCAACAGCAGCAACGCCGCCGACCACCTCCACCGTCTCGCTGGACACCGTGAACGTAGAGCTCGACACGTCCGCAGACACGTCTTCGCTTGTCTCCGTCGTCTCCGTCACCTCCGTCGTCTCCGTCACCTCGGTCGTCTCAACCGTCTCCACGGTCTCGGTCACCTCCGTCGACTCGGTCACCTCCGTCACTTCTCGTGGTCTCGACAGTCTCCTCCGTCGTCTCGACGACCTCGACAGTCTCCTCCGTCACTTCCGTGGTCTCGACAGTCTCCTCCGTAGACTCGCTCGTCACAGTGATGGCGCCGGCAACAGCAGCAACGCCGCCGACCACCTCCACCGTCTCGCTGGACACCGTGAACGTAGAGCTCGACACGTCCGCAGACACGTCTTCGCTTGTCTCCGTCGTCTCCGTCACCTCCGTCGTCTCCGTCACCTCGGTCGTCTCAACCGTCTCCACGGTCTCGGTCACCTCCGTCGACTCGGTCACCTCCGTCACTTCTGTGGTCTCGACGGTCTCCTCCGTCGTCTCGACGACCTCGACAGTCTCCTCCGTCACTTCCGTGGTCTCGACAGTCTCCTCCGTAGACTCGCTCGTCACAGTGATGGCGCCGGCAACAGCAGCAACGCCGCCGACCACCTCCACCGTCTCGCTGGACACCGTGAACGTAGAGCTCGACACGTCCGCAGACACGTCTTCGCTTGTCTCCGTCGTCTCCGTCACCTCCGTCGTCTCCGTCACCTCGGTCGTCTCAACCGTCTCCACGGTCTCGGTCACCTCCGTCGACTCGGTCACCTCCGTCGTCTCAACGACCTCGACAGTCTCCTCCGTCACTTCCGTGGTCTCGACAGTCTCCTCCGTCGTCTCAACGACCTCGACAGTCTCCTCCGTCACTTCCGTGGTCTCGACAGTCTCCTCCGTAGACTCGCTCGTCACAGTGATGGCGCCGGCAACAGCAGCAACGCCGCCGACCACCTCCACCGTCTCGCTGGACACCGTGAACGAAGAGCTCGACACGTCCGCAGACACGTCCTCGCTTGTCTCCGTCGTCTCCGTCACCTCGGTCGTCTCCGTCACCTCGGTCGTCTCCGTCACCTCGGTCGTCTCAACCGTCTCCACGGTCTCGGTCACCTCCGTCGACTCGGTCACCTCCGTCACTTCCGTGGTCTCGACAGTCTGCTCCGTAACCTTGGTCGTGTCATTTTCACTAGTTGTTGTGGAGGTCTCCGCCAACTTTGTCGACTCGGAAGAGGTTGCTGTAGTCACAGTCTCTTCCTCCTCTGTTTTTGAGCTCGAATCATCCCAGAACTGCCACCATGGAGTTTTCGTAGGCTTCTTAGGCTTCTTCTCAACCTTGGTAGGAGTTTCACTCGATTTCTCCGCAGTTGAGGTAACAACGGCCGCAGTAGCTACAACTACACTTCCAGCAACAGATTTCATACTGGAAGTTTGTTCTTTGTCAGCCACGTCAGCAGTATCAATAGTCTCCACGGTCTCGGTCACCTCCGTCGACTCGGTCACCTCAATCGCTTCCGTGGTCTCGACAGTCTCCTCCGTCGTCTCAACGACCTCGACAGTCTCCTCCGTCACTTCCGTGGTCTCGACAGTCTCCTCCGTAGACTCGCTCGTCACAGTGATGGCGCCGGCAACAGCAGCAACGCCGCCGACCACCTCCACCGTCTCGCTGGACACCGTGAACGAAGAGCTCGACACGTCCGCAGACACGTCCTCGCTTGTCTCCGTCGTCTCCGTCACCTCGGTCGTCTCCGTCACCTCGGTCGTCTCAACCGTCTCCACGGTCTCGGTCACCTCCGTCGTCTCAACCGTCTCCACGGTCTCGGTCACCTCCGTCGACTCGGTCACCTCCGTCACTTCCGTGGTCTCGACAGTCTCCTCCGTCGTCTCAACGACCTCGACAGTCTCCTCCGTCACTTCCGTGGTCTCGACAGTCTCCTCCGTAGACTCGCTCGTCACAGTGATGGCGCCGGCAACAGCAGCAACGCCGCCGACCACCTCCACCGTCTCGCTGGACACCGTGAACGAAGAGCTCGACACGTCCGCAGACACGTCCTCGCTTGTCTCCGTCGTCTCCGTCACCTCGGTCGTCTCCGTCACCTCGGTCGTCTCCGTCACCTCGGTCGTCTCAACCGTCTCCACGGTCTCGGTCACCTCCGTCGACTCGGTCACCTCCGTCACTTCCGTGGTCTCGACAGTCTCCTCCGTCGTCTCAACGACCTCGACAGTCTCCTCCGTCACTTCCGTGGTCTCGACAGTCTCCTCCGTCGTCTCAACGACCTCGACAGTCTCCTCCGTCACTTCCGTGGTCTCGACAGTCTCCTCCGTCGTCTCAACGACCTCGACAGTCTCCTCCGTCACTTCCGTGGTCTCGACAGTCTCCTCCGTAGACTCGCTCGTCACAGTGATGGCGCCGGCAACAGCAGCAACGCCGCCGACCACCTCCACCGTCTCGCTGGACACCGTGAACGAAGAGCTCGACACGTCCGCAGACACGTCCTCGCTTGTCTCCGTCGTCTCCGTCACCTCGGTCGTCTCAACCGTCTCCACGGTCTCGGTCACCTCCGTCGACTCGGTCACCTCCGTCACTTCCGTGGTCTCGACAGTCTCCTCCGTCGTCTCGACGACCTCGACAGTCTCCTCCGTCACTTCCGTGGTCTCGACAGTCTCCTCCGTAGACTCGCTCGTCACAGTGATGGCGCCGGCAACAGCAGCAACGCCGCCGACCACCTCCACCGTCTCGCTGGACACCGTGAACGTAGAGCTCGACACGTCCGCAGACACGTCTTCGCTTGTCTCCGTCGTCTCCGTCACCTCCGTCGTCTCCGTCACCTCGGTCGTCTCAACCGTCTCCACGGTCTCGGTCACCTCCGTCGACTCGGTCACCTCCGTCACTTCTGTGGTCTCGACAGTCTCCTCCGTCGTCTCGACGACCTCGACAGTCTCCTCCGTCACTTCCGTGGTCTCGACAGTCTCCTCCGTAGACTCGCTCGTCACAGTGATGGCGCCGGCAACAGCAGCAACGCCGCCGACCACCTCCACCGTCTCGCTGGACACCGTGAACGTAGAGCTCGACACGTCCGCAGACACGTCTTCGCTTGTCTCCGTCGTCTCCGTCACCTCCGTCGTCTCCGTCACCTCGGTCGTCTCAACCGTCTCCACGGTCTCGGTCACCTCCGTCGACTCGGTCACCTCCGTCACTTCCGTGGTCTCGACAGTCTCCTCCGTCGTCTCGACGACCTCGACAGTCTCCTCCGTCGTCTCGACGACCTCGACAGTCTCCTCCGTCACTTCCGTGGTCTCGACAGTCTCCTCCGTAGACTCGCTCGTCACAGTGATGGCGCCGGCAACAGCAGCAACGCCGCCGACCACCTCCACCGTCTCGCTGGACACCGTGAACGTAGAGCTCGACACGTCCGCAGACACGTCTTCGCTTGTCTCCGTCGTCTCCGTCACCTCCGTCGTCTCCGTCACCTCGGTCGTCTCAACCGTCTCCACGGTCTCGGTCACCTCCGTCGACTCGGTCACCTCCGTCACTTCCGTGGTCTCGACAGTCTCCTCCGTCGTCTCGACGACCTCGACAGTCTCCTCCGTCACTTCCGTGGTCTCGACAGTCTCCTCCGTAGACTCGCTCGTCACAGTGATGGCGCCGGCAACAGCAGCAACGCCGCCGACCACCTCCACCGTCTCGCTGGACACCGTGAACGTAGAGCTCGACACGTCCGCAGACACGTCTTCGCTTGTCTCCGTCGTCTCCGTCACCTCCGTCGTCTCCGTCACCTCGGTCGTCTCAACCGTCTCCACGGTCTCGGTCACCTCCGTCGACTCGGTCTCCTCCGTCACTTCCGTGGTCTCGACAGTCTCCTCCGTCGTCTCGACGACCTCGACAGTCTCCTCCGTCACTTCCGTGGTCTCGACAGTCTCCTCCGTAGACTCGCTCGTCACAGTGATGGCGCCGGCAACAGCAGCAACGCCGCCGACCACCTCCACCGTCTCGCTGGACACCGTGAACGTAGAGCTCGACACGTCCGCAGACACGTCTTCGCTTGTCTCCGTCGTCTCCGTCACCTCCGTCGTCTCCGTCACCTCGGTCGTCTCAACCGTCTCCACGGTCTCGGTCACCTCCGTCGACTCGGTCTCCTCCGTCACTTCCGTGGTCTCGACAGTCTCCTCCGTCGTCTCGACGACCTCGACAGTCTCCTCCGTCACTTCCGTGGTCTCGACAGTCTCCTCCGTAGACTCGCTCGTCACAGTGATGGCGCCGGCAACAGCAGCAACGCCGCCGACCACCTCCACCGTCTCGCTGGACACCGTGAACGTAGAGCTCGACACGTCCGCAGACACGTCTTCGCTTGTCTCCGTCGTCTCCGTCACCTCCGTCGTCTCCGTCACCTCGGTCGTCTCAACCGTCTCCACGGTCTCGGTCACCTCCGTCGACTCGGTCACCTCCGTCACTTCTGTGGTCTCGACGGTCTCCTCCGTCGTCTCGACGACCTCGACAGTCTCCTCCGTCACTTCCGTGGTCTCGACGGTCTCCTCCGTCGTCTCGACGACCTTGACAGTCTCTTGTGTAGTTTCCGTAAGCTTGGTCGTTTCAGCTTCACTTGTTGTGGTGGAGGTCTCCGCCAACTTCGTCGTTTCGGTAGAGGTTGCTTTAGTCACAGTCTCCTCCTCATCTGTTTTTGAGCTCGAGTCATCCCAAAACTGCCACCATGGAGTTTTCGCAGCCTTCTTAGGCTTCTTCTCAACCTTGGAAGGAGTTTCACTCGATTTCTCAGCAGTTGACACGACAACGGCCGCAGTAGCTACAACTGCACTTCCAGCCACAGATGTCATACTGGAAGTTTGTTTTTTGTCAGCCACATCAGTAGTATCAACCGCCTCCACAGTCTCGGTCACCTCCGTCGACTCAGTCACCTCCGTCACTTCCGTGGTCTCCTCGACAGTCTCCTCGATCGTCTCCACCGCCTCCACAGTCTCGGTCACCTCCGTCGACTCAGTCACCTCCGTCACTTCCGTGGTCTCCTCGACAGTCTCCTCGATCGTCTCCACCGCCTCCACAGTCTCGGTCACCTCCGTCGACTCGGTCACCTCCGTCACCTCCGTGGTCTCCTCGACAGTCTCCTCGATCGTCTCCACCGTCTCGGTCGTATCGCCCGAGCTAGTCGTCGTCACCGTCGTCGGCGCACCACGCACCACGCGGCGGATGATCGTCTTCCCGTCTTCCGTCGTCTCCGTCGTCTCCTCAACCGTGGACGTCTCGTCACTCGAGCCGCTCTCCACGACGTAGGTAGCACCGCCGGCCGCAGCGCCACCACGAACCACGCGGCGGACAATCGTCTGGCCGTCCTCCGTCACCTCCGTGGTCTCCTCGACAGTCTCCTCGATCGTCTCCACCGTCTCGGTCGTATCGCCCGAGCTAGTCGTCGTCACCGTCGTCGGCGCACCACGCACCACGCGGCGGATGATCGTCTTCCCGTCTTCCGTCGTCTCCGTCGTCTCCTCAACCGTGGACGTCTCGTCACTCGAGCCGCTCTCCACGACGTAGGTAGCACCGCCGGCCGCAGCGCCACCACGAACCACGCGGCGGACAATCGTCTGGCCGTCCTCCGTCACCTCCGTGGTCTCCTCGACAGTCTCCTCGATCGTCTCCACCGTCTCGGTCGTATCGCCCGAGCTAGTCGTCGTCACCGTCGTCGGCGCACCACGCACCACGCGGCGGATGATCGTCTTCCCGTCTTCCGTCGTCTCCGTCGTCTCCTCAACCGTGGACGTCTCGTCACTCGAGCCGCTCTCCACGACGTAGGTAGCACCGCCGGCCGCAGCGCCACCACGAACCACGCGGCGGACAATCGTCTGGCCGTCCTCCGTCACCTCCGTGGTCTCCTCGACAGTCTCCTCGATCGTCTCCACCGTCTCGGTCGTATCGCCCGAGCTAGTCGTCGTCACCGTCGTCGGCGCACCACGCACCACGCGGCGGATGATCGTCTTCCCGTCTTCCGTCGTCTCCGTCGTCTCCTCAACCGTGGACGTCTCGTCACTCGAGCCGCTCTCCACGACGTAGGTAGCACCGCCGGCCGCAGCGCCACCACGAACCACGCGGCGGACAATCGTCTGGCCGTCCTCCGTCACCTCCGTGGTCTCCTCGACAGTCTCCTCGATCGTCTCCACCGTCTCGGTCGTATCGCCCGAGCTAGTCGTCGTCACCGTCGTCGGCGCACCACGCACCACGCGGCGGATGATCGTCTTCCCGTCTTCCGTCGTCTCCGTCGTCTCCTCAACCGTGGACGTCTCGTCACTCGAGCCGCTCTCCACGACGTAGGTAGCACCGCCGGCCGCAGCGCCACCACGAACCACGCGGCGGACAATCGTCTGGCCGTCCTCCGTCACCTCCGTGGTCTCCTCGACAGTCTCCTCGATCGTCTCCACCGTCTCGGTCGTATCGCCCGAGCTAGTCGTCGTCACCGTCGTCGGCGCACCACGCACCACGCGGCGGATGATCGTCTTCCCGTCTTCCGTCGTCTCCGTCGTCTCCTCAACCGTGGACGTCTCGTCACTCGAGCCGCTCTCCACGACGTAGGTAGCACCGCCGGCCGCAGCGCCACCACGAACCACGCGGCGGACAATCGTCTGGCCGTCCTCCGTCACCTCCGTGGTCTCCTCGACAGTCTCCTCGATCGTCTCCACCGTCTCGGTCGTATCGCCCGAGCTAGTCGTCGTCACCGTCGTCGGCGCACCACGCACCACGCGGCGGATGATCGTCTTCCCGTCTTCCGTCGTCTCCGTCGTCTCCTCAACCGTGGACGTCTCGTCACTCGAGCCGCTCTCCACGACGTAGGTAGCACCGCCGGCCGCAGCGCCACCACGAACCACGCGGCGGACAATCGTCTGGCCGTCCTCCGTCACCTCCGTGGTCTCCTCGACAGTCTCCTCGATCGTCTCCACCGTCTCGGTCGTATCGCCCGAGCTAGTCGTCGTCACCGTCGTCGGCGCACCACGCACCACGCGGCGGATGATCGTCTTCCCGTCTTCCGTCGTCTCCGTCGTCTCCTCAACCGTGGACGTCTCGTCACTCGAGCCGCTCTCCACGACGTAGGTAGCACCGCCGGCCGCAGCGCCACCACGAACCACGCGGCGGACAATCGTCTGGCCGTCCTCCGTCACCTCCGTGGTCTCCTCGACAGTCTCCTCGATCGTCTCCACCGTCTCGGTCGTATCGCCCGAGCTAGTCGTCGTCACCGTCGTCGGCGCACCACGCACCACGCGGCGGATGATCGTCTTCCCGTCTTCCGTCGTCTCCGTCGTCTCCTCAACCGTGGACGTCTCGTCACTCGAGCCGCTCTCCACGACGTAGGTAGCACCGCCGGCCGCAGCGCCACCACGAACCACGCGGCGGACAATCGTCTGGCCGTCCTCCGTCACCTCCGTGGTCTCCTCGACAGTCTCCTCGATCGTCTCCACCGTCTCGGTCGTATCGCCCGAGCTAGTCGTCGTCACCGTCGTCGGCGCACCACGCACCACGCGGCGGATGATCGTCTTCCCGTCTTCCGTCGTCTCCGTCGTCTCCTCAACCGTGGACGTCTCGTCACTCGAGCCGCTCTCCACGACGTAGGTAGCACCGCCGGCCGCAGCGCCACCACGAACCACGCGGCGGACAATCGTCTGGCCGTCCTCCGTCACCTCCGTGGTCTCCTCGACAGTCTCCTCGATCGTCTCCACCGTCTCGGTCGTATCGCCCGAGCTAGTCGTCGTCACCGTCGTCGGCGCACCACGCACCACGCGGCGGATGATCGTCTTCCCGTCTTCCGTCGTCTCCGTCGTCTCCTCAACCGTGGACGTCTCGTCACTCGAGCCGCTCTCCACGACGTAGGTAGCACCGCCGGCCGCAGCGCCACCACGAACCACGCGGCGGACAATCGTCTGGCCGTCCTCCGTCACCTCCGTGGTCTCCTCGACAGTCTCCTCGATCGTCTCCACCGTCTCGGTCGTATCGCCCGAGCTAGTCGTCGTCACCGTCGTCGGCGCACCACGCACCACGCGGCGGATGATCGTCTTCCCGTCTTCCGTCGTCTCCGTCGTCTCCTCAACCGTGGACGTCTCGTCACTCGAGCCGCTCTCCACGACGTAGGTAGCACCGCCGGCCGCAGCGCCACCACGAACCACGCGGCGGACAATCGTCTGGCCGTCCTCCGTCACCTCCGTGGTCTCCTCGACAGTCTCCTCGATCGTCTCCACCGTCTCGGTCGTATCGCCCGAGCTAGTCGTCGTCACCGTCGTCGGCGCACCACGCACCACGCGGCGGATGATCGTCTTCCCGTCTTCCGTCGTCTCCGTCGTCTCCTGAACCGTGGACGTCTCGTCACTTGAGCCGCTCTCCACGACGTAGGTAGCACCGCCGGCCGCAGCGCCACCACGAACCACGCGGCGGACAATCGTCTGGCCGTCCTCCGTCACCTCCGTGGTCTCCTCGACAGTCTCCTCGATCGTCTCCACCGTCTCGGTCGTATCGCCCGAGCTAGTCGTCGTCACCGTCGTCGGCGCACCACGCACCACGCGGCGGATGATCGTCTTCCCGTCTTCCGTCGTCTCCGTCGTCTCCTCAACCGTGGACGTCTCGTTACCATGAGCAGGGGCTGTACGACGAATGATGCGACGAATGATGCGCTTTACTCGGATATGCCGAGATACAATGATAGCAGTGTCGTACTGGCGCAGCAAAAGTGTGCGGTAAGACCCGGTCGTTACGGTCTCGATGCGCACGCGGAGATCAACATTGTACTTTCGCTGGTACGCGATAGAGATCTGCTCCATGATGACCGCATAACGAATCAGCCAAGCGGTCAAGATATACGAGTCGGTTGTTGCCGTCCGAAGCGAGTTTTCAAACAGCTCAGCCAGCAGATCGTAGCGCTCAACCGACCAGCGAAGGAAGAAGA
This sequence comes from Phytopythium helicoides, assembly GCA_024867545.1. NCBI lineage: Eukaryota > Oomycota > Peronosporomycetes > Pythiales > Pythiaceae > Phytopythium > Phytopythium helicoides. The sequence continues at coordinate 282,543 of JANFNE010000043.1, forward strand.
GTAGCGCTTGCATTGCATCCCCCGAGAACTCTCCGTTGACAGCTTTGACCAGCGTCGACTTGTATTTTGCTTGGTACGCAGCGTCGATCTGCACAACGTGCTCAACCGGGCTGCTGAGGAGTAGGTTGACAAACGTAGCTGTGTCGGTGCCCCACGTTCCTTCACCTGCCTTGTAAAGCACAGCCGCATCAGCCTCGGCTTTTGCTGCCGTGTGCACCGAAGCGTCGAACGTCTGGGTGTCACCTCGAAGTGCAGCCAGGACGACCGCCCGCGTATCTCCGCTGAAGTAGCCACTGAAGTAGTTGCTCATGACCTTGACCAAGTCCTCGCCATAAAGCTCCATGTAGACCTTCTTCAGCAGGGCGATCTCAATGTTCGAGCGGCCCATGATGACCGAGTACCACTGTGAGATGCTTTTGCCCTTGATCACATTGCGCAGGACCTCCGCCTCGACCTCTACCACAGGACGCACTGTTAGCTGCAGCAGCGAAGAGTAGCTGCCACTACTCTTTGCCTTGCTCTTCGACTTGCTCGACCGCGTGATCTCCTCGAGTAGGCTCTTGCTATGAAGATCCTTGTAGCGGGCCGAAATTAAAAAGCGCTCCTCGACTGTGAAGCGCATGAACAGCGCTGCCAGCGCCTCCTCGTCCACTTTCTCGCCTGACACAAGCGTCGCCACTTGCTCCACTGCAGACTCGATCTTCTTTGAGAACGTCACTTTCGCGCCGTTGTAGTAATCAACCAGAGCCTGCGAGTACAGGATGCTACTGGCGCTCGAGGCTGCCGGCTCATCGAGCGCGCTGAATTCGACTTCATCTACGGCATCGAAGTCGAGCTCGTCGTCCTTCTCCTGCTCGAACTGACCTCCGTCCACAAGGCGGATGCGGCTCGTCACCTCGCCAGCAGCCGACGTGCCGACGATGGGTGCGCCAGCGACCATGACAACTTCATCTGCGAGGCGGAACAGCATTGCGACATTCTCGCCCGAGGTGGTGGCCTCCTTGTCCGCGGGAGCCGCGTCGGCGGCGCCAGACCCGAAGCCCTGGGTCCACAGGAAGCGAGAAACGTCGTTGCGCTGAGGGCACCCGTACCCGAGGTTCTGCACATAGCGCGAGACCTCGTCCCACTCACCGCGGTACATGACCTCACCGTCGTGCAGCACAATGGCCGTTTCGGCGCGGCCGCTCTCATCAGCCGACTCATGCAGTAGAGAGATGATGATGACCTTGCGCAGCCACTTGGACAGGCGGCGATGCACCGAAATGAAGTCGAAGGACGCCGCCGAGTCCACGTACACCTGGTCCATGATGATCACGTCCGAATTGCCCGCTGCCTGCGCGCGCTGGCGCACCGGGAATTCGGGGAACAGCAGCGTGAACTGGCGCGCGAGCTCCCATGCAGCCTCTCGCTCCTCAGCTCGCTGTGCAACGAGCTGCGCGGCGTCGCCCTCGGGCTTGCTTGCAGCCAGCAAGTGGTAGCGACAGAAGGCGCGCGCATACAGGAAAAGCTCGCTAGGCGTCACGGTCTCAAAGCTCTTGCCGCGGCGAGTCAGGTAGGCCGTAAACTCGGGCAGCCATTTCTTGACGTCCTGACCAGCCACTGCGCTCGAAGAGGTCGTGGTGGTGGACGAGACCGCGACCTGGCCGTCGGCGCCCGTGGTCGTTGTCGTCGTCGTCGATGTCTTGGCAAGCCCCTTGACCGACGTGAGCAGATTCGGGCTCGCGCTGCCGGCCGAGATGACGCGTCCGCCGACCACGGTGGTCATGCCCGCGGTCTTGTAGACGCGCGTGGGCGTCGACGTCGCGGACGACGTCGTCGTTGTTGTCGTTGTTGTCGTTGTTTCTTGGTTTTTCTCACTTGACAGCAGCACGCTACTGGACGCACTCACATTCAGGGGCTCGGTCTCGGGCTCCCTGGCCCGCGCCGTGCCCGACAGTTCACTCACGCTCTCAAAGTCCTCCACCGCCTCGCTTGTCTCGGTCACCTCGCCGCTCGCCGTGGTCGTCGTCGTCTTGGTCGTGGTCGTGGTCGTGCCGCCCGGCCGCGAGACCTGCACGCGCGTGGTCGTGGTCACGGCGCCGTCCTTGGCCACGGTCTCCTCCTCGCTCGACAGCTCGACGAGCGTGCCGCTGGACTCGCCCGAGACCTCGACGAGCGTCTCGGTCGTCTCCTGGGCGTTCGTCTCCGCCGCCTTGGCGGCCTGCGCCTTGTCCTGCTCAGTCGACTCGGCGCCGCCCATACTCGTTCGTCTCGCTCGGCTCTCGCTCGGCTCTCGCTCGGCTCTCGCTCTCCGCGCAAAAGCCGCAATGGGCGCGCGCACGCCTCGCTCTCCGCGGGCCGCCGCACCCCAGTCTCGTCCACGCGCGGCTGCAGCATAGCGCCGCGCATCTCCGTTCGGCGCGGGGGGAAGGCTGCCGGAAGGCTCCGCCACGTGCGCCTATGGGCCTCACTATGCCCCCCCAGGAAGCGTAGAAATCAGTCGGCTCGCGCGAGCCAATCAGGATCGCGCCGTGACCCGGCTGACAGGTGGATGCACCGTCGACACCTCCCGCCGTCGTGGCGAGCGAGTGATTTGGAGACTTGCAATGTTGCGGTCCAGCAGCGGACCAGCGCGCAACTCAGGTCTGGAGCCGGCAATTTTTCATCCGAACGGCGGCCACCCTGGACTCCTGGCGAGGACGCCTTGGCCGAGGCGACGGCCGGCTCAATGGCCAGGAGACGCGACGACGCTCGGTGAACGAGCAGCTACAGCGGGAAGGAGCGCGTCGAGCTACTTAAGGGGGCCTGGGCGAGCTTGCAGCGCCACGTTGGCCCTGGGCGGACCTCAACTGCGGGTGGACAAGCCACCGATCGCGGCTGATGGGAAATGAGCTGGAGCGCTCTCTTGCAGCCAAAGACGGAGGAGCCGCCTGCAATCACTGTCCATCACATCGCTGGCCCAAGGAACCATCGATCTTCTCGGTCATGCCGTGCGGGAAGCGGACCTCATGGCCATTGCTGCTGACATGTAGTGAGGACTCGCTCCTGTCGTTGTGCGTTGCGTTGGATGAAGCTGAACATTAGGTCGAGCAGGTAGCTTCCGATAGCCTCAGAGCAGTTGTGGTAGGCTTCAACGATCTCGTGGAGCGCAACCAAATTGCCTCCACGTCGAACCAATGCGTTGCGTCACCGTCGATGTTCGCAACCCTGATACTTCTTCGCTCAACTTGAAGAAGGTGATCCTGACGGCGAGGTGGCGGAGTTCGACGGGTTGGTGCACACGTCTGCGAAGGCTGCTGCGGACGCAGTCGCGCTGTACAAGGCCGGCGAGGGTCGTATGGTCACGGACGAGGCGACGTTCATCAATATCCTGCTGCTGAGCCCCGCGGAGCACGTGAAGAACATCGACGCTGCGTACACGGCCAAGTACAAGACGACTGTGGCTACCGCGATCTCGAAGGAGTTCTCGGGCGACGCCAAGGAGGCGCTGCTGTACTACATCCGCTGGATCCTGCAGCGCTTCGAGCTGCTGGCCGAACTGTTCGAGAGCTCGCTGAAGGCTGCGAGCAAGGACTCGTACAGCCTGAGCGCGTGGGTGGTGCGCTACTACGTGCTGTTGGTGCAGATCCGCATTTCGTACAAGCTCAAGTTCGGCGTGGAGCTACGCGAGCGCATCCAGCGTGTTGCGACAGGCGAGTACGGATGGCTGCTGCTGTCGGTGTTTGACTCGGCGGTGTCGGCTGCGGCTAGCGCCGACGCCGGTGCAGCTATTGGGGCCGGTGCAGCTGCCGGCGGTGCTGCCGGCGGTGCTGCCGGCGGTGCTGCTGGTTTTGCTGCTGGCAGTGCAAGTGGTAGCTTTGCTGCTGGCGCGAGTGCTAGTGGCAGCGCAAGCGCTAGTGGCAGCGCGAGTGCTAGTGGCAGTGTGAGCGCGTCAGGCGCCGTTGCTGCGAGCGGTGCGGCCGCCGGATCTGCGGCGTGGCTGCTGGTGTCGTGGAAGAGCTTCTACTCCCGCTACGTGATTGACTACGCGAATGGCGTGTCGCTGACTTTCTCTGCGGAGATTGACGCGGCTGTGGAGGAAGTGAAGCGCCTGGTGTCGGGTTCGAGTGTGGACGAGAAGGCGCTGGCGACGCTATTCCTGAGGTACAGTGTGGAGTACCGCTACCTGATCTGGGTGCGGTACTGGATCCTGTACAAGCAGAGCCTGACGGTGTACATCAAGAGCTCTGGCAGCTACGCGGTGCTGCTGCAGATGCTCCTGCAGCCGCTTGTGCATACAGAGGCGCACATCCTGCGCAAGGCTACCAAGGGCCTGGGCACGACCGAGGGGTGGATCTACCCGGTGGTGATGGCTCGGTCGAACGTCGAGATCGCGCTCCTGAAGAAGACGTACGCGGAGCTGTACAGTGATGACCTGACATAGGTCAACCACGACGGTCGCGAGCTCTAGCATGGCTAAACTGCAGGCAAGGAGCAGACAAGCGTACAGTACAGTAGTGCGCAAGACGGTGCCTGCGATGGTGAAGTGAAGAGACAATCTGATAAAAAAACCGGTACTACCGGTTAAATATGGAAATGCACCGGTATGACTACATTACTCTTATGTATCTCTATTTTTGAATATATACCTCTATCAATACATAGTCATTTAAAATTGATACAAAATTATTTGTACCAACACTTTTAATAGCTCTTTAACTCCATGGTAAAAGTTCAATGTTTAGCAAAGTTGGAAGTTCTGAAGAGGCACCACACAGTTGATGGCATTCACTAAGATCATAGCTCTCGTCCGCGCTCCGTACAGCAGCGGAGCACTCCAAGACGCCGTGTAGCAAGTATTGAAAGGTCAAGCTACCAGAGGTGTATGGAATTTCACTCTATACGATGTTTTTCAACGAAAGTTGGTACACTGGTGAGTGACTCTCGAAGCAGTTTGCCTATAAAAACTCCTTATATAAAATTATCTCGTCTGGAGATCTCAAGAAGTTCGTAGGAGCGTAGTCGACAAATTGCGCTCGATCATGGAATGCTTTAGCGTGGTCTTTGCCTTTGGGAGGTTGATCAGCACCACAAGCGTTTCCTCAATCTCATAGCCATGCTCTGTGAACGTCCTGATGTGTTTTGCCTTGCGCTTCGAAAAAGCATACGGGCGGCCGACCTTGGACAAATATTTGTCCTTACCGCTCCTGTTTCGGAGTCGAAGCAGGCAAAGGTGTCCCTTCATAGCTATTGTTTTCATGTAGTCCATCGCATGAAACACGCCTTGTATCGTCAGATACATCTGTGGTACACGCTTCTCCATGACGTATAAGTAGTGCAGCTGATGTTGAAAGCAGTCAAACACACTGAGGCCGAACCCGAACGCGGTTGCCACATGTGGAGCGTAGAAAAAAAGGCCGCCGTTATAGGCCACGCCTCTTGTCTTTACGTGATGAACTTCCTCCTTTACATCAACGAACAGATGCTTGACAGCGTCAGAATGCAAAATACGAGGGGGCTTGATGATGTCTGCTTCAAGAACAGTTGCTGGTGCTGGCTGGCGGTACTGGCGTGGGCCAGTTGCCGTGTTCGTCATGCGGGTGCGCGGTACGCTAACCACTCTCTCGCCGAAATTATTGCCGAGTACCGGCATGTATTCGCGCGGTGGTAATGGGACGCGCGCATCATACGACTCAGCCGTGGACGTACAGCTGATGGTCATAGCCGTGTACGTGAGCGGTGGTAGCGGGACGCGGCTGTCGTACATGGCCGTGTGTGCCTGCTGTCGGCTGAGGCTGGTGCTGCCTCCTGTTGCTCGCGCTGGCGTTCTCGTGCTGCATGGAGGGCCTGCCATGTAGCTCCTCATCTTGGAGCGAAGTTCTCTTCTGCTCGTCACGAAATCTGCTTGAAGCATGAGTGCATGACGATTGGTCCAAAAACTAACCAATCACGATCAAGAAAACTTAAAATGTGATACCTCCGAAAACAATTGTGACTACCTCTGAAAATCCTTAACATTAGCACGTTCGCGGAACAGCAGAGGCGCGTCTACCTCTGAAAACCCTTAGTGTCAACGGCATTAAGGATTTTCAGAGGTATACATATACGTTTTCGGAGGGGCCTTCGATGACACCTCCGAGGTTCCGCCTATGGGGCTCACTATGGCCCCCAGGAAGCGTAGAAATCAGTCGGCTCGCGCGAGCCAATCAGGATCGCGCCGTGACCCGGCTGACAGGTGGATGCACCGTCGACACCTCCGTGGCGAGCGAGTGATTTGGAGACTTGCAACGTTGCGGTCCAGCAGCGGACCAGCGCGCAACTCAGGTCTGGAGCCGGCAATTTTTTGTTGTTTTTCCCCCGAGCGGCGGCCACCATGGACTCCCGACGAAAAAACGCCTTGGCTGAGGCGACGGCCGGCCCAGCGGACAGGAGACGCGACGACGCTCGGTGAACGAGCAGCTACAGTGGGAATGAGCACCCCATACGAGCTACTTTCGGGGGCCTCGACGAACTTGCAGCGCCACGTTGGCCCTGGGCGGACCTCAACTGCGGGTGGACAAGCCACCGATCGCGGCTGATGGGAAATGAGCTGGAGCGCTCTCTTGCAGCCAAAGACGGAGGAGCCGCCTGCAGCCACTGTCCATCACATCGCCGGCCCAAGGAACCATCGATCTTCTCGGTCATGCCGTGCGGGGAGCGGACCCCATGGCCATTGCTGACATGTAGTGAGGACTCGCTCCTGTCGCTGTGCGTTGCGTTGGATGAAGCTGGATGTTAGGTCGAGCAGGTAGCTTCCGACAGCCTCAGAGCTGTTGCGGGAGGCTTCAACAATCTCGTCGAGCGCAACCAAATTGCCTTCACGTCGAACCGATGTGTTGCGACGTTCGCAACCCTGATACTTCTTCGCTCGACTTGAAGAAGGTGATCCTGACGGCGAGGTGGCGGAGTTCGACGCGTCGGTGCACACGTCTGCGAAGGCTGCTGCGGATGCAGACGCGCTGTACAAGGCTGGTGAGGGTCGCATGGGTACGGACGAGACGACGTTCATCAACATCCTGCTGCTGAGCCCCGCGGAGCACGTAAAGAACATCGACGCTGCGTACACGGCCAAGTGTGGCTGCCGCAATCTCGAAGGAGTTCTCGGGCGACGCCAAGCAGGCGCTGCTGTACTACATCCGCTGGATCATGCAGCGCTTCGAGCTGCTGGCCGAATTGTTCGAGAGCTCGCTGAAGGCTGCGAGCAAGGACTCGTACAGCCTGAGCGCGTGGGTGGTGCGCTACTACGTGCTGTTGGTGCAGATCCGCATTTCGTACAAGCTCAAGTTCGGCGTGGAGCTACGCGAGCGCATCCAGCGCGTTGCGACAGGCGAGTACGGATGGCTGCTGCTGTCGGTGTTTGACTCGGCGGTGTCGGCTGCGGCTAGCGCCGACGCCGGTGCAGCTATTGGGGCCGGTGCAGCTGCCGGCGGTGCTGCCGGCGGTGCTGCTGGTTTTGCTGCTGGGAGTGCAAGTGGTAGCTTTGCTGCTGGCGCGAGTGCTAGTGGCAGCGCGAGTGCTAGTGGCAGCGTGAGCGCGTCAGGCGCCGTTGCTGCGAGCGGTGCGGCCGCCGGATCTGCGGCGTGGTTGCTGGTGTCGTGGAAGAGCTTCTACTCCCGCTACGTGATTGACTACGCGAACGGCGTGTCGCTGACTTTCTCTGCGGAGATTGAGGCGGCTGTGGAGGAGGTGAAGCGCCTGGTGTCGGGCTCAAGTGTGGACGAGAAGGCGCTGGCGACGCTATTCCTGCGGTACAGCGTGGAGTACCGCTACCTGATCTGGGTGCGGTACTGGATCCTGTACAAGCAGAGCCTGACGGTGTACGTCAAGAGCTCTGGCAGCTACGCGGTGCTGCTGCAGATGCTCCTGCAGCCGCTCGTGCATACGGAGGCGCACATCCTGCGCAAGGCTACCAAGGGCCTGGGCACGACCGAGGGGTGGATCTACCCGGTGGTGATGGCTCGGTCGAACGTCGAGATCGCGCTCCTGAAGAAGACGTACGTACGCGGAGCAGCCGTTCAGTGAGTTTGTTTTGGGAGCTCAATCAGATGTGACGGAGCACGCTTGGAGCTCGTTCGAGGGGGTCTCGATGGGGAGCCAGCCAGGAGTGCTTGGTGCTTGTTATCGACGCCAAGCAAGTCGGGCGTGAAGCCTGCAATGCGTCGGCGACGAAGTCGATGTTGGGCTCGCTTCAACACAGTCCCCAAACCTCCATCATTACCTACTTGGTAAAATTCAATAACAATGTTTATGGTAGTTGTATGTTCCTCCGCCTGTCAGAAGCGATCTTGACAGATTGTGAGTTTGAAGTGTTGGCGGTCTTCATAACAAATAACTGGCTGCCAGGTCGTATGATATTTCGCAGTTCAAATACAGGTATCATCTAGAATAACTCCGCATCGTCTTCCCCGATATATCTGTCGTGGGAGGTTTTTCCCCGCCACCGCCCGTTAGAACGCCACTCCCGCACTTCCCCTCATCGAACGCTAACGGCCGGCGCTGTTCGTATCGCGCCGGCAACTTGCCGAGCGCCATCATGGGCCGCGGATGCACCATGGACGAGTGGGTGCACTTCGAGAAGCTGCCGGCCGAGGGCCGCGTGCCCAACTCGAGCTACTGGTACGTGCTGTGCCGCCACTGCGTGCGCGGCTTCGAGGCCAAGCAGCTGTTCAACGCGCCCGCCAAGCTCACGGGCCGCCGCTCGGCCATGCGCGCGCACCTCAAGGTCCGTCTCGGAGGCCGCGCGAGTCGCCGCGACGCGCAGCTGCACTGACGCCCGCCCGCGCGTGCAGGTCTGCCCCATGTTCGCCACGCAGTACAAGCTCGAGCAGGCCGCGGCGGCGGCGGCCGAGGCGGCTGCCAACGCCCAGGACGCCGCGGACGGCGAGGACGGCGCCAAAAAGCCCGAGGTCGGCGACAAGCGCAAGCGCCGCGCCGACGGAGAGACCAGCGGCCCGCGTGCGTGACCTGCTCGATGGCTGGCCGCTTGGCCGAGGCTAACAAGGCGTGCGTGGTCGTGCAGGAGGAGGACGCGGCAAGCACTGCATGATGGAGGAGTGGGAGCACTTCACGCGCCTGCAGGACGAGGGCTATATCGGCAAGTCCAACTTCTTCTACGCCGTCTGCCGGCACTGCCAACGCGCCTACGACGAGGCGCCAGACGACAAGAAGCCGCTCATGCAGCCCGAGCGCATGGTCGGCCGCAGGGAGAAGATGCGCAAGCATCTCTCGCTCTGCCCGCACTTCAAAGGCGAGTTGCCGCCGCTCGAGCGGCGACTGCCCATGCCAATCCGCCCAGGACTCGGCGCGTTCCTGCCGCAGGGGCTTGGTGCAGCACTCAATGGCGCTACGACGTTGCTGGACGCGCAGACGGCTGGCGTTGATTCAGCTGCAGTTGCCGCGGCTGCGGCTGCTGCTGTATCGGCTGCCTCCGGAGGTGCTACCTCAACGTCGTCGTCTCGCCTTGCGCTCGATGAATGGCAGTACTTCACACGCCTCATCGCAAAAAGGACAGCGCGTACTACTACGCTCGCTGCAACTTTTGCCAGCTCGCATATGAAAGCGCACCAGAGTCAATGCGCGCTTCAATGGAGCCGGCGATCGTCATGGGAAGAAAGAGCAACATGCAGACGCACCTGTCCAAGTGCATCCACGTTCCCAAGGAGTTGTTTGCCCAGAAGAGTGCGAGTATTGCTGCCACGGGATACAGCCTTGCTGCTGCAGTTGCCGCTGTCGTGGAGGCAGGGGACTCGGCGACTGCCGAGGCATTTTCGTCACTTGCTAAACGCATGAAGCTTGATGCAGCAGGAACTTCGTTTCACGCAGGCCGGGCTGTCTCTGGATGCTAGCATTTCGCTACCTGACTCAAACGAGCTCGGATCGGCTCTGATAGAGTTTCTCATTCAGAATCGGTTGCCGTTCGAGTATATCGAGACGTCAAGTGCCAAGAAGCTGTTTCGTCTGCTTGCTCGCTCACCTGAAATTCCAGACACGCTGATACCTACTGTCACCGATCTTCGGACAAGGGTGCTAGACGAGTCGTGCGCTAACGTGGCTCGCAACGGTCTCGATGGACTACGAAACGATACCATTCCGCCGATACTTGCTGCGGCTCTATCGGCAACCGGTGACGAGACGCCAGGAGAGCTGCTGACAGCATGGCCAGTTTCGCTTCGTTGTTCTTTATGGCTTCAGAACGGGCAACTTGCGGATAGCGACACGACCCTGGTTCCCAAGGTACTATGCTTCGTGTCGAACGGGAAGGCATCGATCCCGCTAGTTAGTGTCACCACCAGCTCAGACGTAGCAATTACAGCAGCTTTGGATGAAACCGTCGATGGCGAAAGCACTGAGGACGAGAACGGCGACGATGAAGCTGCTAAAAGCGTTGATACGAGGGAAGAGTCAGGAGAGCTCCTGTACAGTCATGGTCTCGATCTGGCTAGAGTTCTGGACAACAAGTTGGGGCAATGCAGCAACAACGAGAAGCTCTGGCCGGCGGTCGCGATTCTGCCATGCAACCCAATCGCTGACCGCGCAGTGGGCATTCTCCGTTCGCGTTGGCAACGCGTCGCGTTTGTGCCAGCATTCAACGACTTGCTCGACTTCGCGCTGTTGAAAACTCTCGCGACAACGGAGGTGTTCACAACAGTTTCGTCTCTCGTTGATTTGTGGCAGCAGCAACAGGTTACCGATAATGGTACCGTTCTGCGGAACATCGTGACTCAGTCAAATCCGTTCAAGGGCTGGCGAGAGTGCACATCCTTGATGGGTTTACTGCTTGACCCGTCAACCTTCGCTGCGAACGAACAGGCGAAGACGATTGTTCGAAACTGCAGTTGACTTGGACACTTTGAAGCGCGTGCATTCTGTGCTGCAAGCCTTTGCTGATATTTTCGAGACTATCGAAAAGACCGGGTTTCTATCGCTATCCAACTCGCTCGCTCGTCTTGGCGCCGACCTTCCGTGCGGCGTCTGGCTTTGATACCGTTGAGCGCGCACTAGAAGTCATCTGGGCACAGCTTGAGCAACCTTTGTTCCTGGTTGCACACGCACTCGACCCGAGTTTTCGCACTGATGGACTGAACAGTTCGGATCTGACGAAGCTGAGCATGCTGAGCGACCTTAGTGTCAATTACTTCACGTCTTTCTTTGGTCGCAAGGCTAACTCTCTGCGAGGCGAGGTGACGGCGTTCCTTCACGTTTCCCAGCCGCATTTTTCTCGAGCCTTCGTCGCCGAATTTCCAGTCATCGAGAGCTACTTTCTGTATTTGAGTGACGACTATCCAGCGCTGTCGGTGTTCATGCGTTTCCTGCAGTCCTTGTCTTCAGTCGGAGAAAATCTGGGCAACTCCAGTCACTTCAGTGGCCCGTACTCGCCAGTAGAGCGGACCAAGCTTGCATTTCTCAAGGAGGCGTGGCAGGTTACCGAAGTGCTGCCATCAGGAAGTCCAGGTGTGTCGGCTACGCCGAGTTTGGCAGTCACTTCACCGCCGGCTACGTCTGGACTGGTCGTTGATGAGTGGAAGGAAGTACTGGAGAAGCGCATGGCGACGCGTGGTGTTGATGTTTCGCATCTCGAAAGCGAGTTCGACTCGCCGAACACTCCGGCAGTCAACGCGGCAGCTGGATGCTTGTCGCGGACATCATTGCCAGCGAGATTAGCAAAAAGGACAAGCTGCCGGCTACACCTGCCGATTCAGAGGAGCTCTTTCTGTCAACGCCGCTTGCTGGGGCGTTCGCGAAGAAGGTGACACTAAAAGAGTTGTTCTCGACGCCGTCCCAAGCTACCATTTAGCTGTTCAACATGATCAACATGGTGTATTCCACGCGTTTACTGTAGATGCTCCAGTTGCAGGATTATGCGGATGACGACTAGATGCGCGCCGGCAGGACCTTTGCCGTCGCACGCACCAAAACCAATGCGGTAGCCGTCGCCCTGGCACACACCGCGGATCTCAACCGTGTCGCCGTCCTGAATGAACTTGCGCGTCTTCCCGCTCGAGCCGAGCGCCACGTCCTGGGTACCCTGCCAGCTCAGCTCGAGCATCGACCCGCGGCTGTCGACCGTCTTGCCACTAATGGTGCCACTGGCCAGCAGGTCGCCGGGCCGCATATTGCATCCCGTCACCGTGTGATGGACGAGCTGCTGCTTCATGTTCCAGTACATATTGCGGAAGTTGCTCTTCGAGACGACGTAAGACTGCGTGTCATCCTCGGGCTTGATCGATACCTGCATGCATCAACTAACGTTAGTGAAGTGAGAAGAATGGCGAGATTGCTGTCAGCAACCGCCTACCGTTAGCTGGATGTCGTACGTTCCACGCGAGTAGTTCGGGTCCGTGATGTACGGAAGCGGCGTCGGGTTCTGCTGCACAGGGCCGAAGCTCGGCTCCGTGCGGAACGGCTCGAGCGCCGCGAGCGGCACGACCCACGGGGAGATAGTCGTGGCGAAGTTCTTGGCGCCGAACGGGCCCAGCGGCACGTACTCCCATTTCTGAATATCGCGAGCTGTTAGCAGTCACGTGGTCGTGTCAGCATTCTCCTCGTTGACATGATGTGGTGCTCACAAACGCACCGCTCCAGTCATTCATGAGGACGACGCCAAAGATGTGATCCTCTGCACGCTCCATGGGGATCGGCTCACCCATGTTGGTGGCGGGCCCGACGAAGAAGGCCTACCAAGAGTGGAGAGTGTCAGCGGACGCAGCAAGGCACCCAGACCCAGATAGCGGTGCTCACCATCTCGAGCTCAAAGTCGAGCACACGACAGGGGGAGTAGATGGAGCCCTTGGACGGGTCGGCTTTGTCAGCCTGCAGCTGGCCGCACGGGCGGCGCACCTCCGTGCCTGACGTCACGACCGACGAGCTGCGGCCGTGGTAGCCGACCGGCAGATGGAGCCTGTTGCAGTGCACACACGGAGCGTCAGTCAATGCCGCGGTGTCGAGAGCTCATGGACCAGAGCGCACCAGTTGGGCTGCAGCGCGTTGTCCTCACCGCGGAACATGATGCCGACGTTGGTGGCGTGCTCGCGCGACGAGTAGAAGTCCGTGTAGTCGCCGATGTGGGCGGGCAGGTGCATCTCGACGTCTGCCAGCGGGACGAGCGCCTTGGCGCGCAGCTCGGCGTCGTCGCGCAGCGTCGGCTCGTCAGCCGAGAGCAGGCGCTGGATCGTGGCGCGCGCCGTGGCCCACGCCTTGCTGCCCTGCGCCATGAAGGCGTTGAGCGTCGCCTGCGGCACGAGCTGGCGTCAGTGGGCGTCCGCGTCCTCCGCTGCGTCGAGACGCACGAACCTCGCGGAAACAGGCGGCGTCAAAGCCCTGGAAGAGCCCCGCGGCCTCGATGACCGACAGGTCGAGCACCTGGAGCGCGCAGCCACGAGAGCAGGTCAGCGCTGGTTGAGACGGGCGGCGGGGGGCGGGCTGGCGACGCACGTGGTCGCCGATGGCCACGCCCAGGCGCCGGCGCGCGTCTCCGCGCCGGGAGAAGACGCCGTACGGCAGGTTCTGGATGGGGAAGTCGCAGTCGGGCGCCACGCGCAGGAAGCTGGCGAGCGGCATGGCGAGGCGTGCGCGGCAGGCGGCGAGTCGAGTTGTGAGCCTCGCGGCGGCGCTCAATGGCGTGGCGTGGACCACAGGGAGGGCAGCTTCAAGGTGGCCGAAGACGGGCCGCGGCGGCGTGGTAATCATGCCCATGAGACGCGATGGCCGATCCAGCGGATCCACTACTGGCGTCGACGACGGCGCTCACTCGGGTGGCAGCGGCGCGCTTCTAATGGGCCAGGAGGGCGAATTGACGAGGCTTCATCGGGCTCTGAGGCCAAACTCGACTTCATGACTCGAGGGGATTGCGGTCAGCGACAAGGTGAATTACAGCCACGCCTAGATCAAACAGAGCAGCTTCTAAAACGTGAACGACGCGTTCTCCTGATCCTGGCGACTTTGGCGCTGCCGCAGCCGGTCGAACCGCGCAGTGAGCTCGTCAAAGTCGGGGATTCCGTCGCCACTGGGCGGTCGAGGAGCTGCCGCAGCTGTCGACTGGGATAGCATCATTGTTATCAGTGACTGACCGTGTCGAATCGAGCTCTTGTACTGCTGGAGGGTCCATTGTCCGCGTGGACGGTGTCGAGTAGTAGTGACCGGGGCATTCGTGTAGGTTGTTACACTGCGCCGAGTCGAGAATTCGGGCGGAGGAGGAGCGCTCGCTTCTGAAGGCAGACCGGAAGGCACATTGGGCAGTGCCGACGGGATCTTTCCGGGCGGTGGGGCCTGCGGCAGCAAGCAGGACCAAGCGTTGAGGAAATGAGATACACATTCAGAACTCAGAGCCAGCTCCGCGCGCAGGACTCACCGTCGCGTAGAGCGCGGCGAAGTCTGGCCCAGACACACCACCTCCCATGACTGTGGTGCCCGTTGGCGCAGGGCACTGGCGCCAGCGGGTCTTCGACGATGGCCTCGTCGGGCTCCCACGCCACGTTGAACTGCTTGGCGATCTCCTTCATGTAGTTGACCACGAGGTACGCACTCGGCGGCTGCGGTGAAGTCAAACATTAGCGTGTACCTCTGGACGGAACGAACAGGAGGGCTCCTAGCGCAGCGCACCCGCACGCTGAGCTTCTGTATGACGCGCTCGTTGACGCAGCCGTCGACGTTGCGCATGGCGGCGGCCTCGAAGTCCTGGCCGTACTTCTTGGTGAGCTGCTTCTTGACCTCTGCGAGCTCGGGGATCTCGGTGCGGCTGGCCGCCCATATGAGCGTGCACACGGCCTCGCGCATGTCGTAGGGGCACTCGCTCTCGGTCTTGACGAGGTTCTGCCGCGCTCACAGCAGGCGTCAGCAGGCGACTCTCACCAGCAGCGGCCCGCGGCGGCAACGCACCGCGCGCTCGGCGATGAGCTCGCAGAGAAGCTCTAGGATCTCGTAGCCCTCGATGGTGAAGTCGTCGCGGATGATGCCCTCGACCTGCGCGCGTCAGCCTCCATCGAGCGCCAGTTCAGCCACGCGCACGCCGCACCCGGATGCGCGCCTTCTCCTCCTTGCCGTCCGCCAGCAGCGCCGCCACCTCGCGCCGCTGCGCCACCGCCGCGTTCGCCTTCTTGTTCTTGACGATGCTGATGCGGTGCACCGCCATCTTGAGGTTCGGCTTGAGCTTGTTGACGTTGAACCCGAACATGCCGCTCCGCCGTCGGCTTCTTGAGGCGGAAGGTGTCGGAAGTGGGTGCTGGAAGGCTTTCCTTCCCGCTCGGGGCTTTTTTGGCGTGGGACACATGAGAGGAAGGAAGGACGACACCTTCACCTTCATGAGACCGTCCTTCTCTTCCGCAGCGGAGGTGGCGAGGCCACGGCCACAGGCGGCCGGGCGACGCTCGCGCACACGCACACGCACACGCACTCAACGCTAACACACCATGCGCCTGGGCTGCAACTATTGCTGGGTTACGACTCGCTACTCGCCCCAGTTGGCGGGCTTCTTGTGCCGCCCGGTATACGTCCGTCGCGACGACGCGGACGCTGCGAGCACCTCGCTGGCGCGCGTGTCCGCCTCGCTCACGGTGCGGCGCTTGTCCTCGCTCGCGGCGCGGCGGAAGATGCCCAGGTGGGTCTTGGGCGCCTTGCGCGTCCCGCCGAGCGCGTCGTCGGCTGCGGCCGAGAGCTCGCTGGCGCTGGCCTCGCTGGCGCGCGACGAGGCCTCGGACGCGCGCTCCAGGCGGCGCTGGATCTCCTCGGGCGTCTCAAAGTACACGACGTCGTCGTCCTCGGCGCGCCTGGAGCTGCTGGACGACGTGCTGGAGAGCGAGGACGTCGACTGGGCCTTTCCGGCGCGCGCGGCCGCCCTGGCCTTGGCCTCGCCCGCCGTCGGCGACTTGTGCTTCTTCTCCAGCACGCGGTAGTAGTACCATCCCGTGAGCGTCGCGTACGTGCCCCACAGGAACGCGAGCTTGCGCAGCTTGGGGCTGGCGGCCAGCGCGGCCGCGACCGCCGCCAGCAGGCCGAACGTCCACAGCACGACGCTCATGGAGGGGGGCGGCGCGAGCGCTGCGGGCGGGTGCGGAGCGGGTCGAGCGCCTCGGCGGGCGCGTGGGGGGCGGCGCTTACGAGCGCGCGCGGCGGCAGCTTCTCGCGTCGGCGCGCCGCTTTCGAACTGCTTGGAGAGGCCTATAGAGGCAGCATTTATATATAGAGCGATGACGCCACCGAGCGCTGATTGGGAGAAACGGCGCATGCGCTGACCAATGACGCGACGGCGGAACTGGCTCGGACTATTTACCCCATGTGGCCCCTGCCCGCTTCAACTTGAAGACAACTCGACCCCTGATGGACTTGAACCCACAGCGAACTCCCTCGCGCGCCATCGCTGTTCGCGCCGCTGCTTGGGACTTGCGCCCAGCCGATTCTCCCGCCTAGGCGCCTCCACCGCTGCGTGTGCTCGCCATCATTGCAGCTGCTCGTGCTGCCAGCCCCACTCGGTGTCGTCACGCTGCCGCCAAGCCTACTTCCAGAGCCGCCAGAGACCGAGAGCCATGTGCGCTGCTCTCGCAAAACCACAGCAATACCATCACTCAATGCGTGCCACCGGTCGATCTCCGTGCGCTCGAGCGATGTTCTCCAAGAGTTCGCGCCTACAGCCAGCATAAGCCTCGCGACCACTTGGAAGGGTCGCTCTGGTCGACGCCGCCCTGCTGCAAGCGACGCATTACAGCACAGCTCAAGTCGCACGGAGTGGGAGGACGACCATGGCGGAGCCGCTCGAGGCGCTGATCCCCAAGACGCAGGAGCTGCTGCAGCCGCTGGTGCCCAAGCCCAAGCTGGCCGACAAGCTGCTGAGCAAGCCGCCGTTCCGCTTCCTGCACGATGTGTTCGCGGCCGTGACGCAGACCACAGGTTTCGCCAAGGGGCTCTACACTTCCCTTCGAGCAGGACTCGGCCAACCTCAAGGAGAAGCACCACAAGGTCGCGTACCTCGACAAGATGATCGTCTGCGTCGGCCAGACCCTCGGCAGGGACGTCGACGTGCGCGCCGCCAAGATCGTTGCGGGGCTCGAGCCGGAGAACACCAACCTGCTACTCCAGGCGCTCGCGCAGGCCGCGGGGAACACCTCGCTCGACTGGGCTAAGGCTGTGCAGGCAGCGCTCGCCAAGGTTCCCTCGCTCACAGCGGACGGAGCGCCGGCGGTAGCTGCTCCAGCCCCAGAGGCAAAGACCGCAGAGGCGCCGGCACCTGCTGCTGCTACTGCTTCTGCAGAGCGGCCGGCGTCCAAGGAAAAGAGCAGTGGCGACGCGGAAAAAGCGGCGGCAGTAGAGGCCAAGGCCAAGGAAAAGGTAGTGGCGCACTCAATAGGGCGAGGTTGCCAACAGATCGCTGATGGTGTTGGAGGCGCAGGCTAAACGAGAGGAGGCGGAGAGGAAGGCAGAAGCGCGGCGTCGAGATGCCGAGGCGAAGGCTGCGACCGAGGCGGCTTCAGCTGCGGCTGCCGCACCAGCAGAGAGCAAGGGTGGAGGAAGCGGTAGCAACTCGCGCTCATCATCCTCTTCATCTTCACGAGCTGCTAAGCAGCCACCACCAGACAACAACAGCGCCGGCAATAATCAAATCGACGAGGCGCTGCTGCAGAGCATCAAGGATTGCAACGGAGATGTCGAGCGAACCAAAGAAATGATCGAAAAGGTCATCTCAAAGCCCAAGATGTCCGCCAAGCTGCTGAGCAAGCCGCCATTCCGGTTCTTGCACGACATTGTATCGGAGATCACGCGCGTCACGGGGTTCGCCGATGGACTCTACACCGGAGAAGAGCTCGACTCGGCGGCTATCAAAGACAAGGGACCCAAGATGGACTACCTCAACAAAATCATGCTGTGTGTGAGCTGCCATCTGAATGTTGAGATTGACGCCAAGGCCGCGAAGATCGTTGCGGGACTCGAGCCTGACGACACCAACAAGTTCCTGCAGCTCCTCGCACTCGCTTGCCGTGCTGGCAGCTCTGCAGAAGCTGTGCAGCGCGTCTTGTCTGGTGATACGGCTGTGCGTCCAGGTGGAGCTGCAAAAGGTATCGTCGGGGGTTGCAGGGGTCGCCAAGGCAGCTTCAGAGCAGCGTGAAGCAACTCCTGAAGCCAAACTCTCGTCTCGCTCTAGTACCCCGCAGGAATCCAAGTCGCGCCGTGAAGCAGCAGAAGAGAAGCAACAGCAGCAGCCGTCTCCTCCTGCAACGACGTCATCGACCCCGCAAGCGGCACCAGGAAGCTTTGCAGGTCCAGTAAAGCCACTGACACTCCCGACCAACGACCATGAGAACGGCGACGAGAACACGAATTTGACTTTTGGTTCCAAGGATGAGGAAGGTGGCATGGGGAGCACCGCACCGGGCACCAGTGGAGGAATGGGAACAAGTCGGACGTCTCGCCCGACAACGGCCCGTAGACGACCGCCAAAGCTCAAGGAGAACGTCACGGAGGTAGGACGACTTCTGGTACACGATACGAAAGTAGCGCCGGTTGTAGGCATCATGAAGGACGGTGACAACAACGACAGTGACGACGAAGGCGCTGGCGATGCAGATGAAAACAACAACAGCAGCGGCAGCACTAAGACTCCTTCGTTGGCGCTTGAGGGCGGAGCACACGGCCGACTGGTTCGTGATATTCTGAAAGACCAAAACGCTGAAGAGGAGCAAGCACGAAAACAGCGAGAGGAAGAGGAGCAAGCGAACGAAGCCGAAACTGGAATTCGCCTTGGCCGTCGAAAGAAGTCGCTTAAGCACCAGTCAAAGGGATCTGCTTCGAACCTCGCGGAGATGACAGAGTTGCGCAACAATATCCAGAAAATCTGCCAGGCTACCAACCCTGTTGGCAAAGGTATCGAGTTTGTGCATGAAGACCTTGACGCTATGTCCAAAGAGCTTGAGTACTGGAAGAAGGAGTACACCAAAAAGCGCGATGCCTACGAAGAGGAGAAGAAGAAGACGGAAGAGGCTCTGCAGCCACTGCAGATGCAGCTTCTCGAAGTGGACGAGCAAATCAAGAGCAGATCCACACGATCAACTCGCTGAAGGCGACAATTGCCAAGAACGAGGAGAAGACACAGAAGCTGCTGCGCATGGTCGTGTCGGCGTAGTGAAAGGATCCATGGGGCTGCATTTGTCTAACAACACGAACAGTTTATTCCACGCAATTTTCCATCTCTTGGCGCTTGCCAGAGCGCTCTTGCACTTCGGGCATTTCCTGCTCCCTTCGCTTAACGCTCTTGGGAACCCAGCGTTCGTTCCCAGCCAGCTTTTCACGCCGAAGGTCGTCCAGCACCGGAATGGGCTTGGTGGCAGCTCTCGCCGACCCAAGGTGCGGCCTGTCGCCGCCTGCGTTGGGTTGCGCACGAGATGCGGGATCCACTGCGCTCGAATCTCCTGTTTCTCGCTGTCCGACAAGTCTCCGCGGATGTCCTGGGAACCAGTCGAAGATGCGCTGTACGACCAGTGCCGTCGCCACTGACAGGTTGAGGCTCTCGGTGAACCCGAAGATAGGGAAATAGACGCGCTTGTCAGCTGCAGGTGAGCATCTCCTCGCTCACACCGTCGATCTCGCGACCGATGACGATGGCAAGCTTGTCAGGTAGCGCGTCGGGTTTGGCGTCGGGCGTCATGGCGAGCGCGTCTGGCGCCAGGTCCGTTGCCCAGATGACACAGCCCAGCTCCCGCAGCGCGGCAACGCACTCGGCGATGCTGGGGAAAGCTGCGTATCGACAGCCAGACGTCGCAGTTCTTGGTGATCTTCTTCCCAGCGGTCTTGTGGCGCTTGACCTGCTGCTCGTTGGCGTTGATGAGCCACACATGCTGGATGCCCAGCGCTGCGAGTGTCAAGGGCAGTAACGAGGTGGTGAGACTCGGGCGAGCGTCAAGCGTCAGTAGCGTGCCCCGCACGCCACCTTCAGCCGTCCGCAGCACTGCCTGGTGGTTGTGCGAGTCCATGCACTGCTCCAGCACGAGCACCAGCCGCCCTGCAGTCCCAGAGCGACACCAACCGTCAGCCCAGTCGCCGCCTGCCTGCCGCTACGTCCCACTCGCCTGTGCGGAAGCGCAGCACCGTCTCAGCACGCCGCAGTCGCTCGGGCGCCTCCTGCTCGCTCGTCTGGCGCTCTGCACGTCCATGAGGCGTGTCAGCGCAGCGCTACGGAGAGACCGCCAGCGCGGCATGCACCTGTCATGACGGAGGAGTCTCAGCGAATGGCCCTCCCTTCGCGTTTATGACAATGCGACGTGTGAGTCACACGTCACACGTTGTCGTGGACGCGTCTTGAAGCTGTCTTGCACCATTCCCCGCTCCTGAACAGCATGGAGGTCTCACTTGCGCCAGCAGACGACACCAGACAGGGGCGGCCCGAGACGAGAATGCTGCGCAATTGGCTTTCGCTGGTGATGCACCAGCCCCGAGGTGCGTCGGCCCGTATTTATAGTTTGAGAGCCGCTGATGCGACTGCGAACACACTCCGTGTCCGGTTCGCTCCTGTGAACACTTTTGGTGTGTCGTCATGAAGGATGAGGCCGCGCGCTTGAGCTCTCCACGGTCGGGTCCGACTGGTCGCCAGCGCCGTGTGAGCGACGGCAGCAGCCATGGCCGCTCGCTTTCTGTCCCACGCCCGAGCGCGTCAGTCAACGCCAAGGAGGAAGAGCCTCGACGGCCCATGGGGACTCAAGCCCATGACTGTAGCGCCTCACAGACCGGAAGAACAGAGAGATGACACATTCCTCACGGCGCTGATCCACTCAACGCCTTCAGACACCCCCAAAACGTCGAGGGCGAGAGCCCAGGAGCTGCGACCGCCGTCTCCGTTGGGAGCTCTCGACCCAGTGTTCGAGGTTGAGTACGTGGGTGTGGCAGTCGGCAGCGCAGACCCACCGGCCACGACCAATTACGTCGGTGCAGAGGCTGTGCACAAGTTCTGGCGTATCTTCCATCGCCAAGACGCTGTCAATAAGAACAAAGCCATCGCCGCCGTTCCCACTCGTCCCTCGGGCTCCGATCATGAGCACCAGCACCACCATCGGCCACTATATTCACGAGCCGAGGGCAACGCTAGCGTTGTGAGCGGTGTGGACCGTCCCCGATCGGCGAGAACGACCTACTTGTCCGCCATCCGATCGATGAAGCTTTGCGCTGAGCCGATGGGCATCGTGCGTAGGCGAATCGTCGAGAAAGGTGGCACCGCATCGTCATCTGCATCATCTAGTGTTGGAGGTAGCACCTCACAAGAAGTCAACCTGAGCAGCTATCGTATGGGTGATAACTACGCAACAGCATTCAGCGCAGGCTTCCCCCTTATCCCAGGCATTGAAGCCCTCAACGTGGCGCACAACCGTATCAGCGACCGAGTGGCCGCCAATTTGATCTCCAGTGCGGTGGGAAGCGCATCCATGTCAAATCTACAGCAGCTCAACCTGTCCAACAACTGCCTGTCCATGTCTTCTGCGCTGGCACTTTGCGACTTATTGCGCGATTCCAAGACGCTCGTGGCGCTCAATCTGTCGCACAACCAGCTCAAGGATCGCGAAATACAGCTCCTATGTGATGCACTACAAAAGAATCAAACTTTGCTAAGGCTCCATTTGTCCGAAAACAAGTTTGGACTATTAGGAATGGCAAGTGTCGCCAAGTTTCTGGAAGAGAACGCCAAGATTGAGGAAGTCTATCTGTCGTGGAACCAGATCCGCGGCGCTGGAGCTCTCAAGATCGTGGAGGCACTCAAGTTCACGCCTCGCTGCGTGTGTGCGACCTGTCGTGGAACTCGCTAGCGTCCAACGATCTATTAAAGCCTCGAGCAATTATCTCGGCACTAGCGGACGCCCTTGCTAACAACAAGGTGCTCGCACACTTGGACCTTTCCAACAATCGTCTTGACATGGAGGACTGCTCGATTCTTGGGAAACAACTCGAAAACAACCAAACGCTGATCGGTCTTCACATGAGTGGCAATAGTGGCGTCATCGACTCGCGCGGGTTCTCCTCCCGAAGCTGAATGAAACAACTCTGCGGGACCAACACAAAAGCTACTCGATGGCTGTGTTCGAAGAAACGTACTGTGAGGCTGGGTCAGGCGTGTTCCCTGTACATCTGACTCCACTAGTGGACAAGAACTGCTGGTATTGCGCGCATTGGACAGAGTACAGGTTTGCATGGACACCCTTATCCTCCCAGGGGCCATTCGGGGGATCTTCTGACACATTTGAGATCACGTCTGACATGTCTGTGCTACTTCATTTATCAATCGACGATTGGCGTGGAGTCCCCATGGACAAACGCGATGACGGCTCTTTTACTGCGTATCGGATCCTCCCGCCAGGACGTACCGAGTACTTCTTTTCAGTCATCGATAAGTCTGCAGCAGATACTACGGGAGCGGTTAGCTATCACTTTCTTCACGAAAAGCGCCACACACAGGTTGATCCACGCTGCAGGTCAGTCGATCGAGCAGAGGAAAATGTTCGGGAGCATTGAGTTTGTAAACGTGTTGCGACTCGGAAGGCGTGACGGTCGCGACCCATGTAACACGCTTGTGCCTCGATCATCCGGCAAGCAGACAGAAAACAGGAGCTCGTGGGATATCAACAAGAGTGTGTTTGCACGACGCAAACGGGAATCGATGTGCCGCAATTTTGTCGACACGGACACGTTCGTAGCCAAAGCGTGCACGGCTGACTGGCGCCAGTGCAAAGTCGACCGGTTCATCAAGGACCCAGTGAGGAGGAAAGAAGTTGAGACGTGTGTAACCAAGTATTTCCGGGAGATCTGCAATCTGTATCGGCGCTACTGTGGTTTCAATGTGCTCACCAGCGTCGTCGGGCTGACTTCGTGCAACTCTGCGCTTGCGACCCAGCTACAGAATGACGTGACATGCATCCCGTGGGGAGGTTATATGGAATTCCTAGGTGAAGGCAAGATTCTCGACGAGAACTCCGACTATTGCAAAGCTGCCGACCTCGAGAACGTGTTTGTAGCCGCCAACCTCGAGTTGACGCAAGAAGCCAAAGAAAAAGATAATCCGGATCGCAGTCTCACGCGATTCGAGTTTCTAGAGACCATCATCCGGATTGCAATCAACAAATATCACCGAAGTAAGTGGATGCAATGACACTTTGATGTAGTGGCAGGCAGGTGATTTATTGAAACGTTTGTGGCTTGCAGCCGGCTTGTGCGATACGCCAGCCAAGGCAGTGGAGAAACTCATGCAAGAAAACCTGTTGCCAATCAGTGCGGAGGACACGAATGAGTTCCGCAACCGATTCCTGTACACAGAGGAGGTGAACGACATTTTCTCGGAGCACATCGCGCTGGTAGGATGTCTGTTTCGAAGGGTATGTCTGCTTTGTTCTGACACTTGAATCCACAGCTGCAGGACATTTACATCTCCAACATGGGGAAATACTGCAAACCCGGAGAGAAGAAAGGAATGCAACTCATAGAGTTCCTCGTTCTGCTGTACGTAGAAGCCTCACATTGCTCATTCGCTTCGTTGATTGCTCATCCTTTGTCACCATCTTGATAGCGAAAAGTACCAAGTTTACACCGACTTTTTCCGCGTCAAGGACGTCAAGGACCCATTCCTCGCATGCAAGCTCGTCGTGTTGGACGAAATGGCCAACACGAGCTACAAGAAGCTGTACATGACCGACTTCATGGAGCTTGCAGTGCGCGTGAGCATTCTGCGGTACCCTCCTCGGCCACTGACACTACCGGAGGTCGTCAAAAGCCTGCAGAAGCTGTTTGTGAACCATTTTTACAAGCACGAGGCGCTCTTAGACCAGTTTTGTGAGACGGTTGACCAAGCTGTGGTGCAGGACCGTGTCGAGGCGTTTGCTACCGCCATTGCGTCCCACAGGCGACGAGATGAGGAGATCAGCAGCGGTAGTTCTACTCCTCGAGGAGGATCCGCCTCGAATCGCCGCACAAGCCGTCGGCAGCGACCGTCGGCAATCCAAGAGAGTCCCGCAGAGTCTCAAGAGCCGATCAGCAGCTCCATCGGTCCCAAGGGAACGGTGGAGAGCGTTCAGGACTCGGTAGAGCCCGTCGACGAATCGGCTCCAGCTGTTGAAGACCTGACAGCAGTGCCGGAAGTGGCAGCGGGCAGCCTTCTTCCCATCTCCAGTGCAGAGGCTCCACAAGAGGCCGGCGTGGAAGCAGCAGTGGCTGAAGCAGCAGTGGCTGAAGCAGCAGTGGTTGAAGTAGCGGGTATTGACGCGGGTGGAGCTGGTTGAAGCGGTGCCGCCTATCGTTCCTGTACGTGCAGCAACCAGAACCCTGCTATCCACCACCCCCTCGCGGTGGCCGCTAGCGACTTCCCGTCACTTCCTGTTCCTCCAGCCAGGCGACAGGCGCAGCGGATCGCCATGAGCGCCAAGGCGGCGCCCAAGCACAAGGCGAAGCGCAAGTCGCTGGCCGAAGACTACGGCGGTGCGGTGGGTGAGGATCTGCTCGAGTATATGGCGGAGGAGGGCGGCGTGGTGGACTCGGTGGACGCCGTGGGCGCCTCCAGCAACCTCTCGCGCCGCATCCAGAACCGGCTGCTCAAGCTCAACGAGGTGGCGCAGCGCGCAGGCGGGCGACGGCGGCGCGGCCGACGGCGCAGCGCCAGCCTACTTTGACTTCTCCACGCTCAGCATGAAGAAGGACCACGCGGCGCGCCCCGTGTGGGTCTGCCCCAACGGCCGCATCTTCCTCGAGGCCTTCTCGCCCATCTACAAGCAGGCCTACGACTTCCTCGTCGCCATCTCCGAGCCAGTCTCCAGGCCAGAGTTCTTACACGAGTACAAACTCACGCCGTACTCGCTGTACGCGGCCGTGTCCGTTTCCATCGAGACGGAGAGCATCCTCAAGGTGCTCGAGCGCCTCTCCAAGAATCACCTGCCGGAGGTCATCGTCAGCTTTATACGAGACTGCACACTCAGCTACGGCAAGGCCAAGCTCGTGTTGCACCACAACGAGTACTACGTAGAGAGCCTATATCCTGACGTGCTGCGCAAGCTGCTAGAGCACGACCACATCCGCGCCGCGCGCGTCAAGGAGACAGCCGAAGCCGCCGCAACCACCACGGCCACCGCCATGGCCAACAGCAACACCGACGCGCCAGGCGGTCGTGCCGAGGACGGTGAGTTCATCCAGAAGGACGTCTCAGCCGAGGACCAGGCCAACCTGCAGTACCAGAAGCTGCTGAACGAGGACTACGAGACCGGGGATGACAACACCGCTAGTGCCAACCAGCAAAAGACGGTACGCACCGTATCGTTCAAGATCCGCAAGAATATGGTGGAGCAGGTTAAGCGTGCGTGCCTGGACCTGGACTACCCGCTCATGGAGGAGTACGACTTCCGCAACGACAAGACGATCCCAGATATCGAGATGGACTTGAAACCCACGACGCGCATTCGCGAGTACCAGGAAAAGTCGCTGAGTAAGATGTTTGGTAACGGTCGTGCGCGTTCGGGTATCATTGTGCTTCCTTGCGGCGCTGGTAAAACACTGACAGGTGTCACGGCTGCCTCGACCATCAAGAAGTCGTGTCTGTGTCCTATGCACATCGGCAGTGTCAGTCGAACAGTGGACGGCGCAGTTCAAGATGTGGACCAACATCCCGGAAAAGAAGATTGCGCGTTTCACATCAGTTGCCAAGGATTTTATCGACCCTGACTCAGGCGTGATCGTCACGACGTATACGATGGTTGCGTTCGGCGGTAAGCGTGCGCGAGCTTCCGAAGAGGTCATGCAAATCATTCAAGGCCGCGAGTGGGGCTGCATTTTGCTCGATGAAGTGCACGTTGTCCCGGCCAAGATGTTCCGCAAAGTTATTGGATCGATCGCGTGCCACTGCAAACTGGGACTGACCGCCACGCTTGTGCGTGAAGACGATCTAATTGGCGACTTGAACTTCCTTATCGGCCCAAAGCTGTATGAAGCCAACTGGATGGACCTCACGCAGAGCGGCTTCTTGGCCAACGTATCGTGCGTCGAGGTCTGGTGTCCCATGACAGGCGAGTTTTATCGCGAGTATCTGCGGGAGACCAAGAACGCTCGCCGCCGTGCGCTCTTGTACGTCGCAAATCCGAACAAGTTCACGGCTGCCGAATTCTTGATCCAGTATCACGAAAAGCGTGGCGATAAGATCTTGCTTTTCTCAGACGATGTATTTGCTTTGCGCCTGTATGCCACCAAACTAAACAAGGGCTACATTTACGGTGGCACTGGCGAGCGCGAACGTATGCGTCTTCTGCAGTCGTTCCGGAACTCGCCTCTCGTCAACGTGATCTGCATTTCCAAGGTTGGCGATACCTCAATCGATCTGCCAGAGGCGAACGTGATCATCCAGGTGTCGTCTCATTTCGGATCGCGACGCCAAGAAGCGCAGCGCCTTGGTCGTATTCTGCGACCCAAGGCCAATGCCACTGGCGGGTTCAACGCCTTCTTTTACACACTCATCTCGACCGACACGCACGAGATGTTCTACTCGAACAAACGCCAGCAGTACCTCGTCGACCAGGGCTACACGTTCAAGGTCGTGACGGACCTGTACGACAAGGACACGTTCAAGGGTGTGTTCACGAAGAAAGAGGCGCAGCGGCAGCTTCTTAATGAGGTGCTGAGTGCAGACGTCGAGAGCGCGGCCAAGGACGAGAATGCGGCTATCCGTGACGACGAGGACCTGTCACGACTCGAATTGGCCGGTGGCTCGCGCAAGAAGAAGAAGGCTGGGTCGCTCGGCGCGCTCTCTGGTGCGGATGGAACCAAGTACATGGAGTATTCTGCTGGACACGGAGCCAAGCAGCGCCACAATCTTTTCCGCGATCGCTACCGCTGATGCTTGACGAGTCACGTGGTCACACGCGGAGCCATCTCAATGGGGTACTGGACTGAACTTCCACAGCACACCAATGAAGTGAGTGACTGGGTAGTAAAGATTCGAAACTTCTTACCATGCCAATATACTCACTCGGGAGATTTCACAAAGCTCACTCGTGTTGATCTCATGGCTTACGACACTACAGTATACAATTCCGTGAGCCTACAGCACCTACGCCAAGTTGTCGGGCGTCTTGACCTCGTCGTACACGGGCGACGCCTTCTCCTGCTGGCGGGCGCGAGCGCCGCCGTTGAACAGCGGTTCGATCTCCTCGAGCACCAGACCAGTGGTCTCCGGACACAGGTACCAGACGAACACAAACGCGATGACTGTGCAGACCGAGAAGACGAAGAAGACACCGTTGATGTTGAGGCTCGGGAAGAGCTTGACGACGTACGTCTGTGCGACAGCCATACCCCAGTTGCCGACCGTCGACACCGACACGGCCTTGGCACGCACGTTGAGCGGGAAGATCTCGGCGCAGTAGATCCACGGCGTAGGACCCCAGCACACAGCGAAGTTGAACACGAAGAAGGCCGAGCCGAGCACGATCATGTAGCCCGAGAACTTGGAGCAGCCGGCGTCGTCCACGTTACCGTCGCAGCCAGCCGTGAAGAAAATGGCCGAGAACAGGTGTCCGAGCGTCATGCCGACGGCGCCAATGAGCAACAGGCGACGACGACCCATGGTGTCGACCCAACGCATGGCCGGGATGGTGGAGAGCATGTTGATACCCGAGAGCATGAGCACGGAGTAGTCACCCGCGCCCGTGATATCCTTGAAAATGAGGCCGCCGTAGGTGAAGATGGCGTTGATACCCGTGGCTTGCTGCAATACCTGCAGCATGAAGCCGATGAAGACGCGCTTGAGCACGGACGGCTCGAGCAGGTCCTTCCACGTGCTCGCGTTCTGCTCCTCCATGGCAACCTGCTCGCCGATGAGCTCCAGCTCGCGCTGCACACGGTCGGTCTGGCGCAGGCGCTTAAGCACGGCCTCAGCCTGGTCCTTGCCCTTGTGCAGGTACGTCCAGCGAGGACTCTCGGGGACACAGAAGATGCCGGCCATGACCACGATCGGTGGAATGAGTGCCACGGCGTTCGTGTAGCGCCAGCCCTCCTCAACGTCCTTGATGAAGATGTTGACGAAGTTTGCGAGGAAAAGACCGATGGTGACAGTCATCTGCATGAATCCCGAGAGGAAGCCACGCAGCTCCTTGGGAGCCATCTCGGCGCCGAAGATGGGCAGCGAGAACGACGAGTTGCCGACGCCCACACCCTGGATGAAGCGCGCGATGTACATGAGGCCGTGGTGCATGGCCGGCTGCAGGCACACCCAGATCGTGCCGATGCAGAAGAAGACGCCAGCCGTGAACACGCACATGCGGCGACCGAGCTTGTCAGCGATCACACCGCTGACGAGCGCACCGCAGACGCAGCCCAGCGTGTACATCATGTTGTACCAGAGCGTGAAGGTGGTCCACTTGTCCGGCAGACTGTTGGTCGATGCCGTGCACTGGTCGTACGTGAAGTTGTTCCAGCCGACGCACCAGTCGTCGAGGAAGCCATCCATGACGAGCACGGCCGACGTGACACCCTGGTCATAGCCGAAGAAGATGCCGCCGAGCGACGCGAATAGGCAGACGATGATGGCGTACGTGCGCGATCCCTCGGTGGGGGTGTCGTCGGCGCCGCCGGCGCCGTGGGTCGGGATGACTCCACCTCCGGCCATGGTTGGAGCTGAGCTGGCGTCTGGAGGGTGGACTGGTTGGCGGTTCTGCTTGGAGGCTGGCTGGCTGGCTGACGCTGCTTGGATAGTAGCGAGCAGTGGGACGCGAGCAGGAGAGCGCAAAAGGCAGAATGAGCTCGACGTCGTTGGTGGAGGGAGGCCTCTGGGGTGGCGCAAAGTTGGTGGCCAGAGTATTGAACAGGGTCCGTGACCCTCTCGTCTATCGGAAACAGAAGGCCTCATGAGTGCGCATTTGACGTGAGTGATTCAAGTATAGGATATCTCTCGACGGTACGGTATGCTATGACACGCGACGACCGCATGACGAGCTTGAAGTTCCGCAGGTCTGCGTGGTGTGCTGGTGTGGGGTTCGTTGTGATGTGTCAAACCGACATGTGTCCAACTTGATTTATTTGCGCTGCGGGGGATCGTTTATACCCATCTGCGGGGCGGGCGAGGTTCGCCCCGCGAGCCGCTGCGATTTGCACCGCACCCGGTCCGCCGAGTTGACAGGCTGAAGCGCAACATATCGTATGAGACAAGCCGCTGTTGATCGACACAGCACCGCTTTTTAATCTCCCGTGCGGTGCCAAACGCTCTCATGTACCACAGAACTGGTTGATTTTTGGATCGGATAGCTCCCCAAGGAATCAATAAGACGAACTTTACTCTCTTGCCTATAGTTCCAAGTGTGTTAGTGGCTGAAGCTTTTGCCAATCTACCCGACCAATACAAGTTGATGGCAATCCCAAAGTTGTCTAGTGCAGCACGAGCGTCCAGATTTTCAACGAAGATACTCTACAGTCATGAGCGTGAGCGTAACTGTATTCTTGTTGGCTCTCTGTGGCCATGAAAGGGTGCAAGTGGGATGCGATGCAAGCACTGGTTGGTGATCCCGGAACGAGACTTGGTACTACTATCTACAGGCATAAATCAAGCAATGTACTGTGCTCGAATTATGCTTGATTTATTTCTTTTTCTGATCTGATTTCCGGCTACCCGGTTCAAGGTCGACGACATGCGAGCGTCGCCCAACAAAGCAACCAAGCACCCGCGACACTATATACCTGTACGTAGCGATGGGTATCAAGTTGGCACAGCGAAAGCTATACTATTGTAGACAAGCCCCTGATTGTTAGCGCTGGGGTTGGGAGGTGCAAGTCCGTGTTAGGCATTACGAAATCGATCTGCACCAACAAATCTGCAACAGCGCTAGAGACTCCTAGTCTTGCATGCAAGTACGTCTGCACCCGCAATCTCTCAGACTAGACCTTTACAAGAGGAATACCGTACGTCGCTCTCCGAATTCTTGATGAAGCGCATTGTGGTGTATAGTTTTAGCTTTTTCAAATAGTATACATGTACCACTTCGTCTTAGTCACTGTCGAGGTCGAAACTGAAGTTTACCACATGAGCGCAATCAAGATTACAGAGTATACACGCACTTTGCAAAGTACTGTATAGTACCGTACTCATCTAACAACAGCGTCTACGAAGGGGAACCTCGTGACTGCAGCCTCCATGGCGTGAACAGCTCGAACTGAACAACAAGGCACTCCTATTTGATACGCACAGCACAACACAGCACAACACCTTCTGTATCCACCAGAAACCACGTTTGATCGTGTAGTAGGTACGTAGGTGCTGTACGGGACAGCCGAGTCACTCGGCCCACTGTCCTTCAACTTCAACCGAGTAGAGAGACTGCTCCAGCTTCAGCTTCAGCCTGTCAACTCGGCGGACCGGGTGCGGTGCAAATCGCAGCGGCTCGCGGGGCGAACCTCGCCCGCCCCGCAGATGGGTATAAACGATCCCCCGCAGCACAAATAAATCAAGTTGGACACATGTCGGTTTGACACATCACAACGAACCCCACACCAGCACACCACGCAGACCCGCGGAACTTCAAGCTCGTCATGCGGTCGTGTCATACCATACCGTACCATCGAGAGATATCCTATACTTGAATCAATCGCGTCAAATGCGCACTCACGAGACCTTCTGTTTCCGATAGACGAGAGGGTCACTGACCCTGTTCAATACTACCGCCTAGCCACCAACTTTGCGCCACCCCAGAAGCCTCCCTCCACCGACGACGTCGAGCTCATTCTGCCTTTTGCGCTCTCCTGCTCGCTTCCCACTGCTCACTGCTATCCAAGCAGCGTCAGCCAGCCAGCCAGCCAGCCTCCAAGCAGAACCGCCAACCAGTCCACCCTCCAGACGCCAGCTCAGCTCCAACCATGGCCGGAGGTGGAGTCATCCCGACCCACGGCGCCGGCGGCGCCGACGACACCCCCACCGAGGGATCGCGCACGTACGCCATCATCGTCTGCCTATTCGCGTCGCTCGGCGGCATCTTCTTCGGCTATGACCAGGGTGTCACGTCGGCCGTGCTCGTCATGGATGGCTTCCTCGACGACTGGTGCGTCGGCTGGAACAACTTCACGTACGACCAGTGCACGGCATCGACCAACAGTCTGCCGGACAAGTGGACCACCTTCACGCTCTGGTACAACATGATGTACACGCTGGGCTGCGTCTGCGGTGCGCTCGTCAGCGGTGTGATCGCTGACAAGCTCGGTCGCCGCATGTGCGTGTTCACGGCTGGCGTCTTCTTCTGCATCGGCACGATCTGGGTGTGCCTGCAGCCGGCCATGCACCACGGCCTCATGTACATCGCGCGCTTCATCCAGGGTGTGGGCGTCGGCAACTCGTCGTTCTCGCTGCCCATCTTCGGCGCCGAGATGGCTCCCAAGGAGCTGCGTGGCTTCCTCTCGGGATTCATGCAGATGACTGTCACCATCGGTCTTTTCCTCGCAAACTTCGTCAACATCTTCATCAAGGACGTTGAGGAGGGCTGGCGCTACACGAACGCCGTGGCACTCATTCCACCGATCGTGGTCATGGCCGGCATCTTCTGTGTCCCCGAGAGTCCTCGCTGGACGTACCTGCACAAGGGCAAGGACCAGGCTGAGGCCGTGCTTAAGCGCCTGCGCCAGACCGACCGTGTGCAGCGCGAGCTGGAGCTCATCGGCGAGCAGGTTGCCATGGAGGAGCAGAACGCGAGCACGTGGAAGGACCTGCTCGAGCCGTCCGTGCTCAAGCGCGTCTTCATCGGCTTCATGCTGCAGGTATTGCAGCAAGCCACGGGTATCAACGCCATCTTCACCTACGGCGGCCTCATTTTCAAGGATATCACGGGCGCGGGTGACTACTCCGTGCTCATGCTCTCGGGTATCAACATGCTCTCCACCATCCCGGCCATGCGTTGGGTCGACACCATGGGTCGTCGTCGCCTGTTGCTCATTGGCGCCGTCGGCATGACGCTCGGACACCTGTTCTCGGCCATTTTCTTCACGGCTGGCTGCGACGGTAACGTGGACGACGCCGGCTGCTCCAAGTTCTCGGGCTACATGATCGTGCTCGGCTCGGCCTTCTTCGTGTTCAACTTCGCTGTGTGCTGGGGTCCTACGCCGTGGATCTACTGCGCCGAGATCTTCCCGCTCAACGTGCGTGCCAAGGCCGTGTCGGTGTCGACGGTCGGCAACTGGGGTATGGCTGTCGCACAGACGTACGTCGTCAAGCTCTTCCCGAGCCTCAACATCAACGGTGTCTTCTTCGTCTTCTCGGTCTGCACAGTCATCGCGTTTGTGTTCGTCTGGTACCTGTGTCCGGAGACCACTGGTCTGGTGCTCGAGGAGATCGAACCGCTGTTCAACGGCGGCGCTCGCGCCCGCCAGCAGGAGAAGGCGTCGCCCGTGTACGACGAGGTCAAGACGCCCGACAACTTGGCGTAGGTGCTGTAGGCTCACGGAATTGTATACTGTAGTGTCGTAAGCCATGAGATCAACACGAGTGAGCTTTGTGAAATCTCCCGAGTGAGTATATTGGCATGGTAAGAAGTTTCGAATCTTTACTACCCAGTCACTCACTTCATTGGTGTGCTGTGGAAGTTCAGTCCAGTACCCCATTGAGATGGCTCCGCGTGTGACCACGTGACTCGTCAAGCATCAGCGGTAGCGATCGCGGAAAAGATTGTGGCGCTGCTTGGCTCCGTGTCCAGCAGAATACTCCATGTACTTGGTTCCATCCGCACCAGAGAGCGCGCCGAGCGACCCAGCCTTCTTCTTCTTGCGCGAGCCACCGGCCAATTCGAGTCGTGACAGGTCCTCGTCGTCACGGATAGCCGCATTCTCGTCCTTGGCCGCGCTCTCGACGTCTGCACTCAGCACCTCATTAAGAAGCTGCCGCTGCGCCTCTTTCTTCGTGAACACACCCTTGAACGTGTCCTTGTCGTACAGGTCCGTCACGACCTTGAACGTGTAGCCCTGGTCGACGAGGTACTGCTGGCGTTTGTTCGAGTAGAACATCTCGTGCGTGTCGGTCGAGATGAGTGTGTAAAAGAAGGCGTTGAACCCGCCAGTGGCATTGGCCTTGGGTCGCAGAATACGGCCAAGGCGCTGCGCTTCTTGGCGTCGCGATCCAAAATGAGACGACACCTGGATGATCACGTTCGCCTCTGGCAGATCGATTGAGGTATCTCCAACCTTGGAAATGCAGATCACGTTGACGAGAGGCGAGTTCCGGAACGACTGCAGAAGACGCGTGCGTTCACGCTCACCAGATGCAGTCGCTGTTACAGTCGGCAGCAGCATCGTCGCGACGTAAAATACCGTTGCGTCATGTGTGTGTAGCGTGTCGTAGCGGATCCATCATCGACAATCGGACGAGGCAACTAATGCTAGAGGACGACCACCGGATGCGGAAGCGCGTGACGGCTACCGGCACAGCACTCGCGTCGACGAGCACGACGATGTGCACTGCAGCACAACGCATCGCGGAAAGATTCTGACGCCTTGAGACTACCAAAGCTCTCTCTCTCTCTTTCTCTCTCTCTCTCACTCACTCTCTCTCAGACATCCGCGTCGGGGACCGACGGCACCAACTTGGTCCAAGCGCAGCCTTCAACTCGCGCCGTTCGGCTTTCCCGCTGAGTTGGTACTCATCTGGCGGAAGTTGCCTAAACTAAAGCGCACACATCACACTAAAATAAGTATATCAAATGTTCGTCCCATATACACATACCAACAACAAGTATAAAAGCTGCCTCGATCTTCGCCACCTGCCCAAACTAGCGCGTCCGTCCGCCCCAATCGCAGCGCATACAGCCCCTCCATCCCAGCGAGTCGGTCCGCCCATCCTCCGCCTCCCTCTCGAGCTGTCTGGCTTCTTCCGCCGGCGCCTTTACCCGCCACTAACGAAACCCCGCGGGCCACTTGGCCGATCGCTCCATGACGCGCGACGCTCTGGCGCTGGCGCTGGCGCTGGCGCTCGCCGGCGGCGCGGCCGAGGCGGCGGACGAGGACTTCTGCGCGTCGGTGACGAGCTGCCTCAAGGACGGCAGCACCACGTGCCTCACGGCCTCGGGCGACTGCCCGCCCTGCGTCTACACGCTGGCCGACAGCTACTCGTGCTGGGAGAAGGACAACTCGACCAACACGTGCCCGTTCACGGGCGTGCGCTACGACTGCAGTGCGTGACCCGCTCGCTTTGCTTTGCCTTGCTTTGCCGTGGCGCCCGAGGACTGACCGTGTGCTCTTGGACAGCCGATGCGTGGGGGGCCAGCGGCTCGTCGTCCGCAGCCGCAGGCAGCGCCAGCAACGCCACCGCCGTCAGCAGCGCAGAGTCCGGCGACGCGTCCTCCTCGGCCGCCACGGCCTCCTCGGGCTCGGGCAGCGAGGCCATCTCCACCAGCTCGCTCATCACGTACATTGCCATCGGCGTGGCCGTGCTGCTCGTGCTCATCATCGGATGCGTCGTATGGAGGCGCAAGCGACAGTCGGCGCGCGCGCGCCGCGACCTGCACACGCCCCCGCACGTGAAGCGCGACCGCGGCATGTCGAAGCGCGACGACGCGCTCACGGGGCCGTACAACAATATCCCGGACACGACCAAGGGCGGCGCCTTTGGACCGTACAACAACAGCACCAGCACGGTGGCCACGACCGCCACGGGCAGCAACCGCACGGGCAACTACAGCAACCGCAGCAACAACCGGAATAGGGGCCACACGGCACCGCGCAAGCACTCGGACGGCGTCGCCATGATGGAGGCGCAGCGCGACAGCGACCACTCGTTCGTGTCCATCGTGCCCACCGAGCACTCGAACTCGATCGACGGCATCCTGGGCGAGCGGTCGCCCAGCGTGCTCGGCGACGAGGTGCGCAGCCACAAGACCCGCGCCAGCCGCCCGGGGGGCGTGGTCGTGGGCGGCATTGGCGGCTTTGGGGCCGTCAACGAGAAGCTCGTGCAGCAGGACGTGGCCAACCGGTGCACGACGAGCGCCAACATGTACGACGAGTACATGCGCATGAAGCAGGAGATGAACTATGGCGAGGACGACGACCTGGCGCACACGCACGACGACGACTTGATGAGCGACGCCGGGCTGAGCGACTTTGAGAGCGACACGATGAGTATGCACAAGTTTTCGCTCGAGTCGTCGACGGGTATGCTCGCGCGGCACCACGACAATGGGCTGTCGCTGACCGACTCGGTGACTGACTCGGAGTACGCGGCGGCCATGCGCGACCGCGGCGAGAGCGACTGCTTCAGTGAGATGTCGTACAATGACGAAAAGTACTCGTTCAGCGAGTCGGACTTTGACGCCACGTCGTTGGACGGCAGCCATGCGCGCGGCGCCAAGGACCCCGCCAAGACGGACCGCAAGACCGACCGCGAGGTCGAGATTTAAGTACCGATGCGTGTAGTGTTGTACGAGAAGGCTCTGCTCAATAGTATTATGATGCGTCTCTCGCTGACTGTGCGCACCAGTGTGGCTGCGGTAGCGGCAACGCTCACTGGGCCGCGCGAGACGCGCGCGTGGATCGCGTGGCGCCATCACCCTCGTCCTGGAGATCGTCGTCGTGCTCGGACGCCGTGCCGCTGCTGCTCCCGTGGTGGTCGTCTCGACTGGCATCCACATCGGCGTCCGCAATGGCACGGGCACTGCTGCTGGGGTCCGGGACGCTGTCCGCCGCGCGCGTGGATTCGGGCTTGGTCTCGGGCGCGCGCGCACCGCTGAAGCGCAGCACGCACTCTTCGGAGATGTAGTCGAGCACTTTTTGGTAGACGCGCGCGCGGAAGTCGGCGCGCTCGTGCGGCTCGACGTACGACGGGATGGGCACGACGATGCCGTCGAAGTCCTGTATGGCGAGCGGCAGCGACAGCTGCGGCGGCTGCGGCCCGTTGGGGAGGAACACGACGCCCGCGGCCGTCGCCGACAGGTCGACGAGCGACCCGTGGGCCGCCGCCGGCCCCAGCCCCGCGGCCAGCTCGCCCGACTCGGTGCGGAGCTTCTTGACGCCCGCGAACGTCGGCGGCGCGTGGGCCGTCGCCGCAGCGGCGGAGGCGGCAGCAGGCAGCAGCGGCGGAGGCGGGCGCTTGTCCTTGCGCGCCACGCGGTTCTTGGCGTCGAGCTTGCGCTGGTGCTGGTTCTGCCGGCTGCGGTGCTCCTCGCAGAGGTTGTGCGGCGCGCCCGACGTCTTGAGCGCGCGCTCGTTGGTGCACTTGCCCGTCTTGTACAGGCAGCGCCCGCGGTAGCCCGGGCGCGTGGTGGCGGCACCCGTCGCGCCATCGACGACAACCGGAGCAGCAGCGGCGGAAGCGGCAGCAGCGGCAGCACTGGCGGCGGCAGCGCTGCCGGCGTCTGGCATGTCGGGCATGGGTTGCCTCAGAACGACTCAGTTTTTTCTGATGGGGGGAGGCCGAGAAACATTCTTGCCTTCCAGGTAGTCCACTAATTGACTTCCGGGTATTGTTAGAAATGTTGTTAGAAATGCTAGAAATTTTGGCGGCCTCTGATTGGCTAGTGCCAAAAGTGGTGGTCGGATTCGTGCAATGCCAAAACAGGGTAGAAAAGGGGGGGGGTGCCGATACGATGTCTTCCTGGACGTCATTTGTGGACACTTGGTTTTTGTATGGCGTACGGATACCAACTGTGATTAACAAAACACGGTTGCAATTCCGAGCACGGTATCAAAACACGGTTGCAATTTTGTGCAGGTATTTTCTAACTTTTTCACACTTGGTGTTTGTATGAGGTGTAGTTTTGTAAATAAATGATGACGTATACCCCCTGTGATTAACAAAACACGGTTGCAATTCCGAGCACGGTATCAAAACACGGTTGCAATTTTGTGCAGGTATTTTCTAACTTTTTCACACTTGGTGTTTGTATGGATGACGTAAGCGTATCGTTTTGGAAATATAGGATGACGAATCCGGTCGCCAGCCAATCAGCGACCGCCAATTTCGGGTGGTCCACTAGGCGTGGAGGCGCGCGCGAGGACGCAAGTGATCTTCGGGCTCGTCGCCGATGTGGCCACGAAGCTGGTGCTCACGAGTAGCCGCTATGATACGCCGCAGAGCTCATGCGAGACTGCTGTGCCGGCAAACCTCAACGCTTACGAAAATGCAGAGCGGACGGCATCAAGAGCTGTTCATTCCAAGCAGGAGATTTCATTTGCAGGACCGAACAGCTACGACACTGTTGCTACAAGCTCGTTGTACTGTACGGTTATTGCCGCCTTAGACCATGGCGCAGTCCTTGGACTTGGTACCCGTCGAGGTCGAGGTCGTGGCGCCCGTCGAGGTGCTCGTCGTGGTACCCGTCGAAGTGCCCGTCGAGGTGGTCGTAGTGCTCGTCGAGGTAGTCGAGGTAGTCGAGGTGCCCGTCGAGGTGGTCGAGGTGCCCGTCGAGGTGGCCAAGGTGCCCGTCGAGGTGGTCGAGGTGGTCTCGCCTGCCGAGCCCGCCGACGCGGCCGAGGCATCCACATCCGTGCCGTCGTAGTCGAACGAGCCATCGGCCGAGCTGTCAACCGAGCTGTCGAACGAGTAGTCGAACGAGCCGTCAACGACCACAATGTCGCCGTCAACCGACGAAGAGGACGAGGACAACGAGTCAATGTCAACGAGCGAGCCCGAGCCCGATGCAAAGGCCGACGAAGACGACGACGACGACGACGAGTTGAAGGTCAGCGCGGCAATGTCGGGCTTGAGCTGGCCGTCGGACGTAAAGAGGCCAAAGTAGGCCTCGACCGTCTCGTTGGCCTCGAGCGTCGCAAGCTTCCACGGCTCATCGAACGCCGAGAAGTAGTAGTACGTGAGGCCCAGCTCGGTGGCGAGGTTGTAAAAGCCGTAAAAGTACTCGGCAGCGTTGGCGGCCGTCGCGGGGCTCGCGGCGTCGTCCACGCCGTCCGAAGCCCAGCCCGTCTCTCCGAGCACGACCTCCTTGCTGTAGCCGGCGGCGAGCTGCACAAGCGTCTCAAAGCGCTCGTAAAAGTGTTCGACAGCCTCGTCAATGGAAATCTTCTCCCAGAATGGGAAGTAGTTGGCCGACACAAAGTCCACGGCCTCGATCATCGACGGGTACGCCGTGTACGTGTCGCCAATGTCGGCAATGGTCAGCGGGATGTTCTCGGCACCGCTAGTAGCCGCGCACAGGTCGCGGACCTCGCCGAGGTACTTGATGGCCGTCGCGGCGGTAATGTCGCCGCGGTAGACGGCCTCGCTGCCCACGTGGATGGACACGATGTTGTCGGACGTGACGACGCCCGTGGACAGCAGCGTCTCAAAGGCGGCCTTCTCACTCGGGTAGCTCGTCGTGTACGAGTCGATCCAGAGGCCGAGCTCGATCTTGAGCCCGGCGCTGATGGCCGCGGGGATGACGGCCGTCGCCTGGTTGCAGTCCGTGAGCGAGTACAGACGGATGACGTCCGTGTACTGCTTGAGGATGGCGAGCTCGCTCGCGATCTTGTCGGCGGACTTGCACTTGGTGGAGGCGTCAGCCCAGTCGGGGCCCGCGCGGATGTTGTAGTTGATGCCCGTGAGCTTAAATTCGGCCGAGGCCTGCACGCCGGCGGCGAGCGCCGCCACGAGCGCCGAGAGTCCGAGCACGCGCACCATGGTTCGGAGGAGGTTGGGACAGCTGGGAGCTTGAGAGAGAGAGAGAGAGGAGTACTGTGAGGCCGCGAGCGGTGGAGCTGGCGACGCGCACGAGTCGGAAGATTCGGGAGTGAGGTCTCCACCGCAACGCGCCGCGCCTCGAGGTCGGGGCAAAGCCAGACGAGCCGCAGCGGCTCACCGCGAGCTGTACGGAGTGCGCGAGTGGATGCCACCAGGTCCGCGTCTCATGTCGCATGCTGGGGGCATACAAACTCGTATAGAACTCGAGTCAGATGCCTTGTTGCCAGTCGTAGTCAGATCAGAGCATACAAACTCCCATATACCCAGAGTCGGATCGCCAGTACCGTAAGGTGGACAGATGGCAGCGAGACCGTCGTGTGGTTGTGGCAAAGATACCGATTGCACCGCTGCTCAACGTCAGAGCGGTCGACACCATCTACTGCGCATGCTCGTAGCTCGAGGCCGCCGCAGATCCTTGAGCCTCGCTCCCTCGGATTAACTCCACCGAGGGGTGCCATGCGCCGCCTTGCAGCCGTCGATCACCCTGGTGACACGTTAGTATCACCCTCCTTGCGGATGTTCCCGTCGACTCGCGGCGCCCAGGGCTCGGCGCTGCTGACGCAGAAAACACAGCAAGCGGTCGGCTCGAATTCCTGCGGCAGACTCGCCACGCGACACCGGGCGTTCGCCACCTAGACTTTCCGAGGGGTTCGCCTCGTTTAAGGCACACCTCGCTGGATTTTTCGCCCACATGAAGACGCAATGACAAGCGCACGGCATGCAACCCTGGCTCATCGTCGCTACGAGAGTGGAAATGCACGATGTGTCGGGTCCGCCAGGAGCTATTTGGCATGTCATCGCGCGAACGCGATCAACCTTCAATAGAGAAGGCGAAACAACCGGCATCAACCCCAATCGACAATCTCTTGTTGAACTCTGCGCGCAACGCACGACAGCAACATGGATTTTCTGTTCGCCTACGCACACGAGCCAGCCTTCCTTTCACGTCATCGGGCCAGTCTTCGTATCGGCCGGTCCCTTCCATTCCCACACAAATCGCGACGGCGACGGAGCCATCCCGTTCGCGAGCCCATGAAGAGCGATCAACGATGGACGCTTCCCGCCTCACTCGATTCCCATCGCCTTGACGCAATTACATGGGACAGTCCTTGGACTTGTTCGACGCCGTCGTGGTCGTTGTGCTCGTCGCAGTCACAGTCTCCGTAGTCGCCGAGTTCGTGGCAGTCGACTCGGCCGCAGTGGCGTCCCCCGAAGTAGTCACCGAGCTCGAGCCCGTCTCCTCATTGTCGTCCTCACTGTCGCTCTCGTCCGAGGAGTCAAACTCAACAGTCTCCTCCACGCCAGCGACTGCCTCCGCTGATGAACTCGACGACTCCACCACGATGTCCGCGACAGCCACCTCGACACTGTCAGAGGCTGAGCCAGCGTCTGAAGCCGAAGCCGAAGCCGAAGCCGAAGCCGAAGCCGAAGCCGAAGCCGAAGCCGAAGTCGACTCCTCAACCACCTCATCCTCAATCGTCAACGCAGCGATCTCCTCGTGCAGGACGCCGTCAGAAGACCAGAGACCAAAGTACGGCTCGACCGAGTCATCGCCGTACTGCTCAGCCTTCCAGCTCTCGTCGAATGATGAGAAGTAGTAGTACTGGATGCCCAGCTCCTTTGCCTGCAGATAGAAGTCGCGGAAGTACTGCGCGGCATTGGCCTTGGATGTCACACCGCCGCTGGCGTCCGTTCCGTTGTATGGCCAGCCAGTCTCGCCGATGACGACCGTCTTGTTGCCCTCATACTCCGCCGCGATGTTCACGAGGCGCTCGTAGGTGCCAAGGAAGTACGACGCCGCCTTGGCGATGTCGACGCTGTCCCAGAACGGGAACAGGTTGGCCGACACGTAGTCCACAACGTCTACCAGATCCGGGTACGCGCGGTAAGTGTTGCCCACGTCCGTGATGGTGAGTGGGATGTCGGCGGCGCCGTTCTTGTCGCCCTCGCATAGCGCGCGGATCTCCTTGAGGTAGCTCACGGCCGTGTCGTAGTCGACGTCGCCACGGTAGATGGCCTCGCTGCCCACGTGGATGCCGACAATGTTGTCCGCCGTCACGACACCCGTGGTCAGCAGCGTCTCGAAGGCGGCCTTCTCGGCGGCATAGTTCTCCGGGTACGAATCGACCCAGAGGCCGAGCTCGATCTTGAGCCCGGCAGCGATGGCGGCCGGCACTACGGCGGTCGCCTGGTCGCAGTCTGTCAACGAGTACAGGCGAATGCGGTCCGTGTACTGCTTGAGCGTGGCCAGCTCGGTGGCAATCTGTGACGCCGGCTTGCACTTGGTGGAGGCGTCGGCCCAGTCGGGTCCCGCGCGGATGTTGTAGTTGATGCCGTGGCAGTTGAACGCGACGGCGTCGGCCACCGAGGCGGCGAGCGCGGATGCGGCGATCAGCTTGGTGAACGAGAACATGTCTGACGTTCTGTCGGTGCTACTGCGTGCTGGCAGTCGAAGAGGGGGACCGGGAGGGAGCTCCTGGTGAAATTGCGAAGTGCGGGAGTCTCGCGCGCTGGGCTGGTCGTCTTGGCACGAGTCGTGCTGCCCATCGGAGGCACTTGTCTTCAGCAATCCCACCGCCAGGGTCACGCCTCACGTCTCTGACCGACGTGACTACCACTACCCTCGACCACTTTTGCATGGGCTGAGCTCACAGTCTCGGCCATGGGCGTGTAGAGACTTGGAAAGAGCGCTCAATCCCAACGCTGGACGAGGATTAGTCCGTCGCGCTCTGTGCATTTCGCTAGGAGAGTGGAGTGAGATCTGACCGTCGTATCCGAGTCCAGCTCTCTGCCTTGACGTCAACTGAAGCGAATCACTGCGTGTCAATCGTACCGTAGAGCCAAGCAGCTCCTCGCGAGCTCACGTGGTGGCATCGTTAGTCGGACGCGAATGAACGCGTTAGCTCACGGTAGCCAGTCGACCAGAGACGGCTCTACCTTGGAGAATGCATAAACGTCAAGATGTCACGCTGCGCACGCACCATTTCCATACAAACTCATGTGTATTGTCATTCATAAAACGCATACCCTCACAAAACACCATTATTTCGAGGAGTGGCACATGTGACGTGTGTCGCTTGTCGTCA
Organism: Phytopythium helicoides; assembly: GCA_024867545.1. Classification (NCBI taxonomy): domain Eukaryota; phylum Oomycota; class Peronosporomycetes; order Pythiales; family Pythiaceae; genus Phytopythium; species Phytopythium helicoides. Next base: position 324,246 of record JANFNE010000043.1, read on the forward strand.
ATGGTGTGCTTGTCAAGGTGCCACTGGCGCCGCTTGTGCTCGTCGTCGTCGTCGCTGCTCCAGAGCCGGCGGCCGGCGTGTAGAAGCTGGAGGTAGGCGACCCCGTGGCGGTCGTCGATCCGCTGCTGATGGGCGAGCTCATCGTGCTGTTGCTCGTGGCATTGCTCGTGCTGTTGCTTGGGAGGTATGCAGCCGACTCCGTGACACTTGACGCAGAGGTGCTGGAGCCTGACGTGCTATTGCTATTGCTGTTGCTATTGCCATTGCTATTGCCACTGCTGCTGGTGCTGCTAGCGCTTGAGTTGTAGCCGTCGATGACCTCGGCGAACTCGCTCTTGAGCGTGCCATTGGCGTAACAGAGCCCAAAGTGAGCCTCGACCGTGTCTTGGGCGGCCGCACTCACCTCGGCCTTCCACTGGGCGTCGAACGCTTCAAAGTAGTAGAACTTCCACGCCTTCTCGGACGCCAAGGCTACAAAGTTGCGAAAGTACCGTGCCGCATTCACCGCGCTAGCCTCAGAAGCGTTCGGGTTCGAGCCGCCAGACGCCCAGCCCGTCTCGCCGATCTCGACGCGCTTGTTGTAGCTGCCCGCGAGGTCCAGTAGCGGCTTGATACGTGTGCTAAAGAACACAGGCGCTTGACTCACTTCGATTCTCTCCCAGAACGGAAACCCGTTGGCCTGCACCACATCCACGGCTTGAACGAGCTCGGGGTTATTGATATACGTGTCCCCGATCTCAGCGATCGTCAGGGGCACCCCACTCACATCGTATTTGGACACCAGTTCACGAGTGTCGGTAAGCATTTGGATGTTCTCCGCCACTGTTACGTCTTTGCGGTAGATTGCCTCGCTGCCCACGTGAATGTCAGCGATGTGGCCGCCGGTGAACCAGTTGAGGTGCGACTCCAGCAGTGTCTCCAGCTTTGCGATCTCGTTCGCAAAGACTGTGCTGTCGTTGCTGACCCAGAGACCGAGCGACACGGTGAGGTTCGCTTGGATGGCAGCTGGCACCACGAGCTCTGCTTGGTTGCAGTCCACGAGGCTGAACAGCCGAACTGCCTTTGATATGCTGGCTATGATCTTCATGTCGCTCGCAATCGTATCTGGGTCCTTGCACTGGACGGCCCAGTCGGGTCCTAGACGGATGTTGTAATTGATTCCCGGCAGGGAGAAGTCTGCAGCTGAAATACTAGCGATGCATGCCGCGAACGCAGCGACGAGCGTCCACGCGAGCGATCGAGTCGGGCGAGTGGAGAGCATTCTAGGAGTATGATGAGACTGCAGTACACAGTGAGGAGCGTAGCCCGAGAGGGAGGAAAATGGAGAATGCGAAAGTTGGGTTGGGCAATCCAGTTGAATCGAATTGATGTATCAGTGCCAACAAAGAACCAAGGTGGCAACCTGGTACTATGGCCGGCCACCGAGAGGAGGCTCAAGAGCGTTTCGGAAGGAGTTTCCGGTTGCAGGAATGCCTCATGGGACTCTTCATCACCCATCGGATTCTTGGTTCTGTACGAGCAGGGTCCACAGGATTGACTGCTCCATGATCAGCCACGGTTGAATACCAACGGACGGACGCAGTGAAGTCAGACTGAAGAAGGCGCGTGGTGCATTCCGGAAGCACGCCATGGCAGCAGCATCGCACGCGTCAGGCAGAAACCGCTGCATGAGGCTCACCAAGTGCATACAATATACGCTCGCGCGCGGTCTATTGATCCGAGGGGGAGGGCCTACTTGGAGTACAGCGGCACGTACTCGACGACGCCCTGCTTGTTGACGATGGTCTTCTTGACGTTGCGCAGCTGCTTCTTGCTCATGCCCTTGATGCGGTGTGTCCGCGAGATGACCTGCACCGAGGCGGACTTGAGCTCGTTCTCCTTGCGGCGCTTCTCCTTGTCCTCGCGCGCCTGGCGCTTGGCGTCCTTCTCGGCCTGGCGCCGCGCCTTGATCTCGCCCTGCAGCGCCTTGAGCTCCTGCACGCGCGCCTTGTGCAGCTGCTTCTCCTCCCACGTCGAGCTCAGCTTCTTGGTGCCGCCGTACTTGGCGCTCGAGAACCGCGCCTTCTGCACCGTCTTCCAAGGCCGCCCGCTCACGGGCTTGCCCCGCGGGGGCTCGCTCGCCTTGCCGCTCGTCGCCGTCGCCGTCGTCGCCGTCATCTCCGCGCTATCTTGAACTCACTATGCGCCGCGTGTGACCTTTTGCGGACAGCCAGTCACTCGACGCGTCCCCAATTGGTCCCTTATTTCGATAGACCCCATCCCGCGTTGGAGCGCGGCGCGAGGGACCGAACGCCAAACCCACATGAGCCACGCCGAGGTGTGCCAGATCGCCGAGGTGCTGGCCGACGCCGCGCTGCAGAGCGCGAGCGTGCGCATCACGGGCAGGTGCGGGCGCTGGACAGTGGTGCTGGACAGTGGCGCAGGGGGTGGCGCTTACCAACGCGCGCGCAGGCTCGAGGCGTTCGACGCGCAGCGCGGCGAGGCGCGCGTGGCGTTCCAGGGCGCCAGCCTGACGGTCGAGACGCGGCGCCTGGCGGGCGGCGCGCTGCAGCTGCGCGTGGGCGGGCTCTTCCAGTTCCTGGGCGAGACCTACCGCCGCTCGGTGGTGCGTCGCTCGGGCTGCCGTGCTGGAGTGGAGGGCCGCACGCTCACGACCATGGTGGTGCCTGTGGACAGAACGGACGGACCGAGGTGCGGCTCGCGGCCAGGGTCGCGCGCAACGTCGACGGGCTGGACGTGGACCTGTTCCTCGAGGCGCTGGCGCTGCGCAGGCAGTTCCTCGCCTCGCGCTAGTTCATTTATTACCCCGGACGCGGACTCATAGAGCCTGGCAGCTACAGCAGATCGTCGTCCTCGTCCTCGTCGCCCTCTGCTTGCTCCTCCCTGTCGTTGTCGTCGAAGTTGTCGAAGATGGAGCGGCCGGCGCGCGAGCTCGCCTCGTCCTTGCCTGGCGCGGTGGCGGCGGCTTCCGCCTTGGCCGGCGGCGCCTCCTCCTGCTCTGCCTGCTGCCTCTCCTGCACCTTGTCGGCCTGCTGCTGCTGCTGCGCCAGCTCCGGCGGGTCGTAGCGGTGCAGCGCCTGGCGCCAGCGCCGCACCATGTGGTCGAACTGCTTCTTGCTCACGAGCGCCGTCTTGTCGGGCGTCGCGGGGTCGCTCGCGCGCCGCTTGTGCCTGCCAGAGCCCCGTCAGCCCCGCCCTCCCCTCCGCGTGACACAGAGACACTCGCCTCGGCACCTGCGCGCAGTACCGGTCGTAGCCGAGCGTGTTCTTGCCGTAGTCGATCTGCTTCTGCCGCTGCGCCAGCCGGTGCGCGTCCGTCTCGCGCTGCGCCGACAGCAGCGCCACCTCCGCACCGCGCGGAGCCTCGGCTGCCGGCGCTGTGGGGCGCGCGACGTGGCGGTCGCCCGACTGCCGCTGCCGCTTGGCCCCGCGGGCGTCCGCGTCGGCACTCGGCTGGCTGCGCTTCATGAGGCTTGGTCGATGGCCGTGCGCGCCAAAAATGGACTAGTGACCAATCGTACTACGCCTTGTATGCGATTTCAAGCGCGGGTCAGTACATGCCGCGCAAGTGGTCAAGACGCGCACGGTGATGGCGAAGTTGTTTATTAGTGTGCAATCGGAGGCTCAAGCGTGCGCGTGCAGCCCTCGTGTGTGGCGTGAGCGGTCTGCGCTAGTCGTAGTCCTCCTCCTTGGACCACTTGGCGGGGGACCCGGAGCCCTTGGCGCCGCCCCTGTCCTTGGCGTCGGCGCGGCCGCTCTTGGCGTCCTTGGCGTCGTCCTCGTCCTCGTCCGGGTGGTACGACTTCTTGGCCTGCGCCGAGTCCTCGGGGATGTACTTGTACTCGGCCTTGTTGTGCATGATGAGCTCGTCACCGACAAAGTAGAAGCTGTCCGAGACGGTCGCGTACGGGTGCGCGATCATGTCGCGGATGAGGTCGTCGCTGAGCGGCGGCATGGAGTAGATGGCCTCCCACGTGTTGACCGTGTTGGGGATGCAGAAGCCGAACGTGAAGTCGTAGCTCTTGACGATCTCGTCGCGGAAGTAGTGGCGCTCGATCATGCGTAGGTCGCGTACCTCCTTGGGGCCGACGGCGAACTCGAGCTCAGTCGCAACGGCCGGCAGGCGCAGCACGTCCTCGGAGAACTCGTAGCGGATGGTGCGGTAGGCGCTCTCGCTGCGCGGCTGCGACGGGTCGACCTTGGGCACAGCCTTGCCCGGCCGGTCCTTGCCGATCTCGAAGATCTTGTGCTTGCTCTCATAGTCCGAGATGGAGAAGTGCAGGAACTCGATGCCGTACGTGTTGGCGCTCAGCGGGCACAGGAAGGCTGCGGGTCACGAATTCGTCAGCGGGTCAGTCGGTCAGTCCACAATCTCGTGCCACGGCCGCGACGCACTCTCAGTCGGCGCCTCGAGCTCCAGCACGTCCTCGGGGGTGTATCGCTGGCGCGACATGGTCTTGGCTCGCTCTCGTCCCTCGTTTGCGATTGATCCGAGCTCCTCGCCGACTGCCGGCGGCTCGCCTCCAACTGCCCATGGTGGTTGGGATCTTGCCTCCAAAGGACGCGAAACGGTTCGATGGGGTGGCCCACACACGCGGGCAGCTCGCCAAGCAGCCACTTCAACTTGAGCTGGTCGTCGACCTGGAAAAGCTGGTCGATCATTTCCAATCGTTCCCAGCGAGCAGGCGTCGCATTGCAAAGTTGCATCTTGCACAGTGGTGGATGGGAAAGGCGGTGGATAGGATCTCAGCTCTTCATACGCCAGCATGGGTGCCGCCTTGAAGTGAAACTTGCACGCGCCGGAGTCGACGAGCTGTTGGTTGTCAACAAGCCTCCGTGGCCGGATCAACGCGGGACGACCGCAAGCTCAGATTTATCTCGTCTTTGTCGGTGGTAAACACCTCGCAAACCATCGCCACGAGGCCACGAGCGCCGTGTTTTCGATCTTCGATCCCAAATTTTGTTGGCCATGTCCAGCGAGTCTGCGTCGACACCAACTACAGCAGCTGGGGGATCACAAGCACCGTAAACTCGATGTAGCGGCAGCCAGCAGCAATTTGTCCTGCTCGCCACGCCGTCGCCAACAAAATTTGCGCTTGTGGGCGGCGTGGGACCCCCCGAGCGCCGTGCGCGCGTCAAAATTTGCGCTCGTGGGCTCGTAACGTGCGTCCAGCCGCCACCTCCATGCTCCCGCTGGCGTTGCTGCAGCAGCTCTCTGCATTGCGACGAGCCTCCCTCGCCCCCATGCACGGTGGCTGCCGCGGCGTGGCGTCGCTCAGGCACCCATGTGGCGGCGCGCCGCCCGCTCTCTGCTGCGAGATCCGGCTCAAGGGAGTCGGACTGGCGCGCTCGACTAACCTGAGGACAGCTCGGGGCTCAAGGAGAGCGCAGCGTCGATCCACGGCGAGCCATGAGCGGCGGCCCCGGCGAGCGCCGGTTTGCGGGCCCTTTTCTTGCGAGGCGCGTTGACTTGGAATTCGTATGCATCACTTTCTCGGGGGAGCCGCTGGGGGGCGGAACAGGAGGCAACGAGAAACGAGCTGGCCAGGCGGCGCATGCCGCGCCAGTTGCGGATCGCTCCCGAGGCTGCGCATGCTGGGCGAGGCGGGCGACATGACGCGCGACGCGGGCGCCAGCCGCACGTTCCGCTCGATCTTTGGGGCCGGCGAGGAGGACGCCAAGGCGCGCGCGGCGCCGGGCGACGAGGGCGACGACGCGCTGTGGAGCGACGAGGAGCGCGAGGGCGAGCGCGCGGACAACAACGCGGACGCGGCCGCGCCGGTGGGTGAAGCGCGGCGGAGCTGCTCGGGCGTGCGCTGCGCTGACGACGCGCTCGCGCAGAACAAGTCGATGGCCGAGTGGGCCGAGGACGAGGACGACGAGGAGGTGTGGAAGGACGCGCTGCAGGCGCGCGTCAACCAGCTCGAGCTCGTGCTGCAGGCGCGCGAGAGCGACGATGAGGACGGACTCGAGCTCCCGCCGGACGGCGCGCTCGCCTTCGCCAACGTGCTGCGTCCGGCCGCCGCCGTGGGCGACGCCAAGCGCCACAAGGTGCAGCGCGTCGACCACGCTAGCAGCACCAAGAGCACCTCCAGTTGCAGCAGCGCCACGCTGCCGCCGCCGTCGCCGCAGAGCGGCGCCAGGAAGAAGCGCCCCAGCTCTAAGGACTTCATTGCACGCAATATCCAGGCCGTCGAGCTCAAGCGCTCCGTCTCGGGCGAAAGCGCGTCCAGCCGCACGGACTCGCCGTCGTCTGCTGGACCCACTGCTCGGCTGCGGCGGAAAGGATCGGCCGAGCTGGCGCTCACATCACCGACGAGCACTACCAGCACAGCCAACAGCGGCCGCGGCGGTGGCGAGGGACGGAGAGGCTCGCGCAGGACGAGCGTCGGTCCCGTGTTCAACCTGAGCGAGACGGAGGCGATCCGCCGCTTCGTCGTCAGCGACATCAAGCAGGTGCGAGCTCATTGCTCTCGTGCGATGCGGTGTTCTCTTCGAGCGTCTAACCGAGGGCTTGTGCGTCTGGCAGATGTCGATGGAGCGGCTTGTGAACAATGCCAAGCGCCTGCACTTTTTGGAAGAGTTCTACACGCACCATTCGAACGCGGCGTCTGCGACGTCTTCGACTGGCGCGGACCCGCCGCTCTCGCCCTCGTCCGAGCGGTCCGACCCGACGCCAGCCTGAGCGAGGACCTGACCAACTGCAGACTGCATTCACGCACGTAGCGCCTGATTGAAGGGCTTTTTATTTAATCATACTTCTGTCAGTCCCAATCGTGCTGGCGCTCCCACCGCTGGATGAGCAGCACCGCGACCTCATACGACGCGAACGTGGCGCTGTGCGCGACCACCGACTTGATCAGACTCGCCGACGTGCCTTTGTAGAGACCCAGGAACCCCTCGCGCTTGAGAATGTCCACCAGGCACGCGTACGTCGACGAGTACATGGGGATGACTCCGTAAGACGCGTGGCGCGGCACCTGGCGCATCTGCATGCGCTTCTTGACCGTGTCGAGCGGGTACACAGCGAGCTTGGACGCGAACCCGGCGACGCCGCCCGTGCCGAGGTGTGAGAGTAGCGTGACAACCACGCTCGGCTCGGCCTCTCCGTGCCGGTGCGCGGCCACGAGCGCATTGAGCTCTGAGTAGATGCCGAAGCTGAGCCCCGCGTACGGCGCGATCTGCAGCAACGTAGACGCCAGGCCGCTGTAGAAGCCGCGCAGCCCCTTGGTGTGCCACGTGTGCTCGGTGAGCGCGCGCATGGTCGGGAACTGCCTCGGTACGCCCTGGCTCGCGAAGATCGTGCGGAAGAGGTCGAGCGGGTATGTGAGCGTGGTGGCAACGACGCCCGCCACAGCCCCGTGCGCGGCGCTGAGCGTCGGCGCATGTGCGTCGCAGACGTCCTGACCCAGCGCAGTTACGCTGGCGGCGGCGAGCACGCGGTAGCTGCTGAACTGCAGCGCCGAGTACGAGACCCAGAGCCCCGTGGCCGCCATATTGCCGCGCCAGAAGCCGCGCAGCCCCTCCTCGCGAAGAATGCTACCCACGGCCGGCAGCACGCCCGTGTACTTGGCGCTGGCCACGCCGCGGATGGGCGCCTGCTGCACCTGGAAGCGAATCTTGATGAGGTCTGCAAGGACACCACGAGTGAGCGATGGCGGCGCGTATCCTGCCGTTGCGCCACGCACCAAGCGGAGCCACCACGAGGCGCGTCATCCCTGCAGCCGCCAGCGCGCGAGCGTCAGCGCCACGTCAGCCGCCTCTAGCGCAGCGCGAGCCACGGTACCTCCAGCCACGGCGCCGGCCGCCGCGGCCTCCGACGGCGACGCATCACCCACCGCCATCGCCCGCCTCGCGCTCGTCCAGTGCCGCTTGGGGCTGCCGGAAGCTTCCAGATCACTGGTGATGCGGTTTTTGAGCCAATGGGCGGCGGCCCAGGCGCGCGGGTCGCCCAATCGCCGGCCGCTCGAGCTCGCGCGCGCCGCGGAACATGCCGGCGGGCGCCAGCACCACCAGCAGCACGGCGCAGGCGATGAGCAGGTCGGTCCAGAGCCCGTCGTGCATGGCGTCTCGGCTGGAGGGCGTCCGTTGGCGAATGCCTCGCAGGCTGTGGCGAGAGGCCCGCGCTAAGTTTAGCTGAAGAAGCGCTTGAGGTCGTCCAGGTTGAGCGCGTTCTGGCGCCGGCCGCCCGGCTCGTCGTGCGCCTTGCTCACCACCAGCGCCCGCGACGCCAGCGCCTGCTTGCGCTCCTGCAGCGCGCGCATCATGCCCTCGACCGTGTCGCTCACCACGTAGCGCTTCACCAGCACCTCTCGCGCCTGGCCCAGGCGGTGCACGCGGTCCACCGCCTGCTCCTCCACACCTGGGTTCCACCACGGGTCCAGCAGCACCACCACCGACGCGCACGTCAGGTTCAGCCCCACGCCCCCAGCCTTGAGGCTGATCACCAGCACATCCACCGACGAGTCGCGCGCGAACCGCGTCAGCACGCGCTCCCGTGCCTCCTGCGCCATCCCGCCGTGGAACACACTGCAGCCGAACCCTCGCCGCGACAGTACCTTCTCGACCATCTCCAGCATCAGCGTCCACTGCGAGAACACCACCACCTTGCGACGCGAGCCGCCCTCGGCGTCTTCGGTGCGGATCTGCTCCAGGTCCTTCACCAGCTGCCGTAGCTTGGTGCTCATGAAGATATCGCTCTCGCCGTCATGCATATTCGAGTGAGTGTCGGCTGGCTCTTCGACGACAGCTACACTTTTAATCTCAGCAGCAACAGCTTCAACAGCCCCTTCAGCTTGGGCACCCTTGGTGCCGGATGCAGACGGCAGCACAAACACCTTGTTCATGTCGACGGGCACGCGGCACACGGGACAACCCATGTCGGGGTCGCCTGCTAGGCTATCTCGTAGACACGAAGCGCACAAGACGTGTGCACAAGGAGTGAGGACTCCCTCGCGTGGCGGGTCAAGGCAGATTGGACACTCCTGGGTCTCAAGTCCGTCCTCCACCTGTGCCATAACGCGGTCAATGTATGCTCGCGTCAGCCCCGAGCTGTTGCTGTCCTCGGTATCACTTGAAGCTATCGATTTCTCGGTCAAAGCGCTGGATGTCGCCTTCAGATCTTGCTGCAGTTGTGCGGAGATGCGTCGGTAGTAAGCGTCTGAGCTTTCGTTTGGCCGCGGTCGAAATTGAAATGATGCTGCATCAGTATTGCTGGTGCCGTTACTCATAGAGTCCTCGTTAACTTGCTCTACGTTGCGTCCGAGTGCCAGCAGAGGATGGTTACATGCTTGCCGTAGTCGCAGCAGGAGCGCGAAAATTGCCACATAGCTGGACATGGCCGATCCGCTGGCAACATACCCATTGAACTCAGCTCGACTCCTGTCGTACACCGCGCGGTAGAAGGCTCGCTCGTCCGGCGAGAACTCGAGCGTCACGAGCTCCACGTGTTTGTTAGGCAATCGCACGATTAGCTCGCCGCTCTTGTCTCTCGAGTGTTTGGTGCGACGAAGAAGTACTGGCGTCAGAATTGCCTTCAGGCGAGCGAGAGCACTGGCGGCGTCTCCAGAGTCGAATGGCCGACCAATCACCCGTTTCCACCACGACACACGAGACCATGGCTCGTACTGAAGGAAACTCAGCAGCGAAAACATGTCGTCGAGTGAGTTCTGGATTGGAGTACCCGTCAGACACCACCGATGGCGCGCTTGAAGCGCTGCACACGCACGGAAATAGTTGGTTCCACGGTTCTTGATGCTGTGAGCCTCGTCCAAAATGATGCGGTGCCACGACGTGCGCACCAAGACCCCGTCCGTTCCTTGACGTTCGTGCTGAGTTGACAAGACCCCGTAAGTAGTAAGTACTACATCAGCACTTGATATTCCTGTGCTTGCATTGTCTCGATCGTCCCCATAGTAGACGTACACGCCCAGTGTTTGAGGGCGGAACCGATCTTCGACTTCGTTCTTCCATTGATGAAGCAGACTCAGAGGACACACAATGAGCGTCTTTGAAGACGAGCGATTGCTTTGGGATCGGAGCGCAAATGGAGACCGTTGACGGGGCTCTTCTTCACTTCCAGGCGAGCCATTGAAAAGTTTGTCATGCACAACAAGTGAGAGCATCATCATGGTCTTGCCCATACCCATATCGTCCGCAAGAATTCCACCAGGGCACGGTGCTGGTGGCTTGGGCCGCGTCAGGCTCGCAATCTTCTCGAATGGGTTTACATAGTAGCATCCGCTATCCTCGCCGCCGTAGAACTGCCGCTCTTCCCACATCTGTTGAAGTATGAGCGTCAGACATTGCCAATGCCAGCTGCAGAAAATCATAAAAGAACGTACAGGATCCATCACATCCTCCTTGCTGGCGGAATCGTTCGCAACAGCAAGCTGCTCACGCCAACTCATCCAGCGCAGAGCCTGCTTTTGGTGATCTCGCAGTTCGATATCCAGCAAGTGAGGAGCGAGCTGTTCACTCGGATCTGCCTTGGTCTCTCCATCGGAGGTACTTTCTCCTGTGAGCATATCGTTGGCGCCAACACATTCGGAGAATAGCGTGTCGAGGTCGCCAGGCATTGATGGTTTCCTTGCTGTCTGAATCAAAGGCAGGCTGCTGTCTTTGACGGAGACCCGGTCGATGAGGAGCCTCCTCTAGGCTTGAACATTTCGAGGAGCGAGTACATGGCGTCTGCGAGGTAAAACTGCGGGTGTTCTTCATCAAAGATGGCGAACGCTTTCTCGTTGACTTGAACGTGCACTGTCACCTGTGCGGACGCAGCTGTAAGTGGGAAGCAATTCGCAAAAGTATGAAATCCATGTCTACTCACTTCGAATGAGGAAAACATTTGCGATGAAAACGGCGCTGTTCGACATACTCCGTCTAGAGCTACGAGCTGCTCCTTCATAAGTGGGTGCAGAATGGCTTCAAGCTCTCGCTCGAGTCGCCCAACCTGTGCACAACCGCATGAGTTTCAAGTTCAATCCTATTTCGTGCAGCAAAAGCCGTCATCACCTGCGACTTGGACGCATTAAGCACGCGCACGAAGCCGTTCGCCGTCACTGTCGTAGCTGCCGAGCCTGCGCCTGTTGTTGTAGTGGAGACTGCAGCTCCGTTCCGAAGCCGCTTCTTGCCGACGTTCTCGGCCACCAGCCCGACTTCCTCGCCCGCTCGCAGCTTCACGCCCGAGCGTGTGACGGTCGCTGCCATCGTGGTCGCTCCAAGCAGCCTAAACCCTGACCTGATCTGCACTGCCCCCGCGACCGCCGCACTGTCGTGGGCTCCCGGGGGCTCGTCTGCGCGCGCCATTTGCTCGAAGTAGGCGTTTGCCGCGACCGAGACGCTGTAGCAGTGGCGGGCCAGCAGCGGCAGCAGCTCGGCGGCCGGCAGGTCGATGCCGAGCTCCTTCATCTGCGCCACCTTGCGCTGCAGGCGCTGCGCCTCCTGCTCGCGCGAGGCGCTGCGCCTCCTGCTCGCGCGAGGCGCCCACACCGCCCAGCATGCGCTGCACCTTGTTGCCGAGCGGGCTGGCGCGCGGCTTCTTGGCCGCGGAGGGCGTCGGCCGGCCGCCAGTCGCACCGGAGGACGTGCCCGCGCTCGAGGCAGCCGCGTGGCCGCACATCTCGCAGCGCGCGGCGCCCGCGGCGTTCGCGAACGTGCACACGGCGCAGCCCCACTCGTCCGCCATGCTGCGCTTCCCAAAAGTAGTTTGGCGGGAACGCGCCTCTCAGAATGGATTGCTTTGGTCGGGACGTATTCGCGTAGGATATGCATATGTAGAGATGCTTAAATTTAGATTAATATAGTAAAGCTGAAGCCGTACCCATCATGTATCGCGGGGCATGCTCCACCAGAGGTCACGGGTCTGCCGGCCAGTGGCTTGCGGTCGCATCGCCAGAACCGAGATGGCCATGCTGGCGCCGCACCGGCGCCGCCTGCTGCGTGCGCTGAGCTCGCGGCTGCAGTCGAGCGGCGGCGCGCAGGTGCAGAGCTCGCGCATCCCGGCGGACGGCAAGGGGCTGGCGGACTTCATCCGGCCCGAGCACAGCCACAGCCACGGCCACGGCCACCATGCGGACGAGCCGAGTGCCATGAGCCTGCCGGCGGGCGTGCAGCCGCTGGAGGAGCTCGCGGACGACGAGGCGGACGCGAGCGAGGGCCGGCGTCGATCCTTCTTCATCGAGACCTATGGCTGCCAGATGAACGCCGCCGACTCGGAGATCGTGCGCGCCATCCTGCTCGAACACGCCTTCGCACCCGCCGAGCGCGCCGAGGACGCCGACGTCGTGCTGCTCAACACGTGCGCCGTGCGCGAGAACGCCGAGTCCAAGATTTGGAACCGCCTCGAGCAGTTCCGCCAGCTCAAGAGCAAGAAGCAGCGCCAGAAGGCCAAGGAGCTACAGACCGTCGGCGTGCTCGGCTGCATGGCCGAGCGACTCAAGACCAAGCTGCTCGAGGCCGACAAGATGGTCGACCTCGTCGTCGGTCCCGACGCCTACAGAGACCTGCCCAATCTGCTCGCCGTCGTGCGCGCGCGCGGTCAGGCCGCCGTCAACGTACAGCTTTCGCTTGACGAGACGTACGCCGACATTGCGCCGTGCGCTCCGACCCGAGCTCACCCTCGTCCTTCGTCTCCATCATGCGCGGTTGCAACAACATGTGCTCCTACTGCATCGTGCCCTTCACTCGCGGTCGCGAGCGCAGCCGCGACATCACTTCGATCGTCGATGAGGTGCGCGCGCTGCGGGACCAGGATGTCAAGGAGGTCGTGCTGCTCGGCCAGAACGTCAACTCGTTCCACGACCGCAAGTCGGAGGGAGCGAATGAGATGGGGCGAGGGTACGTGGCGGCTGATGGCTTCGACAACATGTTCCGCTCCCGCGACGCGCGCGGCTTCCGCTTCGTGGATCTGCTCGACCGCGTCTCGCAAGTGGACCCCGAGATGCGCATCCGCTTCACGTCACCGCACCCCAAGGACTTTCCTGACGATGTGCTTGAGCTCATCAATGAGCGTCACAACATCTGCAACCAGCTGCACATGCCTGCACAGAGTGGATCGACATCGGCGCTTGCTCGTATGCGCCGTGGATATTCGCGCGAAGCGTATCTATCGCTGGCCGAGAACATCCGAGCACGGATTCCTGGTGTGGCGCTCTCGTCGGATTTCATCGCTGGTTTCTGCGGTGAGACGGAGGAGGAGCACCTCGACACACTGTCTCTCATGCGCCAAGTCTGCTACGACCAGGCTTTCATGTTTGCATACTCGGTGCGAGCTCGAACGCATGCGGCGCACCGCATGGAGGACGACGTTCCATCTGAGATCAAGCTTGCGGCGCCTGCAGGAAGTCATCGATACATTCAGCACCGTGGTGACGCGCAAGAATGCTGTCGAGGATGCCGGACGACTGCATGTCGTTCTGGTCCAAGGACCGAGTCGCCGATCGACGGACGAGAACCCCAAGCTCACAGGACTCACAGACACCAACAAGCGCTGCGTGTTCGTGGACACAGCCATGCCCGGGTCGCTCGACGAGTACGAGGCCATTCGCCGGACGGCTGGAGTCACTCCGACCGCTTCGGATATGTTCTCGCCGTTGTCCGATATTCTACCAGGAAGCAGTGGCGCTGGTGGAATCCGCGCCGCTAAGGGTGACTACGTGCTCGTCCGCGTGCACGACGCTGGTCGCCACACATTGCATGCCACGCCTGTGGCCCGGACCACGCTGAGCGAAGTTGCCGCTCGCGTTCCGCGTGATATTCTTGGCGCTCGCCCGTTCCGCCTTGAGGCGCTCGGGCTGTGATGTAGCTGTCTAGCTTAGAGAGGACAGATGATCGTAAGAAAAGCACACACCAACATCCTGTATCGATGCAGGTGGTCAGCCATGTTTCTTGCGGTGTCAACGCGCTCGCGTTAACATCCGACAGGCGATTCCAATCGACTAATGCGAAGCCACAGCGCTGCGAGCGGCCTCGGCAGCCTGCTTCTGCATCTCCATCTGCATGGTGGAGATCTGTTCGTCCGAGTGGCTGTCAGTCTTGCACCATGTCAAGTGCTCGGGCGGAGCCACCTACCGCCTTGCGGATCTCGACGGCGTCCTTCTCCTTCTGCTCGATCTTCTTGGTGACCTTGGCGCTGCTCCCAACAAGGCATCATCCGTAGTCAGCCCCGTGTCGTCCGCGCCAACCTCCAGCAGCCAGCCGCCGACGCACAGCTCGTTGTTGATGAACTCGAGGCGCTTGTTGACGTTGCTCTTGGCCTCGCCCACGTCCTGCTTGAGCAGCGCCGGCCCGATGAGCTTGAACACCTTGGCCTCGTCATCCAGCAGGTCCAGCTCCTGCGCCGCGCGTCAGTCCCGCGCCCCACAGCGCCCCATCACCGCAGCCACGCGCCTTCTTGACCATCGTGTTCTCGTTCGCCTGCTGCGCATACTGCTGCCGCTGCGCCGCCAGCGCCTGCATCTCTGCCCACGCACGCGACGTCAGTATACGCGCGGGGCGTATACAGGCACGGAGCCCCCGCACCCTCCTGCAGCACGCGGTAGCGCGCCATCTCGGCCTCCACCTGGTCCTTCGCGCTCATGATCGGCAATAGTATGGAAATCCAATGGCGCCAGGAGTGTCTGTTACATTTTGTAGAAGCGTTCTTAACAGCTATGTTGGGCGGGTCAGAGTGTAGCCATGGGATATGGCTACAGTGACCCACTTCAACTCCCGCCGAGGCTCACGAGCCCGTGGTCGAGCAGCAGCCGAAGCTGCGCACCAGTCTTTGGGTCTGCGAGCAAGCTCACGAAGCTTGTGCGGAGCTTGTTGGCACTCGTGCAGCCGCTGCATCAGCGCGCCGTCCGACAGCGCGCGCAGCAGTTCCGGGTCCTGTAGGATGCGCTGGACCTGCTCTTCCTCCGCTGGAGCGCGCGGCATCTCGGCAATTGCGGCACGGCGCCGCTCGTCCAGATCCTCAATGGCGGCCGCTACTTGTTGCTGTTGAACTGGAGACTTCTGCTTGACTCGCAACGGCTCGTTTGGCTGGGCAGCGACAGCTTGGTTCCCCATCTGAAGAGGCGATAGAACGGAGATTAGCGCAAGCTGAAGGGGATGCCAACACCCAGTCGTACCTCTTCAAAGTGAGAGCCGAGAAAGGCCATAAAATCGCGCAGCATGGTCGACACGGCCTCGTCTTTTTGATATTTCAGCATCGCGGCGCGTGGGTCTGTCTGCATGTCTGCGATCGCCTGCGAGAACGCCGGGTTTTGCAGTGCTTCGGTTTCCATGCAGTCAGTCGCCATTCCAACTCACTTGGATACCAACTTGTGTCTCCCTACCTTGCGAGAGCTTGGGGTTCTGTGAGAGCTTTTCGAAGAACCGTGCATTCATCCACTCTGAAGACTCAGCACTCGGTCAATGCCTCTCTTGTCCTTCATGTTATACACAATAAAATGCTGCGAGAGCACCTTTCGGATCCAGCTGGCTGGCGCTCGCCATAGCCTCCTGGACCTCAGGAAACACGAATGATGGCGTCGCAGTCGATGTTGTGCTTTCCTGCGGTTTGACGATTCGTAAGAGTTCTCCCCGCTGCTGCTTAGAGCGAAACCCGTCAGAACAGCCTTATTTATTGTTCGGCACACCTCATTCCTTTGTACCTTGGACACCTTGCCAGTATGCTGCGGAGGTTTACTTCGCTCCTTCTCGTTGATTCGCTTTTCTGCAGCTGGGCGGTTGAAGAATCCCTTCTTGAGTCCGTTGCCAAAGTTCTTGCGATTGCGCTCGTGTTCCTGTACACGTCGTTTCTCTTCCTTCGCTCGCACCCCGACCGCGACCATTTCATCCATCAGACTGCCGCTCTCATCTGCTTTTACGAGGGGTGGAGTGGTTCCTTCGTCTTTTTGGTTACCGCAACCAATCTCCAGCAGTGGAGCGTCGTCGTCTTCTCCGAGCATCGGCGGCTCCTCTGTGATTGTTTGAGCCTTGATCTCGTTCATTGGTACTTATCCCCAAAGCGTCGACTTGTAGAATGACTCGAGGAGTGTATTGAAACAAAGCAACTCTCCAAAAAGATCGCGCCTCCTCGAGTGCAACGAGCGACTTTTTTTTCTCTGGAGTCACTTTTCCAGCTCACCCCGGCGACTTGATGGGAAGGCAGCCGGTCATCAACAGCTTCTGCGTCGCATGTGGTAGCCGCAATGTCGTGCAGCACTCGACAAAAGTCCGAAAAACGGATCCTCCTCAGCGACTGGTGCGATGCCGAGCGTGCGGAGTTGTCTCCGTCGACTTCAACGAGCGAAAGCCGCGCGAAGGAGTCCGCCATGGCTTTGAACAGCTCGATAAAGCCACTGCAATCAGTAAGCTCGTCCGATCGTGACCACATCAATCGCAAGCACGTTTATCATCAGTTCTTTCTGGCACAAGGCATGACGGATCAAATACTGTCTGCGTGTACTAATGCGGCGGTGCGCAAGAGTATGCAGGAAGCACTTGCAGCATGTGAGTCCTTCATTTGTCTGCAGCATCGTGGAGATATGCCTATTCACTTGAAATGTTTTATAGCGCATGGAGACGTCGCACTCATCTGCCATGTCGGTTATCGGGATATTGTCATCTCTAGGCGAACGCAACTCACGTAATGCTTCATCATGCAGACCTACCTCCCGATTGTCCTCGATGTGTTCGTGCGGGTGATAGAGCCCTTCGGCTTCACTCCGAGTCTCGAGGGAGTCATGGCAAGCATTGAAGTGCTCCAAAAGTTTGCTCGAGACGATCTGGACGTTGTGCGACGACTCATTGCGATCCGTCAGTTGTTGACGCCAACAGGAGACTGGATCCGCGAGGACCAACAGGCCGACGAACTTGAGCGACGGCGTCAAGAAGAGCAACAACTTGAACAGCAACGAATAGAGCAAGACAAGCGTTTAGCCGCAGAAGCGGTGGCTCGAAATGCAGCTCTAGCTCGCTTGCGTGCAAAGAAGCTTGCCCTTGGATTGGATCCGTCGCTGGCTCGCCTACCCTTAGTTCTTCAGGTGCCTTCTCCGTTGATCGCCGCGAGGGAAGGTGACTGTATCCGATTACAAGTCAACGTGCGTTTTTCTCTTCGGCGCCAATGGTTCTTCAACGGCAAGCCGCTAGATGACAGTGCTGAAGACATAGCAACTCAACGACGAGGGGTGAAGTCTTGTACGCTGGTGCTACCAAAAATGTCAAAGCGTGTGGAAGGGGAATACTACTGTTTGTTCGAGAATGAAGAAGGGAACGCGGTAACTCCCGTTACTCGCGTCGAATTGGTGGAGAAGCTTCGAGCCGAGCGAATCGAGACCCAGAAACTTGGGTCTGCATCGATCCAAGCAGCGCCTTTAATTGTCAAAGTTGGGCAAAGTGACACGTACCGTCAAGCAGTCGCTTGTTGTATCACCTCCAATTCCTTTGCTAGACCCGAGAACAGATCAGCCAGCATCGCAATACTCAGTATAGAGACTCTGGCGTTCTTGAAACTCACACCCCCAATCGCAATTCACTCTAACAAGGCTCTGGTAGCATGGGCTGGTATTCCTCAAACTCTGGCAGTCCTCACTGCAGTACCAACATCAGCGACGACCAATATTCAAAAGAAGAAGGATCGTAGCCTGCTAAAAGCCAACAAGCCCGTGAAGCAGACTGCGGCTTATGCAATTAGTTTGTATTCTTTGAGTGGTTCGGGAGGTGCAGAAGTGGTTTCGCCAGCTCGGTCACCAAATGCTCGAGCTCCCTCAATTCGATCGATAACGCGGTCCAACAGTGCGATTCATGCCATTGAAACCAGCCCTAGCTCGATCCAGTGATACCGAAACTGATTGCGAGCCGCAATATCTCGTCGCCTGAAACGTTTCAGGATGGATTGAGAATCATGACGTTCTTGGATAGTGGGAAGCTACTAGCGCTGTCAGACTTGCTTTACAGTGTTGTAATCTACAGCATCGATTGCTCGACAAACGCGTTTCATCTGGTGCACACGTTCAAGGTCAGCAATCGAGAGTGCCTCTGCCATATTGCTGCATCTCCCGAGTCTTCGGTACTTGGAGTCGCTTATCGCCGCATGCCAGTTCTGGATATACTTCGAATCAACACAACCGACTTCAGTGTGTCTATTCGTCGCCACAACTTTGCATTACCTGTGCATTGTTTGGCTATAGATTGCTCAGGATTGTTTGTTGCTGTGGCTGAATCTGCCGGATGCCTCAAGTCTTGGATCGCCATTGCAAATCTCAACACGAACGACCCTGAAAGCATGGCGCGTAAGGAACCGATGCGATCAAAACGACGCTTTGAAGCTCACGTAGGGGGTATCTCTAGCCTCCAGTGGACCAAGACCTCGTCTCTGCTGCTATCAAGTGGCCTTGACGGATTTGTCAAAATTTGGAACATAGCTAGCGTTGGAGCCTCACTTTTGGCTGAGTTTCACATGGACAGCAGTGTGCTTCAGATGGCGTACTCATGGGAATCCTCCACACTCGTCACGGTCGTAAATCCACGGAGGCTGAGAACAGCAAGCAGTGAAGACAAAAAACGGCAATGCGTCATTCAAGGGCATGTGTTGCGGCACTTGAGAGAGCTTGAAGTGTTCCGATCAGAGCAGCAAGGCCGAGCTGCAGCACAAGTCCAAAAGTTGTGGAAGGGTCGGCATACGCGTACGTTGCTAGAGCAGCTGTTGGGTGAAAACCACTGGAGAAATCGACGAAGGCAGTCGTCGGTAATATCGAGTGAGCAAAGTGCAAATGAGTGAAATTGCAGGAGCGTCGAACCATGTTACAACTTCACCAAAATAGCTTCTTTGTTGATCACTCTCCAACATAAAGGGGCAATGGCGGACCGGAAGCAATCGTCGTCGCTGTTATCGCTGATCGCATCCAAAGCTATTGTCCCGAATGGTATTCAGCAGTCGATTGATAAGCAACAGCACGAACATCAACGCGAAGCCAAGCGACAAGCCGAGGAGCAACAAATGATGTACGCAGTGCGCATGACGTATCTCGACGAGAATACTGGTGGCCACACTCCCGATGCTCTTTTCCTCACGCGCAAGCGCGCACAGAAGCTGGCATACCACCAGGACAGCATCAAGATTCCAACTCGCAAGTTAGAAATCTCCACTTTGGGGCTTTCACAATCACAGTCCCAACCGCAGCTCCAGCTTCAGCGAAAGTCCAACTCGACCATTGCAGCTTCAGGAGCAGCGGCTGCATTTGTCTCTGCATCCGTTGCGACGAGGAAAAGCAAGGCCGTGTTTGATGATGGCACTGACCGACGGTTGACATGGGTGCCAAAGTTTCAGGCGGGATGTCACTTCTGGCAGTGTGCTGAGACTGGAGAGTGCCGTGCAGATACGCCCCCACATTACGAATCGCACGCTCGACAGCGCCACCATGGCCTTTGCGCTGAAGATGAAGATATCAATGACAGCCCACCATTTCCTGCGTGCTTTGCATTCCTAGAGCAGAGTCGTTCCAAGTAGCCGATTACTACATCTACACAGTTCTTGCGTCGTCGTAGCTTGTTGTGGAACGGTTCGAGATCTAAACTGTGTACACTACTGTGCCCCCACTGCTGCTACCAGTGCGTCGTGATCAATACACCTTGGTCACTTCGGACACCTCTTCGCTCTCTTTCTTCTTGTCCTCGTTGTCGTCTTTACGATACTCTGTCGCCACAAGGTCAAGCAGCTTTTGCGTTTCCTCCTTTGACATCTATGCGTGAAGAAAGCGATTGGTTCAATCGATGCATCAACGCGACAAGAGCATCCGACCAACCTTGTAGGGCGAATAGTCCTCGTTCGGGAACCGGCGGTTCTCCACGTCCTCACGGTACTCTTCCAAACCAATCCGGATCTGCTCCCCGACAGCCGCGTAGCGCTTGCAGAATTTGGGCACGAATTGCGCGTGATGTGGGTGCTGTAGCATTCCCATGAGGTCGTGGAACACCAGTACTTGGCCGCTGGTTTCGGGTCCTGCGCCAATGCCGATCGTAGGGATGTCGAGGATCTCAGTCACTGCCTTGGACACAGGCGACGGCACACACTCAAGGACAACTGCAAATGCTCCAGCAGCTTGCACAGCCAACGCGTCTTCAATGATCTGCTTTGCCTGAGAGGCTGTCGTTATATGAACACATTCGTAAGATTGTGGCAAGCCCATTCGACAATGAAGTCATGAACCATAAACTAACCCGTGCGGCCTTGTGCGCGAAACCCTCCAAGGACACTAATGTGCTGCGGACGCAGACCGACGTGGCCCATCACGGCGACGCCGCTGTCCACGATCTTTTTGACTGGAAAAGGGGAAACACGACTCGTTAGACGGTTCTCGCTCGTTGGGGCAGTTGCCCAAGGAACCCCGCACTCGTTTCGGCGCGCTCCTTGCCGCCTTCGACCTTGACGCAGTCCGCGCCGCCCTCCTACAGTATCATTGTAGCCTGTGGGTTTATAGAGCCACAAACCAGTGGTAGTGGGCAGTCTCACACCTTGAGAATGCGCTGCGCGTTCTTCACCGCCTCGTACGGATCACCTTCGCAGGTGCCGAACGGCATGTCGGTCACAATCAGCGGTCGCGTGGCGCCTCTGTCCATCGATCGGTAGTGGTCGTGTCGAGAAGGTGAGCACCACGAGACTCGACTGGGTGCGCTGCGGTGCGCACCTTTTGACGGCGCGCGTGTGGTAGATCATATCCTCGAGCGTCACGGGGATGGTCGTGTCCATTCCCTAGCGCACGTCATGAGCAACTGGCACCGCAGCAACCGCCGCGACTGCGCGGCACGCACCAGTTCGACCATGCCGACCGAGTCGCCGACCAGCAGGATGTCGAAGCCCGCGAGGTCGACGTGCACGGCCGACGGGTAGTCGTAGGCCGTGACCATGGTGATGGGCTTGCCCTTGCGCTTGAGGATGCCCACGTCCAGCGTCGTCACCTTGCGCCGCTCCAGCAGCTTGAGCGTGCGCGCCGCCGCCGCCGCGTTGAACGGCCGCCCGCCCGCCGCCTCGCTGCTGAGCGCGCGCGCTCGGGCGGCGGCCGCGCGGGCCCAGCGGAGGCGCAGCGCCGGCAGCATCGTGGGTGGCGTGGCGTCGGCTCGGGGTTGGATCGGAAGTGACGGCGGCGAGTTGAACCGCGGCGCAGGTGGTGGGTGGGTCGCGATTCATTGAATTGTTGACGACGACGGCCATGGGGGTGAACCAGCTGCAGGGGCAGGAGGTGGCGTCCGAGAATTGGGAGCGTCGACGCGGCGGCGCGAGCTTCAAGCTGCGGATGCGGCGCGTGACGCGATTGCGGTCGCCAACAGCGGGCCGTCGTCAACAGCGGGCGGGCGCTGGGTGGCCTTCCAAACACCCGCGGTGATGAGTGTAGCTAGCGCTCGAGATGGAGCGCCGTGTCTTTCTCTTGTGCCCAGTATGCGGCCCCCTCCCGAGCCCCGCGGCTCGATCCTCAGTCCCCAAAAGCCCGCCGCCCGCTCACGCTCCGCCCCACGATGCTGCAGCGCGCCGTCGCCTCCGCCGCCAAGCCCGCGGGCCGTCGCGCGCTGTCGACCATCGCGCCCTTCCACATCGCCGTGCCCGTGCACGACCTGGAGAAGGGTGAGCTGCGTTGGAGATCGCGCACGTGAGGCGCCGACGAACTGACGCGGGATTCGCTCGACGCAGCCAAGGAGTTCTACGGCGGCGTGCTAGGCTGCGAGGAGGGCCGCTCGTCGACCCACTGGCAGGTGCGAGCGCAGTTCACGCGTGTGGCTGCCATCGTTGTGCGGAGAGCTGATGGATCCGTCGCTGCTCGAGCAGGACTACAACCTCCTCGGCCACCAGCTGGTCGTGCACCAGGTCTCCAAGGACTACCGCGGGCTCGACTTCTTCAACCCCGTTGGTGCGTCAATGTTTTTGTTTTCATGGACTGTTGCTATTCGCTGACGGTGGAGCTGTAGACGCCGATGACGTGCCCGTGCCGCACTTTGGCGTGGCGCTGACGGTCGACGACTTCCAGGAGCTCTCCAAGCGCATGGTCGAGAAGGGCGTCAAGTTCGTCGTCGAGCCGCACCTGCGCTTCGTAGGCCGCAAGGGCGAGCAGTGGACCATGTTCTTCAAGGACCCGAGCGGCAACAACCTCGAGTTCAAGGCCATGACCACGCCCGAGAACCTCTTCGCCAAGTATGTCGAGAACTGAGCACCGACGCGCACACAATCAACCACACAGTCTGCTGTTTTTCGGCTTCTGTTGTAATACAATCTACATTTTCAGTCGTCTCCGCCGTCAATGTCGTCGGGCTCAAAGTCTTCGTGCTCGTCTAGGTCGACAGCATCGCTGTCGTCGCTGTCGTTTGCCGCCAGCTCTTCCTCGAGGCGCTCCTTGTGCATCTCCACCGCAGTCTGGTACATACCGAGGTACATTTTATCCGTCGCGTGCTCCTCCGTCGGAACGGGAGGCTCCACGTCGTCCAGCTCCTTGTCAATCCACGCCGTCGCCCCGACGGTGTCGACCCACACGCCAATGTTGCTGCAGCAGTAGACGAACGCCTCCTCAATGGACCCGGGCTTGGGCTCCTTGATGTCCTCAACGTATTCGACGACCTCGGCGAACGTCTCGTGCGCGGCCAGGAAGACGGCGATGAACGGGTTGAGCTCGAACGCTTTCTTGAACGCGTCCTGCACGACCTCCTCCGAGGACCCGTCCTCCTCCAGCACCTCCCACGACACATACTCGAGGATAACGCGGCAGTACGCGAGCACGGCTGAGGACTTGCCCGTGTACTTGTCAAGCAGCTCGCGCGCCTCGGCACCTCGGCCGTCGTCGATGAGCGCGCACACGAGTCCCTCGCGCGAGCGCACGACGTCCGTGGGGTCCAGCTTCATGCACAGCTCGTAGTTCTGGATGCCTCTGTCGGGCATCCCAGCGTCGCAGCAAGCCTCAGCTAGCTGCTTGAGCGTGCGCAAGTAGTCGCGCGTCTCCTCGCGCTCGCCGAGCTTGCCCTGTTCCTCCATCTGCGCGAACAGGTCGAAGGTCTCGATGGGCTTGGGGATCTCGTCGCCGCACTCGTCCAGCTCGCCCGCGGCGATGCGCGCCAGCAGTGCGGCCGGACGCGCCGCACCCTTGAGCTTCCACTGCTCTGGCGGCGTGGGGCCCTTGCGCGGCTTGGGCTTGGGCTCGGGCGGGTGCACCGGGAAGGCGCGCAGCTCCTGCAGTTTCTTGTCGACCGCGCGCTGCAGCTGCACCACGCGCATGCGCCGCCGGCCCTGCGCCTTCTTGTCCCTGCTGCTCTGCATGCTGTCGACCGCCAGCTGCGCGAACGCCTGCGCGCCGCGGCTGCCGCGCGCCGCCTTCTTCTTGCGCTTCATGCCCATGGCCGCTCGGATTCCACAATGGCTGACTGGTGGCGCAACGTGCCGGAGCGTTTTTGTCCAATCACACCAGCTATATACCCTCCATTTTGGCCAATGGAGGATCGAGGAGCCCGCCTGTTGGTTCGTGGCGCGCAGATCACCATCAAGCGAGGCGAGGAGGAGTCCCCCCTTGCCGCTGGCGGTGCGCGCGCAGGTCTTCGGTAGCTGCAGCATGTCGACGCTGACCCGGCGGCTCGTGGTGCGCTGCGGCAAGTCGCTGAGTGGCGCGCGGTCGTTCGCGGCGCCCGGCAAGGGCAAGGGCGGCGCGGCCGCGGCCGTGGTGGAGGAGGACGTGGACCTGAGCAAGGTGGTGCCCGTCAACATCTTCAAGGAGGGCGCCCACCCGGAGCTCAAGGACCCCAAGGAGTACCCTGAGTGGCTCTTCTCGCTGCTGGACACCAAGCCGCCACTCGGAGAGCTCGAGCGCACGGGCTTCGACAACCTGCCGCTCGAGGAGCAGCGCCGCTACCTCACGCTCGCCAACCGCCGCTTCGTCAAACAGAACAACGCTGCCAAGGCCAAGAAGTAGACGCCGCGAGAGGCTGCGAGCGCAGTGCTGCGCTTCAATATACGCCGCTGCTGCTCTCGCGTGCTTTGTTCGATTGGCATCCAGGTGGAATCAAGTCTGACACGACAAACACAAAAGCCTGCGAGTGTATTGGCGATCAGCGCGCGCTTGCCGTCCCTCGTCGTCTGACCTCTTGTCTGGTCGCCGTCCTGCGCGCTACTCGGTCGTCGGGAACCCACCAGGCACGAGCTGAAGCGACCCCAACCAGTCAGCCCCAACACAAACAGCATCGCCGCCACCAGGAAAGCACGCACCATGCAGACATTGTTGCCGTTGAGCAGCACCTGGTCGAGCTTGACCTCGCGCTTGCCCTCGGGCGTGATCTCGCTGCTCGCACGAACACAAATCGTCTTGGTCAGTCCTTTGCATCTCCCGCAAGTAAATGGACGCCGCCTTACTACTCGGTGACGTCGTCCAGCACCATGTCTGTCGCAACCACAGCAGAAGCAGTTAGTCTTGACGCCCACCAGGCCCAGTGCGTCCTCCAAGCGCGTGACGCACTAACGTAGTCGTCGAAGCCGCGCAGCGTGCCGAGGAACTCCTTGTCGCCCTTCATGACGATCCACAGGCGCGAGCCGATGCACTTGTCGATGAGCTCTGCGTCACGCGCACGTCCACGGCCGTTAGCGAGTACAGCGCGCGCCCGCAGAGCCCGCAGGGGCGGGCGCACCGAGCGGGAGGATGCGAGCTTGGGCCATGGCGTCGGTCTCTAGGCTTCAGTATCGCGACTGCCACCCGACCCGGCAACCATTCGGGCGGTGTAGTCCACACCATGCTGTCATTTTCGATCCTGGGCGCCGGGAAGCCATGGAGGACGCCGAGGAGCAGGCGCACTACGCGTCGGTGCTGCTGTCATTCCGCGAGTACGAGGCCTTCGTGCTGCGCGAGCTGCACCGACGCAAGCAGCACCTGCAGCGGCTGCCAGTGGACCAGCAGCGCCGCCTGCCGCAGAACTCCACGCTGCGCAACCTCCACCACTTCGTGGTGCGTTCGTTCGTTTGGCTTCTGTGCTTGTGTGGCAGCGAGTCCTGACGCGCATGCCGGCGGGCAGAACGCGGCGCACCACAACCAGGCGTTCCTGGAGCGCGTTGTGCAGGCGCAGCTCGAGTCGGGTCCGCCCGTGCAGCTGCCCGAGGTGACGCCTAAGACCCCGCTGCGCAGCCCAGCGCGCCACCTGTCCAAGCTCAAGAGCACGCTGCACCAGTTCGTGCGCGACTGGTCCGAGGAGGGCAAGAAGGAGCGAGACATGTGCTACGAGCCGATCGTCAGGGAGTTGCGCCGCGTGCTGCCCGTCAACGCCTCCAACCGGTGCGCACGTCGTTTGACAAGCTTCTATCTGCTATCAAGTCTCACATTGGACTGACCGCAGGAACCAGCAGCGCGTGCTCGTTCCTGGAGCGGGCCTGGGCCGACTAGCACTCGAAATTGCTGCAAAGGGTGAGATTCAATGGAAGGCATCTCGCCGAAGTCCTCTAACTCTCGATGGAACACAGGGTACGCGACGCAGGGCAACGAGTTTTCCTACCAAATGCTCTTCGCCAGCAACTTTATCCTCAACTGGTAAGGCGCCTCTGCGTGGGGGTGGCATTGTTATCTGCCTGCTAACATTGAATGAAAGGGTGACGCAAGCGGGCGAGATTGAGATCCACCCGTGGATCCACAATCCGTCGAACGCCATGACCATCACAGACCTGCTGCGGCCCGTTTCCATTCCGGATGTGTCAGCCGCCCAGGTTCTTGGACTCGACAAGGGCAACCAGCCTGACTTTTCCATGTGCGCTGGCGAGTTCCTCGAAGCATACGCCAACGATAAAGGTACGCTATTATCGAGAGCCAAGGAGATAGCTCGGCACTAACACCACCGAGCACTCAGAGTGCTGGGACTGCATCGTTACGTGCTTCTTCATCGATGCGGCCCCAAACGTGATCGAGTACATTGCCGCATTCGAGAAGATGCTCAAACCTGGCGGATACTGGATCAACCTGGGCCCCCTGCTCTATCATTGGCAGGACGGTGCTGGCGAGGCCGACGAGCGCTTCGAGCAGTCGATCGAGCTCTCGTTCGAGGAGATCAAACACGTCATGGGCACCTTCAACTTCCGCGTGCTGGTGTGTGCACTGTTTGCATTGATCGATGTGGCGGTGTATCTGGGAGCTTACTTATCAACAATATACATTGCAGAAGGAGTCGCAGCGCGAGTGCCACTACACCAACAACGTCAAGAGCATGATGCGAACGGTGTACAACTGCGTGTTCTTCACGGCCGTCAAGGACGCCCCTCGCTCATAACCGTCTCTGTCTGCTGGGGAAGGCTGCCGTCAATAGACCTTCCTCTCCCTCCTCCTCCTTCTTCTCCTTCTTCATGTAAATAGCGCGCGCTCTCGGCCGGTCGCTTCTCCAGGCTGGAACCCCCGATCACTCGAGGTCGTCGTCGTCGAAGTCGTCAGCCAGCAGCTTGAGCGCCGCCGCGTGCACGGGTGCCTCGCCGCCCACGCGCTCCATCTCTGGCGCGTCCATCTCCATGTCGCGCTCCATCTGCATCTTGAGCCGCGCCTGCAGCGCCGCGGCCGTCGCGCCGTGCGGCGCCTGTGTGGGGCGGCGCGGTGGCGTCTCCATGTCTTGCGGATTGGATCTGAAGTGTCGGTGAATTCTTGGCGAGAATGGAGAAAGATTTGGGTCTATTTTGTACCTTTTATAGATTCTAATAGTCTACATACGTATATATTTAGTAATTCATGGTCATATTGGGGAGAACCTCCTTTTCGCACCCGCGATCTTGCCAAGCGAAGACTAGAAGGAAGGGGGAAGCTAGCTAACCGCGCGAGAATGGACCGGCTGCAGCGGCTGTTCGGGAACCTGCCGGGCCTGCCGGGCCAGGGCGGCGCGGGAATGGACGGCCCGCTCGTGGACACGGCTGAGAAGGTGCACATCTCGTCGCTGGCGCTGCTCAAGATGCTCAAGCACGGTGCGTAACGCGTCTGCGGGCGAGGAGGCGAGCGGGCTACTGACGGCGACCGCAGGCCGCGCGGGCGTGCCCATGGAGGTCATGGGGCTCATGCTGGGCGAGTTCGTGGACGACTACACGGTCAACTGCATCGACGTGTTTGCCATGCCGCAGAGCGGCACGGGCGTGAGCGTCGAGGCCGTGGACCCCGTCTTCCAGATGAAGATGCTCGAGATGCTCAAGCAGACCGGCCGCGCCGAGATGGTCGTGGGCTGGTACCACTCGCACCCGGGCTTCGGTTGCTGGCTGTCAGGCGTCGATATCAACACGCAGCAGAGCTTTGAGGCGCTCAACCCGCGCGCCGTGGCCGTCGTCGTCGACCCCATCCAGAGTGTCAAGGGCAAGGTTGTCATCGACGCCTTCCGCCTCATTAACCCGCAGCTCATGATGATGGGCCAGGAGCCGCGCCAGACCACTTCCAACATTGGACACCTCAACAAACCGTCCATTCAGGCGCTCATCCACGGCCTCAACCGCCACTACTACTCGATCGCGATCGACTACCGCAAGAACGAGCTCGAGGAGCAGATGCTCATGAACCTGCACAAGAACACCTGGAGCGACGGTCTCGTGCTTACCAAGTTTGAGGACCACTCGGCGGCGAATGAGGAGACGGTCAAGTCGATGCTTGCCCTCACCGAGCAGTACAACAAGCGCGTGCAGGAGGAGGAGGAGAAGACACCAGAAGAGCTCGAGGTGCTGAACGTCGGCAAGCTCGACCCCAAGAAGCACCTCGAGACGGATGTGTACGACCTCATGGCGCTCAACACGGTGCAGTGCCTGGGTGCGATGCTAGACACAATCGTCTTCTAGGCTCGCAATTTGGCTCGGGACGGAGCAACGCCAAATGGAACGTGACCTCCGACTGAGGACAAGCATTTACAGTTCGAAGGATCGTGTTGTCGAGTTCCTTTTTTCTGGTGTGTTTCTATCGGTTCCTACATGGCTTGTGTGTGTACGTGGTGACAGCGCCCGCATAGATATAGACTTGCTTGCGCGGCACTGAGTCTATCTGCCCTGATCGCGCAGTTCGTCGACCTTGATCGGGCGGTTTTCGGCAAGCGACTTGTTAGCCGCGAGCGCGAGCAGCAGCGCCTCTCGTCCGTCGTGACCACCAACGGGCGGAGCAATCGTGCCTTCAGAAGCGCAAACCCGCAGGAACTCTTCCATCTCGGCCACGTAGGCACCCATGTAGCGCTCGAGGAAAAAGTGGAGCGGCAGGTCGCGGCGCACGCTCTCGCCCGTGGACACGACGACCGAGTTGGCGTAGTTGTTATCGCACGAGACAGAGCCCTTAGAGCCAAGCGCTTCGACGCGCTGGTCGTAACCATACGCGGCCTCGCGCGAGTTCTCGATGTAGGCGAGCACGCCGTTCTTGAACTTGAGCAGCACGACGGCCGTATCGATGTCGCCTGCCGCCGCCACATCAGCGTTGGTGGTCTGCGCCATGGCGAAGACCTCGTCCACGTCGGCGCCAACGAGGAAGCGCGCCATGTCGAAGTCGTGGATGGTCATGTCTCGGAAGAGCCCGCCCGAGGCCTTGAGGTAGGCAAGCGGCGGCGCGCCGGGGTCGCGGCTGGTGATGCGCAGCATGTTGAGCGCGCCGACCTCTCCGGCGTCGATGGCTCGCTTGACGCGCGCGAAGTTGGCGTCGAAGCGGCGGTTGAAGCCGACCATGAGCGTGACGCCGGCGGCCTCGACGGCCGCGAGCGCACCGTTGACAACCTCGAGGCTCAGGTCGATGGGCTTCTCGCAGAAAATGTGCTTGCCCTGCGCGGCCGCCTCGATGATCTGCGGCGCGTGCAGCGCTGTGGGCGAGCAGATGACGACGGCGTCCACCTCCGGGTCGCGGATGACGTCGCCCGCGTCCAGCGTCCAGCGCGGGATGCCGAACTGCGCGGCCACGGCGGCCGCCGTGTCGGCCTGCGGGTCGGCGATCACCGCCACGTCGGCGCCCGCGCGCACCAGGCTCTGCGCGTGCACCTTGCCGATGCGTCCGGCGCCGATGATGCCCACGCGCAGCTTGTGTCTGGCGAGCGTCGGGGAGTTGAGCATGGCGGCAGAGGGCGGGTGCGCGGGCGGCGGCGGATGGAGTGCGTTCGACTTGGCAGTCGCGAGAATGACGCCTCGTCATGCACAGACCATCCGAGTCCAGCGCTGCTGGAGGCGGGTAATGGTTTAAGCGGCGTTACGCGTGGGTTCACACGGCTTTTTTGTATGGAGCGCCGCCACGTCACGACGACGACAACGAGTGGGAGAGTTACACTACTGGAGCACTTGAGTCAATACGTCAACCAACAGGTTACGCCAGGGTACGCGGCGAGGTTGCCAAGAGCATGAGGACGCCGCGGCGGGATGAGGTGACGAGACGTCGAGCGTAGCGTCGCGCCGGCCCACGCAGCGCCGCCGCCGCCGTCTCTCGCGCCGCGGTCGGCCGCTGGATTCCCCGCTTGATTGTGATCCGCCGCGTGTTGACGCCCCGCCTTTCTCCTTTTGGATCTGCCGCCAGACAAGCGCCGCGGTGCCTTCAAGAGCGATCGCCTGGGCTGGCGAGCATGGCAGGCGCAATCCGGGCCGGCATTTGGCCTGGTAGCGTGCGTCCATGTCGGACGCTGCTCCACGTACAAATAGGCGGGGGAGGTCCGCAAATAGCGCCTGGATGCAGTGCAGAGGCCGCTCCCACCCGACTTGAGCGACGATTTGACCACTGCGATGCCAGCGGACAGTGGCGCGCTGCCGCGGCTGACGGACAGAGCGGCGCCGGTGGCCCCGTTTCGAGGCCGTGGGGGTCGTCCACACGCGCTGAAGCGCTCGACTGGCTGGGGGACGCCGCGAGATCCAGCAGCACCAGCCGAAACCCCGTTGCAGGAAGCAACGAGCGTCGAGAATGGGGTACTCTCCGCCGCCGAAGCGTACGCCGCGCTGTTGAGCGAACTCAATACGACGCCCGCAGCTCCAGATGAGCCAGCTCCAGCAACACCTGCGCCAGCAAATGACCAGGATGTGACTCTTTCAGTAGAAAATGCGCTCGAGACGCTTGAAATGGTGCTCAGTGAGAACGACGCAGCCAGCGAGAGTTCAGGGCGCCGCACTGCTCTGCTGGAGGAGCTTAAACGACGCCGGGCCGCAGAAGAACAGCAGCGCGAGCAAGCGCGGCTCGCGAGCATCGAACACATGATTGACACCATCCGCTTGCTCAACGAAGAGCTTGAGAAGGCCCACTCGGCGACTGAGGTGGCGCCTGCTGGTGTTGGGACAAAAACTCCTCTGCCTCTTGTACGACAAGTTTCGCATGGCCACAGTGGACGGAATGGTGGGGATGGCGATGACGAGGGGCGAGAGCGCAGCCGCCGTGCGCTGCTCTCGCCGCGGCTATACGACTCGCCACTTCGTGGCCGATCCCACAAACTTCCGGGAGAAGATGAAGCGGCTTCTGTCCGATCCAATGCTCTGGCAAAACGTGCGGAGCAGCGGCTTGCTGCTCGTCAGCCATTCTCGCCTGAACGCCCAAGTGTTCTACCATCCTCTTCGTCTGCAATTGCCGCATCGAGCTTTGAGCTTTCGCCCTCCATCGATTCAATCGCAAGTCGCGAGGAAAAGCTGCGCGCTCTTCTTGGAGAGCGTGGCCATTGGCAGCGAGAGTATGCTCAGATGCGTGACAAAGTGGTTGAAGAGAAAACACGGCAGGTCGCGCTGTTTCGACGTCTGGACGATGCACGACGCGAGCATCTCTCACAGATTGGCACACTTGAGGCTGCGTTACGAGGCGCCCACACTGAAGTGGAGCTTCTCCGCACTCAACTCGCCCAGGCACGCGCAGCCGCTGGTCAGCTACAGCAACGGGCAGATGACGTCGCTCGTCGTGCTTGGGATGAGAAGCAAACTCTCGTGTGCTCGATTGCCGAGACTCGACACAAGTTCAAGGAGTGGAAAGAAGGCGAGGCTGCAACGCTGAAGGCAGCGCGCGATCAAGCTGTACACAATCTAAAGACCGAGTATGAGCTTAAAATTGCGCGCCATCACGAAGAGAAGCAAAAGTTGCGAGACAAGGTCAAGGATCTGGAGGTGTCTTTGCGCTTATTGCAGAGAGACCGGCATATGTCCGCTGTGGAGCTGAGTCAGCGAAAGAGTACGATATTGGGTACTGGCAAGGATGGCATGCCTCCTCTCTTGCCCATGTCCCCTGTGCCCGCAAGCAGCGGAATGGCTGGAACGACCGCTGAGGCAGAGCTGATTGAAGCTCAAAGTCGTATCAAAGAGCTTGAGGCGCTCCTCGAGTATGCCAAAGAGTACCAAAAGCGCCAGGATAACGTTATCAAGGTGTCGGAGGCGACCATTACACGGCTCATGCAAGAGCGTGATGTCGTGGCACTCGAGAATTTGTCACTCGAGTCCGGCGCATCCGTGAGAGGCGGCGTCGCGGTTGCAAGCTCGTTGTACAACGATAACACCGAGTATGCGGGTTACGCGCTCCGCAAGCCTCGTGAGTCCACGTCCTCGAAATCCAGACGTCCGAGCGTTGCCACGACTGGACCACAGCCGAAAGGGAGTGTTATTGGGTTTTCGACTTCATCAGGGACGATTTCGGGGGCACCAACGCACTCTTTGGCCTCTGGTGGTGTTGAATCCTTACTGGGGCGACCTAATCTGCCAAACCCCGTTCCTACAACGCCATTATCGGCGTCAACAACTCTTGGAACTAGTTCCAAGACATCTCTTGCGGGTTCGGCAGACCCGGAGAAAGAGATTTTACGACGTCAAAGCGTCGTATTGGCAGCCGAGATCGAAAAGTATCGTCAACTGGTGGTACACTCGATGGACGAGATCCGGTCGCTTAAAGATCAGCGCCGGCGTAGTCACCAGAGCCTCGTCGCGACCGCCAACGGAGCGCTAGGGGTTATCACTGTCAAGGAGCAGTATCTCATGAGCGAGTTGTTGAAGGCTCAAGGTGAGATCGGAGAGCTCAAACGGCGACTAGCAGCTAAGAAACGTAGTGGATCCCATCGTGAACGTAAAGGTTCGTTCTTCGATGAAAGTGAAGAAGGCAATGCTGGTGACAGTGAGAATAGTGATGGCAGCAACAGCGATAGTAGCAGTGACAGCGACATTTCCAGTGATGACGAGAGTAGCAGCAGCGACAGCATTACCAGCAGCCTGAATCAACTCAAGCGAGACTCAAGTGATAGTCGACGCGCAGTCAGCCAGGACCCCGTGCCATTCCTTTGCCAACCCGAAGGTTCAGATTGTGATCAGTGTGGATCAAACGAGTCTTCTCTGGATACTGAAGCCTCAAAACTGGACAACAGCAACAGCCAGGAGCTTCCATCATCAATTCCACCTGTGGCGGACGAAGCTCCCATTGACCTTGCTACAAGTGGGGCTGTCCAAGTAATCCAGAAGCAGAGCAAGGTGTTCTTGGCACGCCGTGCATTTATCAAAAAGAAGCTTGCGATCGAGAAGATCAAGGCGAGATACCGCGGATACCTTGTGCGAAAGAACCTCGAAATGCTCGGCTGCAACATATTGCCCATATTGCCACGCCCCATGAGACCTGGCGGTCCTACCAACGCTGTGTCTGAAGCTGCTCAGTACAAAATGCGGGTGGTTCCTGTCCACCACGAGACGGTGTGTGATTGCCACGGCCATGTGTTCAAAGTACTCATTCGCGTCTCCAAAGATCCGTCACTGGTTCAGATGCAGATGTTGCCATCTACTCAAAATGCGAGTCAGCGTCATTTGCTAGTTGACGCGGTTCCCGAGGAGACACATATCGTCACGTTCTCACGGACAGCAACTCGCATCGCTTACTTTCACCTGTTCGAGATCATTGCAGCTCTTCCGTACGAGGAGGAGACTCTCATCCTTGAGCACACGAGTGAGTGTGAGATCGCTGCGATTGTCGCGTCGCTGCTGCGCGTTGTGCGCATCAGCGGTGAGTATAAGTTCATGATTGACCGCAAGATCGGAGTCAGCACTCCGAGTCCTTCGTCTCGGGTCGAGTTTGGGTATTCGTTGGCTGTACCTCAGACTGGGACGCTGCTGACGGAACTCCCAGTCGACCCCATGCTCCCTGTGACTGTGAAGTTTCGTAATGGAGCTGTAGCCATGCTAGACAGTGTGGACGATGAAGCGCAAAAGCGTATTCCGGAAGAGAGCCGCGATCTGGACTGCCTTATTCGAGACGCTCGCCTCCCACCAGAAGAGGAAGTTCTCCCTCCCGACGCCAGTCCGTTGCCGGTTGCTACTGGGGAGATCCGCCTGCGCGAAAGCCGAAGTAGTGGTAATCTGACTGCGAGGCAGCTGCGGCGGCTCTCGCTCAACTCGCTCTGCGTCATCCCTGAGCGATGACAGCGTGCCGATGCGATTCACCAACGCTTGATCTGGTTGCAGCGTACCGTAGACAGAGATGGCTTCACTCTGGCGGAGCCAGCATTTCCGCCAATGAGGAGCTTGGCGCCAACTGCAAGAATTAGTCGTTTCGAAGTCTATTTGTGTAGATACATACCAACCACAGTGTTTTATTGTGATTAATATTTCTTGTGTGGCTATGTATGCAATGAGTGGTGATTGGCGCGCGTGCTCATGCGTCGCATGGCCATTGCCCAGCAGAGCGAGTCGTTGGCGCCTCTGTCCGCCTTCGCCGGTGTCGCTGGGAGCCATGGGGCTGGACCTGCAGAGCCTGTCGCGGCGCGAGCTGCAGCTGCTGGCCAAGGAGTTCCAGCTGTGCCGCGGTAACGCCAAGTCGGACGTGATCCTGCAGCACGTGGTCGAGTTCATCTCGACGCACGCCACCGATGGCGAGCAGCGCGTACAGGCAGCGCTTGGGCTGCCGGTCGAAGGTGCGGCGGCAGCCAAGAAGTCCGCGAGCGATGCTCTGGAGGCGGATGCCACCAGCAGCGACGCGTCCACGCACGAGGAGAGCGAGGAGCCCGA
Organism: Phytopythium helicoides; assembly: GCA_024867545.1. NCBI lineage: Eukaryota > Oomycota > Peronosporomycetes > Pythiales > Pythiaceae > Phytopythium > Phytopythium helicoides. Next base: position 358,129 of record JANFNE010000043.1, read on the forward strand.
GGAGACCACTCCCCAGCCCGTTGCAAAGCCCAAGGCGTCTCCAGTCAAGGCGTCTCCAGCCAGGGCGTCTCCCGCCAAGCCCACCCCTATCCAGACCACCCCTGTCAAGATAACTCCTTCCAAGGCTACTTCGGCCAAAGCTACTACGGCCAAGGCTCTTCCGGCCAAGCCCGCCGAATTGTCAGTCACGGCTGCCAAGCCCGCTGCATCCCCCGCCAAGGCGTCCCCCGCAGGCAAGCGAAAGCGTAACGAGCTAGCTGCCACTGTTCCGGAAGCCAGACTACCAGCTTCCACTGCGGCGGATAAAGAGGTGATCGCGACCAAGGACCAGGAGAATGTGAAGCAGAAGAGCGCGAGCAAGTCGGAGAGTGCGTCTGCTCCACCTCGCCGTGCGCTGGCGTCCATTGAGAACGCGTCGCCAGCGTTATCGGACGCACAACTGACCCCAGCTGAGGTGGTCGCATTCGTGGAAGCCAAGGACGACCTGGAGTTCACCAAGGACGGGCGCGTGCGCTGCTCGACCACGTCACATGAGATGAAGGCGGATCTGAACGTGATCAAGGAGCACCTGCGCGGCAAGCGATACGCGCGCGCGCGCGGGCTCAAAAAGTTCTCACTTGCCAAATACGCGCCCATGTTCAGCGTGCACCCGGACGAAAAGCAGGCGGAGCTGCTGGTATGGTGCAACGTGACCGAGTCGGCAATTGCGCGCTCTCGCGAGCAGATCGAGGCGCACATGGCCGGTCCACGGTACCAGAAGCAACTTCCCTTGTGGAAAGAAGAGCAAGCAGCCAAGGCCGAGGCCGAGGCCGAGGCGGCCGCACGAGAGGAGGCCCGCAAGCTCGCTATCAAGAAGCGCCGGCTGGAGCGCGAGGCCGCAGCCACCAGCGCCGACAAGCCAACAGCCAAGCGCGCCAAGAGCTCGTCCTGAGCGTATGCCAGCTACATATAGCCGCTTCGATTATTTGCCACGCCGGACGGCGCCAGTCTGTTTAGAAGAATGAGAGCGAGAGAGGGAGAAAGATGACTCGTGTAGCTAGAGGTATATGTCTTCGAGCTTGACCCAGTTGAACCTGTCATGCAGCATGTCAAAACCGGTATTCTGTTTGCTAGGGTTTCCCCACATCCAGCCCGCGCCATACTGAAAGCCTATATAGGAGAAAGTGCGCGCCGCCTCATTTTGAAAAGCGCGGAGCCCAGGCAGCCATGGAGTTCCTCGTGCCGCTGCACGCGCCGGACCTGGAGCTGCCCAAGGCCGACCGCTACCACGTGCAGACGGTGCATGCGTTCGACGACGTGCCGGCGGACGAGATGAGCCGGCGCGTGCGGCAGCTGGAGGACCTGGTGCTGGGCAGCGACATGGGACTCGAGCTGCTGCGCGAGGATTGCCTCGACCTTACTTACAGCCTCGTCAAGTGCGTCATGGACTGCGGTGTATTTGCTTCTCAGTGACGAAGATATGTAGCTGACGGTAGACTGCAGGCGACTGCCGACGCTAGCTGAGCCCGTGCGTATGCGCGTGGTCGAGATGCTCACGGCGTTCGTGGGCAACACGACGGACGGCGTACTGGCCGCGCGCGTGGGCAGCGACCGCGAGGAGAGCGCGCTCTGCCGCAGCGCGTTCAAAGCTGCTGTATACTTTCTCATCACGGCCCTCTCGTCCGTCAGCCAGTTGCTACTGCAGGCCGAGAAAGACATCCTCAAGAAGGGAAAGGTGTGAGGACGGATCATTGGCTGTCTACAGGCTCTCGGGCACTAACCACCAGCTCATCATTACAGAAAAACCAAACCTCCGCAATCAACCGCATCAACTGGTCTAAGGTGGTTGAGGTCGCCGTTCAGAAGCTGACTCGGTCCGTCAGCCCCATCACGTTCGCCATGTGGAACATGAATTTACCTGAGGAGGTGCGAGCTTGCGTTATTCTCCTTTACTTTGTCAAAGGAAACCTGATCCTTGGGTTCACTGTTATACCAGGAATTCGCCATCCTGTATTGTAAGGTGGTGTTTCAACTGCTGGAAAACGCGTCCCTGTGTCGTGGCAAGACGTTGAAGCCAAAGCTCTACCATGTTTGTGGATCTCACTTTGCACTTGCGTGAGGTTGAAAATTCTGACTTTTCAATGATGTTGTTGCATACCGATATTCCAGCTCCTTGCTATGAGTCTTCAGAAGGTCCCTTCGATCCACATCTCTGTTGTGGCGTCGCTCATTGACCTTATCTACACACATGAGCACTTGAGTGCTCCGATTGCTGACCTCGTGGAGCTCTTGTACTTCAAATACGACAACTCGGCATTCGCTGCAGATCTAATTAGCGAGATTGGAAAATCATCGAGGGATTCTTCCAAGGATGTGGCTGGAACTCGAAACATTGCTGCGTTCTTGTCGACGCTGTCGTCTCTCACACCTTCTTTGATCGTTGGGAACCTGAGTTTCGTTCTGGCACTGCTAGATTCCGAGTCGTACCAATTGAGAAACGCTGCTGTGACGTGCATCGCCCAGATCTTGCTTTGGAACTTCCGGCAGAATGGACGCCAAGCTCTCCTTCATTCTGAAGACGGTATGGAAGGAGATTCTCACAAAAAGCGTGGCATGGAGCGCAGTGAAAGTAAAAGCGACGAATCTGACGACGAGTCCAGCGATGAAGAGGCTGACGATGGTGATGAAAACCGACGCCAGCAGCCCTCATCTACCCGTACATTTTCCAAGTCAACCCGTGACCAGCTCCTTAGTGTGCTAGAGGACCGGATTCATGACATCAACTCGTTTGCTCGCGGCCATGTCTTAAAGATGTGGACGACTCTTTGTGAAGAAGGTGCCCTACCAATCCACATGCTTAAGAATGTGACGCTAATGGCTGTTGGGAGGCTGCAAGATAAGGCTGCTGTCGTCCGACGACACTCTATCCATCTGCTTACACTTTTGCTTGAGAGTAATCCGTTCATGGGGAATCTGGAACGCGATTTTTACGAGCGTAAGCGTGCTGAGCTTGTAGAGGAGGTGAAACGGAAGCGGGATGAAGTCATCGCTGGTGCAGAGAAGGAGATGAACGAAGGTCTTGATGAACTGAATTTGAGTGGGAGCGCTGTCAATGCAGAATCCAAAATGGACGAACCGATTGGCGATGATAAAGCAGAGCAGCTCGAAAAGGAGCTACAGACAACTGCGAGACTTGTGCGATTCTACACGGACGCAATTGAGTTTATTGAGGAATTTGAACTTCGTGCGCTTCCGCTAATGGGTCAGTTGCTTGGCAGCAAATCCGTGTCGGATGTGCTCGAGTCCATCCAATTCTTTGAGAAAGCTTACCGCTTGCATCTTGGAGCTGCTCAAGCTGGCATCAAGAAGATATTGCCGCTTACATGGAGGAGTGACCCATCAATCCAAGAGCAGCTGTCAAATACGTTTGTGGCGCTTTTTATTCGAATCGACCGTGAAGATTCTGATCGCAGCTCACCGCAACTTGTCGCGGAGAATTTGGTCAAGTTCCTTGATGAATGCACAGTTGCCGAGTATACTTGCCTCGAGCGTATCTTCGGCGAGCTGCACAAAAACAAAAAGATCCCGCTTGCAATCGTCAGCGCACTGTGGGATTTTGTTGATGAAACTTCGTATCCAGCGTCAGTTATGAGCAATGCCATGCTGCTTCTGAGTATGATTGCGAGTATCGATGACTCCATGCTGTTTTCCAACGACCGCCTCAACCAGATTCTCAACAATGGCTTTGGGGTCGTAGCTTGCAACTCCGACCCGTTGTTCCGAACGTTTGGTGCAGCGTGCCGCTTAGTCCAGTGTATCCAGCCGACTCCGAAAAACGAAAATGTGACACACAGCATGACACAGCAGCGAATCCAGCGCTCGAATCTTGATGCGACTGAACAAATCATCCTCCGTCTTCAGCGATTCCTTGCACTGGACTTTTTGACGGACAAAGGAATCGACGCCGACTGTTTGCACTCAACATGGTTTGATACATCACAGCAGGCAATCGATGCGATATTTGCCATATGTGAGCGGCCAGAGGAAGTTTGTGGCGATGTCATCAAGCATTTGTCCCTCCGGCTGTTCGAAAGCGAGAGCAATGATGTATCCCGAGTTGAGCTCGCCCATTTCTTTTTTGTCCTCGGACACTCGGTCGTGCGCGTAGCCATTCACGTCGAGAAGTTGGCCACCAGCATCAAGAAACTGCGCGCCAGCCATCACTATGATCACGCTCGAAAGTCAGCAGCAGCTAAGACTGATGACGCGGGGGCTGGAGGAGTAGAACCAGATGATGTTACCGCTATGGAAGATGAGCTCGGCGTTGCGGCGGAGGTTGAAGCTGAGGAAGACACTTACGTGAACAACATCATCCAGAAGGAGATTGCGTGTCGCAATCTGCTCGGTGCTTACAGCCCGCTCGTCTTGAGTGTATTGGTCGGCGATGTGGAAGAATTCAAGGGCGACAAGCTGTTGACAGAGTGTGCTGTTGTTGCTCTCAGCAAGTTCATGGCCGTATCTGACGAGTTTTGTGAGAAGCACTTGCAGCTGTTGTTTACTATTCTTCAGGAGTCACCATTACCGTCTGTTCGCAGCGATCTCATCATTGCGCTCGGCGATCTGTCGTTTCGCTTCCCAAATTTGATTGAACCATGGACGTCCCATTTGTACAATCGGCTGCGCGACGTGAACCTGGACGTCCGCAAGAACACAATTGTTGTGCTTTCACATTTGATCCTGAATGACATGATTAAGGTCAAAGCTCAGATCAGCGAGATTGCCATTTCTCTTGTCGACGAGAATGAAGCTATCCGCAACATGGCAAAGCTATTCTTCAACGAGTTGTCGAAGAAGGGCAATAACCCGATTTACAACATGTTGCCAGACGCCATCGGCCAGCTCTCTGTCAGGTTTGTGGATTTGTAACGTTGACAACCGATGTCGGCATGTATTGTTTCTAAAATGCTTTTGTGTGTGACAGTGAGCTGGTCTCCAACCAGGACTTCCAATCGATTGCGCGATTCCTAATCCAGTTCTTGACCAAGGAGAAACAGATTGAGAGCATCGTCGAGAAGCTCTCGCAGCGCTTTCCTGCTTCTGTCAAAGCCCAACAACAGCGTGACCTGTCATTTTGTCTTGCGCGACTGCCGCATACGGAGAAGTCGCTCAAGTATCTAAACCAGAACCGCAAACTTTTCAGCGATGCACTTCACGACTCGGGAGTTGCTGAGAACTTCACGTACCTGATCAACAAGACTCGTCGCGGTGGCCCGTCCGCGTCGACGACTGCAGAGATGAAGGAAACTATCGACAAGCTAGACAAGTTCGTGACGGGCAAGAAGGAAGGGCAGGAAGAGGTAAGTAGCTGGGTGTTTCTTCTCGAGTTTGATGGCCTCGCACTTAACGAGGCGGCTGCATTGCAGGACGAAGCCATGGGTGATGCTGATGCAGGTGACCGATCTCCACCAAAGCCGCAGACTAAGCGGCGCGGCAAGCAGCGTGGACGGCCTCCAAAGGCAAAAGCCGCGGCAGTTGTACCTCCCAGGCGCGAACGTGGTGCTCGCCGACAGGCGGCAACTGCGGCGCGAGCGAAGTCGGCCCGTCGTGCAGTTGAGGAAAGTGCTTCGTCATCGGGTGATGACACGGATGAATGAACTGGATGCCAGATTCGGGGCATCTTTGTTGTGCTGAAGTTGCAAATGCCTTTCGGTCTGGTTTGGGTCGCTTCGAGTTGCAACAGGTTGGGTTGGGTTCACCACGAACGCGTCATGAAATAGATATATCAATCGCATACTCACCACTCCTAACTCCCAATTCCGTCTGAGATGAGGCTGGTGCATGCTGTCAACACACGCAAAACCTCGTCTGGGTCATCGAGGTAATACTGTGCTCGACTCACCTTCATCCCAACCGTGCACGTGTAGCAGTTGCTGCCCTGAACAACGTCAAACATGTCCTCATCGGCGCGCTCATCCCCCACGGCCAAGATGAAGTCAAAATCGAGAGAAGTGAAGTACGGCGACTCGCTCTCATATTCGAGAATACGGCTCACTGCACGCCCCTTGTTCACACGCCACGGACGGACAGTCACGTACTTTTTGATCCGGCACATGACAACGCCAACAGGACGATCACGAAGCATCTGATCAAAATGCAGCTGCAGATCCTTGGCTTGCTTTAGCCCGAATTCTGGGTCTGCATCTAAGAAGTGCCACGTGTAGCAACAGTCCTTGATGTCCAATAATGACCCTGGTGTGCGCTCTGTGAAGTGCTCGAGGATACTCTCCACTTCATCTTGCCACTCAAGTTCGACATCACTGAACATACACTGCCACGACAGACTCACTGAAGCGCCTTCATCGCTGTTGCCTTCACCGTCTAGCCCGGTAGATGAGACTCCTGTCCCAATCAAATCTTTGCCCGTGCTCGTGTCACCAGAACTCATCGGAGCGTCTTCATCCATCGAAACCAAGCCACTGCTACCAGCTGGCTCCGACGAAGTCGAAGAGTGTGGGCCGTCACTTTTAGCTCCCGAAGACGGATGCTTTGCAGCGGGTCGGAACCAATAGCCGTGTTCTGCAGCAAGCCCCACGCGTGGTAAATGTCCAAACCATTCTTGTAGCCGCGTCTTGTTCCGTCCGCTGATGATATACACGGCGTTATGGGGGTCACTAGTCAGTTCTTCGAGACATGCAAGTAGCGCGGGTGGTGGTGCAGCGAGTTCAGCCATACTCTGGTACGGAACAAGCGTGCCATCGTAGTCGAGCAAGAAGAGGCGGCGGCGGCTACGCTCATAGTATCCTAGCAGTGACGCCGTATCGAGCTTGTCCAAGCGATTGTACTCTTGGGCGGTCGCTGCAGCCTGTGTAGTCACAGTTAAACTCAAGTTTCTGTCTTTAAGCAATTGGCAATAACCCACAAACCTCGTTGAGGGCTGACATGATCCGCTGTGCCCATAGCGTCGACGTGTACGTGTTGACGTAGCGTGAGAGCTGCTGATGGCGAAGCCGCTTTGTCGTCGTACTCATGCGCAGCGCGGTGTCAATACTTGCGGCAACCTGTTCTGTGTGCATCGGGTTTACGAGCAGTGCGCCTTGAAAAGATGACGCACACCTGGCCCATGAACCAAAACGCTCAGTCAATTAGAGCGGCATCCTCTTCCAGCTCCAGCAATTGCGAACCCACCCAGCAAACTCGCTGTATACCAATACACCGTGGCCGTTCTTCTTCTGTGCAGCAATGAACTCCATCGCCTGGAGATTGATCCCCTCCTTAATACTGCTGATGATGGCTACGTCTGCAATGTTGTACAGCGCCACAAGCTGGTTGTGGTCGATCGTGCGCTTCAAGTACCGCACCGGGCAATACTCAGCAGTACCAAAGCGTCCATTCACGCGCCCAACAAGCTGGTTAATGTGGCGATTCAGCATCTTGTATTGAAACGAAGCCGTTCGGCCAGCATCGCGGACCACCGCGTACAACACAACGTTCCCGCGGTACTCGGGGTAGTGCAAAAGCAAATACTCCATCGCCTCGAGCATTTCAGGGATTCCCTTGCAAAAGTCGAGCTTGTGCACCCCGACCAAGATCTTCATGCCATTCTGGTGGTGCTCCTTGAGTCGAGCGATTTGCGTCTCCACCGCAGGCGTGATCTCGTACTTGGCGGGGTCAATACCCATCGGACAGATCCCGAGTGAGATGAGCCGCCCGTTGTACTCGATGCGGCTGGGCGACGACTCGAGGCCAAGCATACGTGTGCATGCGTTCAGAAAGTGGCGTACGTAGTCGAAATGGTTGAAGACCACCAGGTCGGCTCCTAGCACGCCGTGCAGCAGTGCCTCCCGCGAGGGTAGCATCTGAAAGAACTCGGACGACGGGAAGGGGCAGTGGAAGTAGAAGCCACACGTCATATCTGGGAATCGGCGTCGCAGCAATCCGGGCAGGTTCATGAGGTGGTAATCACACACGAGGACGAGGTCTCCGTCCTTGTAGATGTCTGAGACGGCCTCCAGGAATTTTTGGTTGGCGGTGCAGTAGGCGTCGTACTTGTCTCCAAAGTTGTCGAGCAAGCGCGAGTCGGAGCGCTGCGGTAGCGAGTGGAACAGCGGCCAGAGAATGACGTTGCAGAACTGGTTGTGGAAGAGGTCGAGCGTCTCGCTGGGCAGGAAGACGGGCTGGCAGCCAAAATCGGCGTCAAGCTTGCGGCGCACGCCATCCTGGCTGGACTCGTCCACGACGGCGCCGGGCCACGAAACCCAGTGCACCTTGTTGCCGCGTTGCAGGTGGTCGATGGCGCTGCGGAAGCCCGCGTCCGACGGGATGTACTGCCACGAGTCGTCCACGCTCGTCTTGACCATGCGCACGCAGCGCCGCACCGAGCACACGATGATCTTGTTGGACTCACTGGCCATGGGCACCGGCCCCAGGCTGCGCGCGGCCGGCGCGAAGCGCTGCGAGTCCTGCCGCACGGCCGCCAGCCGCCGGTGCAACTCGTGCAGCTGGTCAAGCAGCGAGCCGTCGCCCAGCGGCGCGGCCTCGGCGCCAGCCTTCATCTTTCTCGGCAACGGGAGCAATGACGTTGAGCAGCAACGGTTGTATCCCGGCGTTGGGAGACCTTCGCGAGACACTGCAATGTGAGACGAAATTGTGGTGGTTAGACCAATCAGGAAGTGGATTGAGCGATCGATGGACACGATTGGCTGAAATACTGGCTACCTTCTCGCGCCGAAAAAGCTGTTGGCTGATAAGGTTCCTGTTTATCATCATGCACTTACGCAGTCTGTTCACATGGCTTCTGTGCATGCCGACCGTTGCTGGCCCGACGCAGAAAGCAGCAAGCGATGCTATGTACTGCAATTTTAGATATGGGGGCTTTCGGGGCCACGCTGAATTCAATTTTTTTCGCGGGACATTTGGGTGCTCTTGAAGTACCAGTCACGAGATAATGGAACGCCGTCATGTTGGTAATGCGCTTGCTACTAATCAGCAGTGCCTCCGATCTCACCTTCGTCCGGAGGTCGGGGCTTACCATTGCTGCGGATAACGTGCTCTTCCTACGTTTTGTTCGCTCAAAGACGTCGGAGGAGCAAGGGGCTTCTTTGATTCCTTGTGACGGAGTCACACAGCACTATGCCTCAAGGAAGCGTTACAGCTCGTAGGTCCGAAGTACCGAGCTTGAGTAGCCAGACGACCTGAAAGTCTGAGGGATAGTCGGTAAAATAGAGACTGTGTATTTATATGCTTTACAGCCCATTCGAAATGGGTGGTTCCTACAAGGACTGTTCGCAAACTACTTGACTACTGTATGCAAGGCTCATGAGAGCCACTCAACCTCACGGCCGTTCTTAGCTGGAGGGCAATGGGTACACAACCCAATGTAGCCATGCTACCCCCATGGGTACATACCCGTGTAACCCCGTTACATTCCTGACAAAATAATCTACGTCACGTGCCCAGTTCATGCAGTTGCTGTTGCTGTTGACATTCAATCTTTTTCAACTCCGTCTCTTCTCGACCATTCCCAGTTATCCGATGGGGCAATTGATACCAATCTAGATATCGCAAGTGAATTGGCGCTGGCTGAAGTACTCAATCAGTGCAATTATGAGCCCATAATCGATGACGAGAACATCTAGCCAAAGAAGGTGGCAAGTCGTCCAATTCAGTCTAAGCCTGGTTTGAAGATTCATGCTTAAGTGAATCGAGTGGTGAAAGTTGTATTGGTAAATCAAGCCCGCGCTGGAATTACAACAGACCTCTCCTCACATTCATTCCGCAGGGGTGGTGCTCAGCAAGCGAACAGCAACTCAAACCTGAGTGCGCAGTGGATTTCTGAACGCGGATCATGGAACACGACTGCCACCAACAATGCTTTTGCATACATTTCAACACGACATGTATCTGAAGATCAGAAGGCTCCAAAGGCTTTGAGTGGGTGGCAAGCAGATGATCGGCATCTATTCCGTCTCTGGGGACATTTGACTCTCTGAGCCGTACAAGAATCAGAGAGCTAGGTCGATAAATGCTCGTATCTTGTATTGGCCTAGCTCAACCAAGACTAAACCTTGATCTACATTCAGTAGATGTTCTTTCTGCATCCCATGTACAGAACTTCCCCGAGATCAACAATCGATACCCATCGATGCTGTATCTCACTAAAATGCGCGCGTGCTGCTGACCGACATGCTGAGGTGGGGCCACCACATTCAACAACTCGCACATCAAGAAAAATGTTGCATTCGCTGAGCTTATAAAAACTTATCGAGCTCGAATTGCTTTTGGGACGATAGTTGATCTAGCTCCAGAAAGCACAATTGGCCTCTTTTAAGCCAAGAATCAGAATATGCATGATAAGATTACATCAGGTACTTACTATGAATGCGAAGCGTTAATCCAAAATCAAGGTGATAATTCGTTGAGATTCACAATAGCACATGACCGATTCGAAATAGATCGTCATTGATTCACAATTTCTCGTCATCGATTCACAATTGGTCTCCAAGGATTCAAAAGTACTCCTTTGAATCCATAACTACTCGTCAGCGTCACCTTTGGAACTAATTTCTTGAGATATCTACTGAAGTAGGCGGGATCTGGTTGTTTCTTTGAAAACCGTTCATTTTGGTATTATCTACCCACCTGACAAGCCTAGCAGACTAAGTCAGGAATGAAAGTGCCTGACGTTGTTCGCGTTAGCCCCTGCTCGGAGCAGCAGCAAGAAAATGTTGCTGTCTCGGTCGGCACTCCAGCTACATCAAACAGCCAAATCGACAAACCAGGAGACGGAAACATCTCCGTGCTTCTGAAGAGCAGGCTGAAGGAGTTCACGCTCAAGTAACAGATTGTTATGCTGAAAAAATGGAAGGCCAATGGTTGGGAAGTAGAGGAAGCGAAGCGAAATCTGGGTGCCCCACAATCAACACTAGTTGGATGGCGCAATAGGTACTCGAACAAGGATCACAGCATCATCAACGCACCATTTAAAGATTTGGATTGGAAGCGAGCGGAGGAAGCTGAATGGAAGGAGAGGAAGATAGCGCCTTATGAGTGGTAGCTGCTCAAGTATGCTGATGGTCACTCCAAAGATGGCAAGGTTGTAACGCACCTCTTGCTTTGAAGCACAGTCAAGAAGATACTAGCTTCACTATTCTGAACCCAAAGACCTAGCGTACTCGAATCACACGCTTCATGAGTCGATTTGATTTCTCAACCTCGACCTCCAACGGCGTCACTGACATTGCCACTACTCACACAACTCCAGCACCTGATGATGAAGAAACCCCGCCTTCAGAGAGCGACACGCGTGTTGATGAGCCCCAAGAAGGTGCTCTCTCCACTTCATACACAGCTTCCACATCGGTCAATGCAGGACCATCGTCGCAGATTCCACTGGCAGGACTTGATTCTGCTGCAGCATCAAGATCCACAGCAACTTTTACATCTCCACCCCACCTGCCGCATCAACTTCGTCATCTACGTCAACTTCGACATCATTATTGTCAACTGGGGAGTATTCGACGTCCACAATCACGTGTCGTAGAACCACCAGCAAAATTTGCAGCTCGGACAAGACCTATGTAGAGATTCGGAGCGGATAGAGTGCGATGTGAGTGTCTGCATGTTCCTGGAGCGTTGTTGACGTCGTCTGCAAGCATGGATCGTAGATCAGAAGCGTAGATCATAGAAACGGAACGCCGATCTTAGATCCGGCGCGTCCGATCTTAGCCTTGGAACGTCCGATCTCAGACAGCGAAGCGCCGATCTTGGATCCCACAGACGATTGGAGCCACAGCAACGCAGGGTACGCGTTTGTCCAGCCAAACCGGTCGCAGATGTGCTCAGAAGAAGTCTCCTCCGATCAATGGCCGGGTACGCAAAAACTGGGAGCACTCTGAAATCGGAGATCGACTCGGCGTCAGGTCGTGAATCTGACGCCTCTGCCTTTAACACGTGTGCGCGCCAACGATTAGGACGCAAGCAGCACGTGGTTGCCACGGGAACACCCGTGGGCTTGCACGGCGGGAAGCGGGTCGCCGCAACAGGCCGGGAGATTGGTCGGGTCTGTTTAACGACGCCTCCTATTGGTTACGGGGTTGAGAGGTTGACTGCACGGGCTTGCTACACCGTCAGGCTGCTGTTCGCACACTAATTGTGGGGTAGAAGGGAAATTCAGGGGTATTATCCTCTGTGTCCTACGATATGCATGCCTACTGGATTCTCTGCCTCTCCTTTACCTTCGATCGGTCGACCTAACCGACTCTCGCTTGCTTATCTTCAAGGATTCGCTTGTGATGCCTGAGATCCGAGCCCAAGATCTAAGATAGGGCCTGTGATCTAAGATCGGGCATCAAAGGTCTAGGATCCGAGCCTTAGATCTAAGAACGGTCAGCGATAATTGATCTTCAGCGCTCTTCACCCGTTACTGATGCTTGACGTGGGCTTGGGGGCGATAATCTGAGCGTAGAAGCTAAGATCGGGCGATAGAACCGGAGATTAGGGTCCTCGAACCGGAGATTGGAGCCAGAAATCTTAGATCGAGTTTTCTCACACGGCATCCTGCGCCTCGTCGTCCCTTCAACCAAACTGTTGAGTATCTCTGCACCTTGTGTTGGCTATCCTTGGGGGTGTGTCTTTTTGCCGTCGAAGATCTTCGCATCACATCAAGGATCGAGAAGCAAAACCGAAGATCCGTGCGCAGAATCTGAGATTGAGGCGTTGAATCGAAGATCTGAGGTTGCCTGCGACCCGCTGTGGTAGTTCACTGCTTCTGCCTTGTTAATAGTGTCCGTACTCACTCTTATACAACGATCAGCTGGCAGATCGCTCTTGATCTAGGATTTCCCAATGCTGATCTTTGATCAGGGCGCCGTTGTGCCAGTTCTGGCCTTCCACACATGTCGCATGTTCTCTCGATGCCCTGTCGACGAGCGTGGTAATTTTTCACCTCGCTCTACCACAGCCGCCTCTTCCACGTAGATAGTGAAAGATTCGCTGTCTGCGTGGATGCTTACAGCCCATTTCCCGAGGGACGTCACGGCCGCACTTGTGCTGCTGTAGTTGGTGATGAGCGCTCGGACACCTTCACCATCATGCTCAGCAGCGCCTAGTGCCACACTTCCGCCGTCAGGCGACCATCACGCAGCGCCAGGCGCTCGCGGTGGGAGCGTCGTTCGACCCCGAGGCTGCCGCAGCCGCAACCGACCCCTCAGGTGCGCGAGCCTCGTTGCTCGACGTGTTGAGCTTACACTCGTTGCTGATTCTCCCCGTTGCGCTGTATCCTCGCACTCTGTCTTCTTGACGTCTACAGACTCGATGGGCAGCTCAGCGGGACCTCCGCGCGATGCAGGTGTCGCCCGCGCAAGTCCGCAGAGTTCCACCGTGAGGAAAATCCCTCTCCCGGCTATTTCTGCTATGATTTTTGGCGACAACTGTTCGGTGGGCATCCTCGAGTCGATAGGCGATGCAGCTGTCCTGAATGACATTGCTGAAGCCACCGAAGGGGTGTCGTCAGCCCGCGGGTCGCTCGATCCTAGCTTTCCAGCCTTCGATCTTGGCTTGTCGTCCGATCTCAGCCCAGCGGCATCTGATCTTAGACCCATGGTGCCTGATCTTGGATCTGTTACTGCTGTGCGGTCTTCCATTCGTGTTGAGTCAGTGGTTACTGCTGCATTGAAGCTCGTCGCACCGCGTGGACATCCACGACCTACCGCTCAAAATGCGCAAGTGATCAACACGGCGCTGACATCTGAAGTACGATCTTGGGTTTTCTCTTGCTGAAGTGTCTCGATCTTAGACTGACATCTCTTTTGGCATTGCTTCTTTCGTTCAGAGCGCCACGATCAACCTGACTGGGTCTGTTTAGGTGAAAACAAAATCAAGATCGAAGATCTGAGCAGAGGAAAGACTTCTGGGCTAAGATCTCTGCCTCCAATCCAGATGATGGAGTACTCACTATCGAAGATCGACTGACTCCCACTGACCAGACCCCGTTGCCGTTCATTTCCTCCCGCAAAGGACCCAACGATCGCTCGATCTCCGACTACGCAGCAGCTCAGGACGCTGATCGACGTGCGGATCACGTTCTAATCGCACATCCAGCTTCCGTATCAACGGTACCCGAAGATCTTGGCCTCACGCAACCTGCTGATACTTCCCAAGAGCCAATATAATCTATACCAAGGGACTAAACCTTAGGAGGACCTAGCTGCTTTACTTCCAAAGGCCCCGATCACGTTTTCGCTAGATAACTCAAATCCTTCTGGAATCGGCTTTACAAGTTCAACCGCGAGAACATTCACCACTTGATCGTTGTATTGACAGCTTCAGAAGAGCGAAAGCAGCGTCACACCCACGCCAAGGACATGTACTTTCGGCTTTTGGATTCGACCGCAGATTTGATGCATCATGGGTTCGCAGACGTCGATCTGCTGCTGGAGCCGGCGTTCTTGCGTTATCTGCATACGCCGATGCCGGTGTTCGTTGACGGAGTTACGTCGGAGAAGATTGCGAAGCACGTCACCAAAGCCAACAAGCGTTGGCCCGAGCGCACGTATCATCTTGCTTGGTCGGAGCTGCATGTGTCGGCCCACCCTCTTATTGGTAAGCGGTTCGTCGGCAAGTTCGACGAGCAAGGGTGAAGCGAGGATCCAGTCGTCGGCGGTGCCCTGGACTTGCGTCTGTTGCGTGTGTTAGCGATTGCTTAACACTTCTAACACGATTTCCTCTCGTTGAACGTCATCTTGTTGTCTTCTCACTTGTTTCTTTCACTTTGACAATCTTAGCCAATTTTGGGTTGTTAGTGAGCTTGTTCATCTTCTTCGCCGTCAACAGCTTCCATTCTGCCGCGCGCCTTGAGTCGCTCTTCGAATTCGAAGATCAGAGCACCACAGTTGAGCGAATCTTCACTCGTCCACTCGTCTGAGTATTCTCCCTTCCAGACGACGAGGTATTCGCCGATTCGCTGTCCATAACGCCGCTTGATGAGTCTAAGGTCGAGGATGGCTTAAACCTCGTATTCATCGTCTTCAGCTCGCGGTTCCCAGCTATCTTGAGGCAGAAGTGCTTCATCAATGTCAAACTGATCTTCGTACACGCGTTGAAGTTTCACTCGGGAGATGTGTGCCGGAAAGAACCTGTAGTCTAGGCTTCCAGCTTCGAGTTGAAGCATGTAGTCGCCCATACGATTAGTGACCCTGATTGGGCCATACCAAGGGACTCTCTTGCGCTGTCCCTTTCCGAGAAAATAGAGTAGATCGTCTTCACCAACATCATATCGATCTGCTATCTTAGAGCTCGCATCGACGTCTTCGGTAGTCAGATCTTTGATTTTGCCGAGGATAAAAGACTTCAGATCTTTGATCCACTTCTCTTCATCATTACCTTAGCGGTTACGATCGACACGAATGCATTGTGTAGCGAGCAGATCTTCGGTCTTCTGTTCCCGACGATTGCCTCGACTCGTCATTACTACTGATCTCCACGGCTCTTGATCTGAGATAAGGACTTCGTCGAGGCGATTGAGTGTGCGAAGATCTTCAAACTCGGACTTGTCGACGGTTTCACCACACTCACGCTGCATCGACTTTTCGGTGAAATGACCTGCGGCTGCATTGAAGTCACGCTTCATGCGAACAAGCGAAACCTTGGTAAAACGCTCGATTTTACGCGATGCGTCGATCCAAAACAATTTTAAACCCGAAGTTCGACATTCAATCTCCCCTCGAATATGACCAACCTTGAGTCCCTGACGACAATAACTTGGTATAACCTAAGATCAGTAGCGATCTCAAGCCCCGAGAGCAATCCACGGTACTCAGCTTCGTTGACCGTTACGTCAGGCGTGGATACCGACCGCGCTTCAACGACCTGCCACACTGTGAGCTTCCACACGATCGCAGCGTACGATCCTCGGCTTCGCTTTGGCTTTGCCGAACTATCGAAGGAAATCACGTAGGTTCCTTCGTTAGGATCGACCATAGACACGGCAGGATCTATGATCGAGCGACGAATGACCCTTCGCGGCTTAATTGAATCGAGTAAACTGTCGATCTTTGATTCAGGCGTCACCGAGGCTGCAAGGAGACCGCAGATCTTCTCCTCACCCTTAGGTATCTTCTCTACAGTGAGATCCCAGGGTGAAACAATGGCAACCCATTGCTGCAGCCGACCTTGGAGACCCAAAATAGCCAGCTCAGTGTAGAATGCCGTGCAAAAACGCGGATCGACCGTCCCTTAAAACCATGTTATCCTTAAAACCATGTTATAGCAAAGATCGACTACCTTTTGCAGCGCCAACACTTCTTTCTCTACCGGATCAACTCGTACCTCGTGGCTCTTAAGCACACGACTTGCAAATCGTACCGGGATCCATACTCCATCTTGTTCTTGCTTCAAAGGTCCTGAGATCGCCCAGGCACAAATATACACCACGATCACAACCTCTTTCGTAGGATTGAAGTGGCGAGGTAGCGGCGTATTGATCACTTTCTCCTTCAAAGCTTCGAACGCTGTCTCATGCTTCTTCAGGTCGTCCGATCTTAGCTTAAAGTCGGATTCGGTGAGCTCGTAGATGATTGCAGCGTACACACCGAAGTACTCGATGAACTTGTTGTAGTAATTCAGCGATCCTAGGAAATACTGCATCCCTTTCAAAGATCTTGGGAACGACAGGTCCCGTAACACCACGGGTGGGTCTTAAACACGTCCAGGCTGACTTCGTGACCAAGATACTCAACATTCCACTTTCCGAAGAAGTTTTTTTTAATGCTGATCGACACCACCCACTGATCACAGGCCTCCAGCAGTTTCTCGACCATCTCACAAAGATCATCCCACGTAGCTGCTCCCATGTCATCGATGTATGATCTTCGCTGTAGCACCGATCTTGATTTATGGGAGCAGGAACTCCATCAATCAAGACATTTGCATCCGATCTTTGATCATCTTCAAGCTCGAGTCCAAGAACACCGTAGATCGCGTTGTCTATCAAACACAGGTAGATTTGTGATGCGTTCTTGAGATCAAACGGCATACGAGTTCACTGGTACAGGCCGAATGGAGTGATGAAAGCTGAGATCAGTTTGGCGCGTTCAGTCATACAAACCACCCAGAATCCACTTGCCATATACGATGAGCAAAACCACAGCATAGCGTCCAGATTCTCGAGTATATTATTGACAAGCGGCATGCTATACACCATCAGTCGAGTCAAATTGTAGACTGAGCGGTAATCAATACACAACCGGATGTCGACGCCGTTTTTCTTCATGACGACAACGATCGGTGACGCCCAAGGAGACTCCGACACCTCTATGATCTTAGAGTTGAGCAGACCTCTGATCAGCTCGCGTAACGTCTTGAGAATCTTAGGTGTGAGATTGCGGACCCTCTGTTAATAAGTTTAGCATCACCGACGTCAATATCGCCGATTGCCCCCTTGGCAGGCGGCGAGAGAGCAATTCTTTTGCCGATGCAAAGATGTTGATTAACCCGCACGATGTCCTTCATCTTCTCAATGTTCTCTGGGGGTATTGATCGTACGATCTCCGACTTGAATGTCGTCGCGAGTAACTCACTTCAGATGGGTATATATAGAGCACCATGGTAACTGCGACACCGTCGCTTCGCAACGGGACCACAAACAAGCGATTGAGCTTGAACAGACCGTCCCAATGGATTCAGGAGGGGGGGGGTTACACCGGGAACCATCCCACCGCGCACACAGAGCCCAATGACTACCAGCATGCAGAGTCATGTTCACAGCACGACCGCGTCCTTTCAGTCGACAATACAAAGTGTATGTATTATCTGATACGTATTGACGAGACTCGCCTGATACGGATACAACTGCAATGAAGTGAAATAAGCAGCCGACTTCATCTGCATTGGAGAACTGAATCTGTACAGCATGGATAAGTCCAGCTTCGAAGTCGCACACAACTTCGGCTGGCTCCATTCTCTGATCACTAACTTGGATAACTAAGAGTAGGATGTCCCAGTAGGTGTCCGTCGTCTTAGTTGACGCTAGTACGTAGTAAAGTGGAACGTTAAATCCAGTCACTCGGTCGTGGACCATTAGAATGACATATTGACGAAATCCTCGAGGCACACACCGAAACATGCCGTCAATGAACACTGTTGTGCCTGCGCCCAGCCAATGATTCTAGGTACTGTGGAGCACTCATGATTCTGCTATGTACTGTGGAGCACTCTGGCAGGGAGATGTGGAACAGAATGAAGTTCAGGTCTTGGTCACGAACGCGAGATAAGGGCGGGGCCTCAATGCGTCCATGAATATTGCCACCAAAACGACGAGCCCGCGCGCGATACACCCAGCTGACCACTTGCTGTTAGGTTAGCGCGCGCAATGCCCCATTCACATCTTGGTAAAACTCTTCGTCCACCATGTTTCACACTAACGCGGGGGTGGCAAGATAGGCTAAAACAAGGCGATCAACTGCCTCGCCCATCTCAGCTGACACGTCGCGGATCTCTTCGGTCTGCACAGCAACGCGCTGGCATGTGTGCTCAAGAACGCTTACCTACTCGCGTCTAGCTGCTACATACTCGATCTTGGCTTGACACCCTGTTGATTGGTACACTCTGCATCGCTACACAACCTTGCGCAGCGATGCCCACGCTCTCGTGTACTGGAAACCGTTGATTTTGACAGCAGTGCTCTGTGTTGAGGTCCAATGCGATCCCACGTTGATTACGCTCATCGATTACGTCAACTCGTGGGTACGAGATTGTGGGTACAAGATGGGATCCACGTGGCGCCCTCTGATTGGCTGCCGTGAATCAGCATCCAGGAAAAGATCAAGTAGAGTGAACCCAGTAAAGGACAGGCAGGCTTAGAGGTAGCAAGTAGTTGCGAACTAAGGACCTCAATCGAATCACTTTCGAATCTTCCTTCTACCCCTCAAGTGGTCTTCGCTCCGGTCTTCTGTCCAAGTGAAGAACTCCCTCCGCTCCGTCCAAGCTTCGTGTCCAGGACCTCACTACCTCCAACAGGTTATGAGCCCAAGCACCATGTCCTCTGCGCAAGACGCCTCGACCAAGGTCTCCATCGACAAGTTCAACGGGGACAACTACGCGACTTGGAGCCGCTACATGCGTGGCGTGTTCCTGACCAAGTCGACGTGGCATGTCGTGAACCGCGAGACGACTCCCAGCTTCACGGATCCGCGGGCCAAGGACGACTACGTCAAGGCAAGCAGCATCGCGTTCGGCTTGATGCTGCTCCACATGGACGCGGACTACCATCACGTGGTCGACGACTGTGAGGAAGCCTGGGTGGCGTGGGAGCGCTTGAAGACCCTCTACGGTGGATCGCAGAAGGCTGGTCGCATCTACTTGAAGCAACAGCTCTTCAGCATGGAGATGGCGGAAGACGGCAATGTGTTGCATCATTGCAATGAAGCTCTCAACATCAGCACCAAGCTCAGCAGCATCGGCGCCAAGATGGAGGACGAAGATGTGGCGATCTGCTTGTTGCGCAGTCTCCCCAAGAGCTACGAGAACGTCGTGCTCAACTTGGAGATGAGCAATGCTGAGCTGCGAACACGAGACACTGTGAAGGTGCTCACGAATGAGCATATCAAGCGGCAAGGCGAGAAGACTCTGGCGATGAAGACTGAAGACGCGACCAAGGCGTTCAGTGTCGACCGAGAGCCTCGCCAGTGCACGTACTGCGGCAAGATGGGGCACTTGGTTGACAAGTGCTGGACCAAACAGAAGGACGAGAACCGAGGAGGTCCGAGACGCGGCGGCAATGGCCGTGGACGCGGGGCCAACAGCGCACAGTGGAGGAACGACGACTACGACTACGACAACCAGCGAGTTGCGTTTGCGGTTTCCCTCGAGTGCGGAGTTTCGACGGGCGGGAAGATGAAGGTGCCCGGGATGTGGGCGGTCGACAGCGGCGCAACGCACCACATCTGCAACGACAAGACCAAGTTCGCCAGCCTGATTGAGCGAGATGACGGCGAACTATCGGTGGCCAACGGCAACAAGGCGGCAATCAAGGGTGTGGGAAGCATCTTCGAGCGAGTGCTTCTGCCCAACGGTGAAGAGCGCGAGATCGAGATCAAGGACGCGCTGTATGTTCCCGACATGAGCAAGAATCTTCTGTCGGTGCGGCAACTCAACAAGAGTGACCAGTTCCAAGTGATCTTTGACGGCACCAAGATGCATGTTGCGCGCAAGGCTTCGAAGCAAGTGGTGGCGACGGCAGACCTCGTTGACGGGCTCTACTGGCTTCGCACGCCTCAGCGATCGGCTAACGCAGCAAGCAGTGGAAGAGCTGTTGATCTGCACGCGCGTATGGGTCACGCTCCAGTCGAGGTGCTTCGCAAGATGGTCGACAACGGAATGATCAAGGACGCGAAGCTACCCTCGAGCTCGAGTGGACCAAGCGTGTGCCGCGGCTGTCAAGAAGGAAAGATGGTTCAAAGGCCATTCCCAAGCAACCGCGACAAGCTCCACTACGATACGTTCGAGTTGCTCCACTTCGACATCTGCGGACCCATGGAAGAAGACTCTCTGGGTGGAAGCAAATACCTGCTGCTGATCGTCGACGAAGCGAGTGGATGCATGAAGGGATTCTGTCTGCGTGCCAAGTCGGAGAGCGAGGACTGCATCAAGACGTACATCACCAAGGTCCAGAACCAGTTCGGCAAGAAAGTCAAGTTTGTACGTCATGATGGAGCGCGTGAGTTCGCGACCAACTCGCTCAAGATGTTCTACGAAGACGAAGGCATCGAGCAGCAAACGACGGTTCCCTACGCGCACCAGACCAACGGCACGGCAGAGCGAGCCATCCGGACAATCGTCACGATCGGCCGCAGCATGCTCCACCATGCCAAGATGGACAAGATCTTCTGGGCTGAGGCAGCGATGACAGCCATCTACGTCAAGAATCGCCTACCGTCTCCCAAATTCCAGCACAAGACTCCGTTCGAGATTCTGTACAAGTCCAAGCCAAGTGTGAAGCACATGCGTGTGTTCGGTTGTCGCGCTTACGTGCTGACTCCGAAAGAGAAGTGGCTCAAGTGGGACCCGAAGTCTCGTGCTGGGTTGTTCGTCGGATACGAGGAAGCGTCAAAGGCCTATCGGGTTTATGACATCGAGGCGGGGCAGGTGGTCATCAGTCGCGATGTCACCTTCGACGAATCGACTTTCGGCTTCTTCTCAGCGCCCTCCGATGAAGACGTGGAAGATCTCGCCTTCGACTCTCTCGAAATTGCCGAAGATGGACCAGGACAAACGGACTACACGCAGGCGGGGAAGCGCAAGAGCCGATCGGCAACTGAAGATGACACTACTGGAAGATCGCGGGCTGTTCGACACCGAGTTGGATTGGAAGAAGCAAGTGCGCCGCGTAGTTCTCCCTCGCGCCAAGAAGACGAAGAAGAAAAATCTGGCGGCCAACACGACGACTCGGACCCCTCGACTCCTCCTGTGTTTTGGCGAGCAAGCGCCAACGCTGTTGAAGCCTCCGACCTCTCCGAGCCAACTACATTCGAAGAAGCGGTGAACGGTCCGGATCAAGCTCACTGGCGCAAAGCGATTCGCGCGGAGCTGGAGTCGATGCGACTTCGAGGAGTCTTTCGTGCGGCCAAGCTTCCAACGGGACAACGCGCCATCGGCACCAAGTGGGTATTCAAGATCAAGCGAAAGGCCGACGGATCCATCGAGAAGTACAAGGCACGCCTCGTGGCCAAGGGATTCAAGCAGAAGTACGGCATCAACTACACGGAGACGTTCTCGCCCGTGGTCAAGTACGCGATGCTGCGCATCGTGATCGCGCTCATCGTCTTCTTCGGTTGGCAACTCGATCAACTGGACGTGGTGACGGCATTCTTATACGGCGTGATGAAGGAGGTCGTGTACTGTGTGATTCCAGAAGGCATCGAGCTGGACAGTGGCTTCGACTGCCTTGAGCTGGTGAAGGCGATCTACGGCCTCAAGCAAGCTTCGCGTGTGTGGAACGAGACCTTCGACGAGTTTGTGTGCTCCATCGGCTTCCAAGTCTCTGCGTTCGACCCGTGCCTCTACATCAAGATCGTCAACGACCACTGCGTGCTCATCTTGGTCTACGTCGACGATGTTCTGGTGACGGGAAGCTCGATCGAGCTGATTGCACGCACCAAGTATGATCTGAAGATGCGCTTCGAGATGACCGATAGCAGCAAGTGTGCGTTCGTGCTCGGCATCGAGTTGATCTATGGACCCGATGGAAGCATCACTCTGTGCCAGCGACGCTACATCAACGACATCCTCACGCGTTTCAACATGCTCCAGTGCAAGGCTGTGGTGAGTCCGGTCGACATGAGTTCGCGTCTGGTTCCAAGCGACGCATCTACCAAGGTGAACGCTCCATTTCGGGAAGCGGTCGGCGCCTTGATGCATCTGATGACAGCGACTCGACCGGACATCGCGTTCGCCGTGGGTTATGTATCGCGCTTCATGGAGAACCCGCAAGAAGAGCACTGGGTTGCGGTCAAGCGTATCTTTCGCTACTTGCAAGGCACCAAGGACCACGGAATCTGCTTCAAGCCCGGCAACGTCATCGACTTTCGCGGCTACTCCGACGCCGACTGGGCTGGTGACCTCGCAGACCGCAAGTCAACATCCGGCTACACTTTCGTGTTGATGGGCGCGCCGGTCAGTTGGGGAAGCAAGAAGCAGTCAAGTGTATCTCTGTCGACAAGCGAAGCGGAGTACATCGCGCTCAGCCTGGCCATCCAAGAAGGCAAGTGGATTCATCGTGTGATTTGCGAGATCCTTGCGGCTGCGAACAAGTCGGGACCAGAGCTCGTGATCCGCGAAGACAACCAGTCATGCATCAAGATGACCAAGAACCCAGTCAACCACGGTCGCGCCAAGCACATCGACATCAAGTACCATCACATCCGCGACGAAGTCAAGCGTGGTGAAGTCAAGCTCGAGTACTGCGAGACTGCGACGATGCTGGCCGACATCATGACCAAGGCGCTCCCGGGACCTCGCCACACGGAACTCACGGCGGCTCTCGGCATCCATGGGACTTCGCATTGAGGGGGCGTGTTGAGGGTAGCCGGTTTGACCTGGACCGACTAGCCCGAGGCAGTCCAATGCGATCCCACGTTGATTACGCTCGTCGATTACGTCAACTCGTGGGTACGAGATTGTGGGTACAAGATGGGATCCACGTGGCGCCCTCTGATTGGCTGCCGTGAATCAGCATCCAGGAAAAGATCAAGTAGAGTGAACCCAGTAAAGGACAGGCAGGCTTAGAGGTAGCAAGTAGTTGCGAACTAAGGACCTCAATCGAATCACTTTCGAATCTTCCTTCTACCCCTCAAGTGGTCTTCGCTCCGGTCTTCTGTCCAAGTGAAGAACTCCCTCCGCTCCGCCCAAGCTTCGTGTCCAGGACCTCACTACCTCCAACACTCTGGCGATCGATGTCGTTGTTTAACACTGTATGCGCACCATTGATAGGGATAGACACAGCTCCTAGAGTCTCTTGGTTCTCCGCTGGCATAGTGTGCGTGGCCATAGATCGTCGTCTCTAGAACTTGGTTTGGCTTCGTGACAACTTGGACAGTGAGTCTGTGCTGAGGGTCGCAGCAAGAGCGGTTGGTCGCATGCTGTTGGTTACAGTCTATTTCAACTCGGAAGCCTTGCCTCATGCCCAGAAACGCCCCCCTTGCTCTGCAAGATCACATCGCGCACAACCTCCGACCCCATATTCAGACCCAGTCAAAATTTTCATAAGATTTGTATCATACCCTATATCAGGTGGTCAGGTCAGGCCGGTATACGACCTGATAAATATCTAACCCTCTGATCGACCCCAAGGCCACCACAGGAGCCACCTTTAAAATCCGCAACACCGTCGCAACCACCTTGGTATGGTTTTTTTGTGCCTGTCGTTACTTAAATCCAATTGATCTTTAGTGGTTTTAGCATCTGCACTAAGTGCCATCGCAGTGATGCCTCTCATCTTAGACTCCAACGTCTTTGGTCGTAGTAAGTAGATCTTTGGAGTGTAGTAGAAGGTTGCAGTAGGCCGTATTGGTTAGGCGAGGGTCAGGATGGCCTGAGCACGAGGTTCTCACTTCTAGATTGGCGAAGCCACTGACGAGGCCCTGGCGGGGGCCGAAACGCGTCTGACACGCGGTTAATAGAGAAGTCATTCACATGTCATCACTTCCCAATTCTTATATCGTTCCATCTTACGAGGACAGATAGAATCTAAAATCAACATGTTCGCACCAGAATTCATGAGGATCCTAACCCCAAGGCCGATATTCAGGCCCTTCAAAAAATATTTCGGGGTACTCGTTTGAATTCTTTCTATTACCGGCGCTTTTTACCCGATCTTTGGACAAACTGCTGCGAAGCGAGGGACTGATTACACATAGTTGGAGCAAACACGGGTCACCTTCTTGACAAAAGGATCTTCGTCAACCAAAACGTGTATTTAGGACTTTACCAGCGCTGATCGTGACTGTAACTTTGGTTGTCACTGGATCCTTCATGTCCAGCTAGCAGGCGATCTCGTTCGACCATCTATCCACATCTGGTGGTAGTATCCTAGCGTTTGGGCCTGGGTTGTACCAGGTCCAAATACGTTTGATCATGTCTTCGACGAGACATTTTCCCTGATCATGGATCTCGTCACGTGCGTGTTTGATCTCCGATCTTTGATTTCTAGATAGGTTTGATGCCTAATCTTCGTCAGACGAGCTCTGATCATAGAATTAGGGCTCCGATCTCTGGTCATCATTACTTGACGAGTCGTCCAACGCTATCACAGCACGGTTGCGTCTTCTAGAGCGAAGATTAGTCTTTCGACTCGATGATCTGTGTTGATCTTTGTTGAAGGTAGTGAGGTCTTGGACACGAAGCTTGGACGGAGCGGAGGGAGTTCTTCACTTGGACAGAAGACCGGAGCGAAGACCACTTGAGAGGTAGAAGGAAGATTCGAAAGTGATTCGATTGAGGTCCTTAGTTCGCAACTACTTGCTACCTCTAAGCCTGCCTGTCCTTTACTGGGTTCACTCTACTTGATCTTTTCCTGGATACTGATTCACGGCAGCCAATCAGAGGGCGCCACGTGGATCCCATCTTGTACCCACAATCTCGTACCCACGAGTTGGCGTAATCGACGGGCGTAATCATCGTGGGATCGCATTGGACTGCCTCGGGCTAGTCGGTCCAGGTCAAACCGGCTACCCTCAACACGCCCCCTCAATGCGAAGTCCCATGGATGCCGAGAGCCGCCGTGAGTTCCGTGTGGCGAGGTCCGGGGAGCGCCTTGGTCATGACGTCGGCCAGCATCGTCGCAGTCTCGCAGTACTCGAGCTTGACTTCACCACGCTTGACTTCGTCGCGGATGTGGTGGTACTTGATGTCGATGTGCTTGGCGCGACCGTGGTTGACTGGGTTCTTGGTCATCTTGATGCACGACTGGTTGTCTTCGCGGATCATAAGCTCTGGTCCCGACTTGTTCGCAGCCGCAAGGATCTCGCAAACCACGCGATGAATCCACTTGCCTTCTTGGATGGCCAGGCTGAGCGCGATGTACTCTGCTTCACTTGTCGACAGAGACACGCTTGACTGCTTCTTGCTTCCCCAACTGACCGGCGCGCCCATCAACATGAAGGTGTAGCCGGATGTCGACTTGCGATCAGCGAGGTCACCAGCCCAGTCAGCGTCGGAGTAGCCGCGAAAGTCGATGGCGTTGCCGGGCTTGAAGCAGATTCCGTGGTCCTTGGTCCCTTGCAAGTAGCGAAAGATGCGCTTGACCGCAACCCAGTGCTCTTCTTGCGGGTTCTCCATGAAGCGCGAGACGTAGCCCACAGCAAACGCGATGTCCGGTCGAGTCGCTGTCATCAGATGCATCAAGGCGCCGACCGCCTCCCGAAATGGAGCGTTCACCTTGGTAGATGCGTCGCTTGGAACCAGACGCGAGCTCATGTCGACCGGACTCACCACAGCCTTGCACTGGAGCATGTTGAAACGCGTGAGGATGTCGTTGATGTAGCGTCGCTGGCACAGTGTGATGCTTCCATCAGGTCCATAGACCAACTCGATGCCGAGCACGAACGCACACTTGCCGCTGTCGGTCATCTCGAAGCGCATCTTCAGATCATACTTGGTGCGTGCAATCAGCTCGATCGAGCTTCCCGTCACCAGAACGTCGTCGACGTAGACCAAGATGAGCACGCAGTGGTCGTTGACGATCTTGATGTAGAGGCACGGGTCGAACGCTGACACTTGGAAGCCGATGGAGCACACAAACTCGTCGAAGGTCTC
Organism: Phytopythium helicoides; assembly: GCA_024867545.1. Lineage (NCBI taxonomy): Eukaryota > Oomycota > Peronosporomycetes > Pythiales > Pythiaceae > Phytopythium > Phytopythium helicoides. The sequence continues at coordinate 384,412 of JANFNE010000043.1, forward strand.
GTTCCACACACGCGAAGCTTGCTTGAGGCCGTAGATCGCCTTCACCAGCTCAAGGCAGTCGAAGCCACTGTCCAGCTCGACGCCTTCTGGAACCACACAGTACACGACCTCCTTCATCACGCCGTATAAGAATGCCGTCACCACGTCCAGTTGATCGAGTTGCCAGCCGAAGAAGACGATGAGCGCGATCACGATGCGCAGCGTCGCGTACTTGACCACGGGCGAGAACGTCTCCGTGTAGTCGATGCCGTACTTCTGCTTGAATCCCTTGGCCACGAGGCGTGCCTTGTACTTCTCGATGGACCCATCGGCCTTTCGCTTGATCTTGAATACCCACTTGGTGCCGATGGCGCGTTGTCCCGTTGGAAGCTTGGCTGCACGAAAGACTCCTCGAAGTCGCATCGATTCCAGCTCCGCGCGAATCGCTTTGCGCCAGTGAGCTTGATCCGGACCGTTCACCGCTTCTTCGAATGTAGTTGGCTCGGAGAGGTCGGAGGCTTCAACAGCGTTGGCGCTTGCCCGCCAAAACACAGGAGGAGTCGAAGGGTCCGAGCCGTCGTGTTGGCCGCCAGATTTTTCTTCTTCGTCTTCTTGGCGCGAGGGAGAACTGCGCGGCGCACTTGCTTCTTCCAATCCAACTCGGTGTCGAACAGCCCGCGATCTTCCAGCAGTGTCATCTTCAGTTGCCGATCGGCTCTTGCGCTTCCCCGCCTGCGTGTAGTCCGTTTGTCCTGGTCCATCTTCGGCAATTTCGAGAGAGTCGAAGGCGAGATCTTCCACGTCTTCATCGGAGGGCGCTGAGAAGAAGCCGAAAGTTGATTCGTCGAAGGTGACATCGCGACTGATGACCACCTGCCCCGCCTCGATGTCATAAACCCGATAGGCCTTTGACGCTTCCTCATATCCGACGAACAACCCAGCACGAGACTTCGGGTCCCACTTGAGCCTCTTCTCTTTCGGAGTCAGCACGTAAGCGCGACAACCGAACACACGCATGTGCTTCACACTTGGCTTGGACTTGTACAGAATCTCGAATGGAGTCTTGTGCTGGAACTTGGGAGACGGTAGACGATTCTTGACGTAGATGGCTGTCATCGCTGCCTCAGCCCAGAAGATCTTGTCCATCTTGGCATGGTGAAGCATGCTGCGGCCGATCGTGACGATTGTCCGGATGGCTCGCTCTGCCGTGCCGTTGGTCTGGTGCGCGTAGGGAACCGTCGTTTGCTGCTCGATGCCTTCGTCTTCGTAGAACATCTTGAGCGAGTTGGTCGCGAACTCACGCGCTCCATCATGACGCACGAACTTGACCTTCTTGCCGAACTGGTTCTGGACCTTGGTGATGTACGTCTTGATGCAGTCCTCGCTCTCCGACTTGGCACGCAGACAGAATCCCTTCATGCATCCGCTGGCTTCGTCGACGATCAGCAGCAGATACTTGCTTCCACCCAGAGAGTCTTGTTCCATGGGTCCGCAGATGTCGAAGTGGAGCAACTCGAACGTGTCGTAGTGGCGCTTGTCGCGGTTGCTTGGAAATGGCCTCTGAACCATCTTTCCTTCTTGACAGCCGCGGCACACGCTTGGTCCACTCGAGCTCGAGGGTAGCTTCGCGTCCTTGATCATTCCGTTGTCGACCATCTTGCGAAGCACCTCGACTGGAGCGTGACCCATGCGCGCATGCAGATCAATCGCTCTTCCGCTGGTTGCCGCGTTAGCCGACCGCTGAGGCGTGCGAAGCCAATAGAGCCCGTCAACGAGGTCTGCCGTCGCCACCACTTGCTTCGAAGCCTTGTGCGCAACATGCATCTTGGTGCCGTCGAAGATCACTTGGAACTGGCCACTCTTGTTGATTTGCGGCACCGATAGAAGATTCTTGCTCATGTCGGGAACATACAGCGCGTTCTTGATCTCGATCTCGCGCTCTTCACCGTTGGGCAGAAGCACTCGCTCGAAGATGCTTCCCACACCCTTGATAGCAGCCTTGTTGCCGTTGGCCACCGATAGTTCGCCGTCGTCTCGCTCAATCAGGCTGGCGAACTTGGTCTTGTCGTTGCAGATGTGGTGCGTTGCGCCGCTGTCGACCGCCCACATCCCGGGCATCTTCTTGCCCGTCGAAACTCCGCACTCGAGGGAAACCGCAAACGCAACTCGCTGGTTGTCGTAGTCGTAGTCGTCGTTCCTCCATTGCGCGCTGTTGGCCCCGCGTCCACGGCCATTGCCGCCGCGTCTCGGACCTCCTCGGTTCTCGTCCTTCTGCTTGGTCCAGCACTTGTCAACCAAGTGCCCCATCTTGCCGCAGTAAGTACACTGGCGAGGCTCTCGGTCGACACTGAACGCCTTGGTCGCGTCTTCAGTCTTCATCGCCGGAGTCTTCTCGCCTTGCCGCTTGATATGCTCATTCGTGAGCACCTTCACAACGTCTCGCGTTCGTAGCTCTGCGTTGCTCATCTCCAAGTTGAGCACGACGTTCTCGTAGCTCTTGGGGAGACTGCGCAACAAGCAGATCGCCACATCTTCATCCTCCATCTTGGCACCGATGCTGCTGAGCTTGGCGCTGATGTTGAGGACTTCATTGCAATGATGCAACACATTGCCGCCTTCCGCCATCTCCATGCTGAAGAGCTGTCGCTTCAAGTAGATGCGACCCGCCTTCTGCGATCCACCGTAGAGGGTCTTCAAGCGCTCCCACGCCACCCAGGCTTCCTCACAGTCGTCGACCACGTGATGGTAGTCCGCGTCCATGTGGAGCAGCATCAAGCCGAACGCGATGCTGCTTGCCTTGACGTAGTCGTCCTTGGCCCGCGGATCCGTGAAGCTCGGAGTCGTCTCGCGGTTCACGACATGCCACGTCGACTTGGTCAGGAACACGCCACGCATGTAGCGGCTCCAAGTCGCGTAGTTGTCCCCGTTGAACTTGTCGATGGAGACCTTGGTCGAGGCGTCTTGCGCAGAGGACATGGTGCTTGGGCTCATAACCTGTTGAAGGTAGTGAGGTCTTGGACACGAAGCTTGGACGGAGCGGAGGGAGTTCTTCACTTGGACAGAAGACCGGAGCGAAGACCACTTGAGAGGTAGAAGGAAGATTCGAAAGTGATTCGATTGAGGTCCTTAGTTCGCAACTACTTGCTACCTCTAAGCCTGCCTGTCCTTTACTGGGTTCACTCTACTTGATCTTTTCCTGGATACTGATTCACGGCAGCCAATCAGAGGGCGCCACGTGGATCCCATCTTGTACCCACAATCTCGTACCCACGAGTTGGCGTAATCGACGGGCGTAATCATCGTGGGATCGCATTGGACTGCCTCGGGCTAGTCGGTCCAGGTCAAACCGGCTACCCTCAACAATCTTCGTCCTGATTATGCTTTGACTTCATCACTGATGCTTGTACTTTTGGCTTTTGACGGTGAGTGGTTGTTGGCTTACCCAATTTTAAATTTGGACGTCGATCCACAAGATGCGCTTGGCGTTCTTTTTTTTTGTCTTTCAAACTTCGTAGCTGTTGATTTTCTTCCGTTCATCAGAACGGCGGATTGATACGAGCACTTTTTTGAGAGCATCGATGTCGGGTATACAGAGCGGTGTCAACGCCTTGACCATTTCCTAATCTTGGACAGAGCTCAGATACTGTTCCTTGTGCTCTCTGGCTTTGACGCCGTGATCATAGTTGTGATTGGCGCGTCGAGCCTGGGCGTTTAGACATTACAAATAGTCCACAAAGTCTTCGGTAGACATACAACGCATCTCGTAGTACTTGTGTAGTGGGGATATGGCGTCACCACTGAACTCCGATTGGAATTCCTCCAACAAAAACCTTCAGGTGGCGATCGTCGTATTCTTCAGCTGGCAATACCAATTCTTAGCTGGACCTTCAAGCAAAGCAGGAAATTCCATGCACATTTTATCTGCTGTCAACTCATCACGCAGAAATGCAGCCTTGACTGATAATAACCAGTTGCAAACGTTGACATTGACTTTACTTTAGTCCTTGGTTGTTAACAACTTCAGATCGGCAGTCGCAGATCCTTAGTAGCGGGCTTATGCAAAAGTACGTGGCGGAGGCTGGTAACCGTCGAAGATGTCCGATCTGTCGTCCACATCATCATCCTGAGTTTCCGCAGATATGAACACTGCTGTATTGGCCGTCAAACGTGACATTGCTGCCCTGATCTTAGATTCTATTTCGGCCCTTGTCGACTAGTCGTGAATTGACGAGCGATCTTCGTTTCTTGATTATTATTTTTTGCTGGTCACTTTGGCTTTGACGCTCTAACCCTAGGTTCCTGTGCTTGCCAGTCTTGGATTTCGTCCTCGATCTTAGATCTGATACTTGGATCTCTGAGATCGGGTTCTCTTTTAGACCGATCTTCATCTGAGGGGGTACGAGTTTAGCGATCAGCGCCTCACTACCTTCAACCGGTTATGAGCCCAAGCACCATGTCCTCTGCGCAAGACGCCTCGACCAAGGTCTCCATCGACAAGCTCAACGGAGACAACTACGCGATTTGAAACCGCTACATGTGTGGCGTGTTCCTGACCAAGTCGACGTGGCATGTCGTGAACCGCGAGACGACTCCCAGCTTCACGGATCCGCGGGCCAAGGACGGCTATGTCAAGGCAAGCAACATCGCGTTCGGTCTGATGCTGCTCCACATGGACGCGGACTATCATCACGTGGTCGACGACTGTGAGGAAGCCTGGGTGGCGTGGGAACGCTTGAAGACCCTCTACGGTGGATCGCAGAAGGCTGGTCGCATCTACTTGAAGCAACAGCTCTTCAGCATGGAGATGGCGGAAGACGGCAATGTGTTGCATCATTGCAATGAAGCTCTCAACATCAGCACCAAGCTCAGCAGCATCGGCGCCAAGATGGAGGACGAAGATGTGGCGATCTGCTTGTTGCGCAGTCTCCCCAAGAGCTACGAGAACGTCGTGCTCAACTTGGAGATGAGCAACGCAGAGCTACGAACGCGAGACGTTGTGAAGGTGCTCACGAATGAGCATATCAAGCGGCAAGGCGAGAAGACTCCGGCGATGAAGACTGAAGACGCGACCAAGGCGTTCAGTGTCGACCGAGAGCCTCGCCAGTGCACGTACTGCGGCAAGATGGGGCACTTGGTTGACAAGTGCTGGACCAAACAGAAGGACGAGAACCGAGGAGGTCCGAGACGCGGCGGCAATGGCCGTGGACGCGGGGCCAACAGCGCACAGTGGAGGAACGACGACTACGACTACGACAACCAGCGAGTTGCGTTTGCGGTTTCCCTCGAGTGCGGAGTTTCGACGGGCAAGAAGATGCCCGGGATGTGGGCGGTCGACAGCGGCGCAACGCACCACATCTGCAACGACAAGACCAAGTTCGCCAGCCTGATTAAGCGAGATGACGGCGAACTATCGGTGGCCAACGGCAACAAGGCGGCAATCAAGGGTGTTGGAAGCATCTTCGAGCGAGTGCTTCTGCCCAACGGTGAAGAGCGTGAGATTGAGATCAAGAACGCGCTGTATGTTCCCGACATGAGCAAGAATCTTCTATCGGTGCCGCAAATCAACAAGAGTGGCCAGTTCCAAGTGATCTTTGACGGCACCAAGATGCATGTCGCGCGCAAGGCTTCGAAGCAAGTGGTGGCGACGGCAGACCTCGTTGACGGGCTTTACTGGCTTCGCACGCCTCAGCGATCGGCTAACGCGGCAACCAGTGGAAGAACGATTGATCTGCACGCGCGTATGGGTCACGCTCCAGTCGAGGTGCTTCGCAAGATGGTCGACAACGGAATGATCAAGGACGCGAAGCTACCCTCCAGTTCGAGTGGACCAAGCGTGTGCCGCGGCTGTCAAGAAGGAAAGATGGTCCAAAGGCCATTCCCAAGCAACCGCGACAAGCGCCACTACGACACATTCGAGTTGCTCCACTTCGACATCTGCGGACCCATGGAAGAAGACTCTCTGGGTGGAAGCAAGTATCTGCTGTTGATCGTCGACGAAGCCAGCGGATGCATGAAGGGATTCTGTCTGCGTGCCAAGTCGGAGAGCGAGGACTGCATCAAGACGTACATTACCAAGGTCCAGAACCAGTTCGGCAAGAAGGTGAAGTTCGTGCGTCATGATGGAGCGCGTGAGTTCGCGACCAACTCGCTCAAGATGTTCTACGAAGACGAAGGCATCGAGCAGCAAACGACGGTTCCCTACGCGCACCAGACCAACGGCACGGCAGAGCGAGCCATCCGGACAATCGTCACGATCGGCCGCAGCATGCTTCACCACGCCAAGATGGACAAGATCTTCTGGGCTGAGGCAGCGATGACAGCCATCTACGTCAAGAATCGTCTTCCGTCTCCCAAGTTCCAGCACAAGACTCCGTTCGAGATTCTGTACAAGTCCAAGCCAAGTGTGAAGCACATGCGTGTGTTTGGTTGTCGCGCTTACGTGCTGACTCCGAAAGAGAAGCGACTCAAATGGGACCCGAAGTCTCGTGCTGGGTTGTTCGTCGGATACGAGGAAGCGTCAAAGGCCTATCGGGTTTATGACATCGAGGCGGGGCAGGTGGTCATCAGTCGCGATGTCACCTTCGACGAATCGACTTTCGGCTTCTTCTCAGCGCCCTCCGATGAAGACGTGGAAGATCTCGCCTTCGACTCTCTCGAAATTGCCGAAGATGGACCAGGACAAACGGACTACACGCAGGCGGGGAAGCGCAAGAGCCGATCGGCAACTGAAGATGACACTACTGGAAGATCGCGGGCTGTTCGACACCGAGTTGGATTGGAAGAAGCAAGTGCGCCGCGTAGTTCTCCCTCGCGCCAAGAAGACGAAGAAGAAAAATCTGGCGGCCAACACGACGACTCGGACCCCTCGACTCCTCCTGTGTTTTGGCGAGCAAGCGCCAACGCTGTTGAAGCCTCCGACCTCTCCGAGCCAACTACATTCGAAGAAGCGGTGAACGGTCCGGATCAAGCTCACTGGCGCAAAGCGATTCGCGCGGAGCTGGAATCGATGCGACTTCGAGGAGTCTTTCGTGCGGCCAAGCTTCCAACGGGACAACGCGCCATCGGCACCAAGTGGGTATTCAAGATCAAGCGAAAGGCCGACGGATCCATCGAGAAGTACAAGGCACGCCTCGTGGCCAAGGGGTCAAGCAGAAGTACGGCATCAACTACACGGAGACGTTCTCGCCCGTGGTCAAGTACGCGACGCTGCGCATCGTGATCGCGCTCATCGTCTTCTTCGGTTGGCAGCTCGATCAACTGGATGTGGTGACGGCATTCTTATACGGCGTGATGAAGGAGGTCGTGTACTGTGTGATTCCAGAAGGCATCGAGCTGGACAGTGGCTTCGACTGCCTTGAGCTGGTGAAGGCGATCTACGGCCTCAAGCAAGCTTCGCGTGTGTGGAACGAGACCTTCGACGAGTTTGTGTGCTCCATCGGCTTCCAAGTCTCTGCGTTCGACCCGTGCCTCTACATCAAGATCGTCAACGACCACTGCGTGCTCATCTTGGTCTACGTCGACGATGTTCTGGTGACGGGAAGCTCGATCGAGCTGATTGCACGCACCAAGTATGATCTGAAGATGCGCTTCGAGATGACCGATAGCAGCAAGTGTGCGTTCGTGCTCGGCATCGAGTTGATCTATGGACCCGGTGGAAGCATCACTCTGTGCCAGCGACGCTACATCAACGACATCCTCACGCGTTTCAACATGCTCCAGTGCAAGGCTGTGGTGAGTCCGGTCGACATGAGTTCGCGTCTGGTTCCAAGCGACGCATCTACCAAGGTGAACGCTCCGTTTCGGGAAGCGGTCGGCGCCTTGATGCATCTGATGACAGCGACTCGACCGGACATCGCGTTTGTGGGCTACGTATCGCGCTTCATGGAGAACCCGCAAGAAGAGCACTGGGTTGCAGTCAAGCGTATCTTTCGCTACTTGCAAGGCACCAAGGACCACGGAATCTGCTTCAAGCCCGGCAACGTCATCGACTTTCGCGGCTACTCCGACGCCGACTGGGCTGGCGACCTCGCTGATCGCAAGTCGACATCCGGCTACACCTTCATGTTGATGGGCGCGCCGGTCAGTTGGGGAAGCAAGAAGCAGTCAAATGCGTCGCTGTCGACAAGCGAAGCAGAGTATATCGCGCTCAGCCTGACCATCCAAGAAGGCAAGTGGATTCATCGCGTGATTTGCGAGATCCTTGCGGCTGCGAACAAGTCGGGACCAGAGCTCGTGATCCGCGAAGACAACCAGTCGTGCATCAAGATGACCAAGAATCCGGTCAACCACGGTCGCGCCAAGCACATCGACATCAAGTACCATCACATCCGCGACGAAGTCAAGCGTGGTGAAGTCAAGCTCGAGTACTGCGAGACTGCGACGATGCTGGCCGACATCATGACCAAGGCGCTCCCGGGACCTCGCCACACGGAACTCACGGCGGCTCTCGGCATCCATGGGACTTCGCATTGAGGGGGCGTGTTGAGGGTAGCCGGTTTGACCTGGACCGACTAACCCGAAGCAGTCCATTGCGATCCCACGTTGATTACGCTCGTCGATTACGCCAACTCGTGGGTACGAGATTGTCGGTACAAGATGGGATCCACATGGCCCCCTCTGATTGACTCCTGTGAATCAGTAGGGGACAGGGAGGCTTTCGGGTAGCAATGTTGTTGGAGGTAGTGAGGTCTTGGACACGAAGCTTGGGGAGAGCGGAGGGAGTTCTTCACTTGGACAGAAGACCGGAGCGAAGACCACTTGAGGGGTAGAAGGAAGATTCGAAAGTGATTCGATTGAGGTCCTTAGTTCGCAACTACTTGCTACCTCTAAGCCTGCCTGTCCTTTACTGGGTTCACTCTACTTGATCTTTTCCTGGATACTGATTCACGGCAGCCAATCAGAGGGCGCCACGTGGATCCCATCTTGTACCCACAATCTCGTACCCACGAGTTGGCGTAATCGACGAGCGTAATCAACGTGGGATCGCATTGGACTGCCTCGGGCTAGTCGGTCCAGGTCAAACCGGCTACCCTCAACACGCCCCCTCAATGCGAAGTCCCATGGATGCCGAGAGCCGCCGTGAGTTCCGTGTGGCGAGGTCCCGGGAGCGCCTTGGTCATGATGTCGGCCAGCATCGTCGCAGTCTCGCAGTACTCGAGCTTGACTTCACCACGCTTGACTTCGTCGCGGATGTGATGGTACTTGATGTCGATGTGCTTGGCGCGACCGTGGTTGACCGGATTCTTGGTCATCTTGATGCACGACTGGTTGTCTTCGCGGATCACGAGCTCTGGTCCCGACTTGTTCGCAGCCGCAAGGATCTCGCAAATCACACGATGAATCCACTTGCCTTCTTGGATGGTCAGGCTGAGCGCGATGTACTCCGCTTCACTTGTCGACAGAGACACACTTGACTGCTTCTTGCTTCCCCAACTGACCGGCGCGCCCATCAACATGAAGGTGTAGCCGGATGTCGACTTGCGATCAGCGAGGTCGCCAGCCCAGTCGGCGTCGGAGTAGCCGCGAAAGTCGATGACGTTGCCGGGCTTGAAGCAGATTCCGTGGTCCTTGGTGCCTTGCAAGTAGCGAAAGATACGCTTGACTGCAACCCAGTGCTCTTCTTGCGGGTTCTCCATGAAGCGCGATACGTAGCCCACAAACGCGATGTCCGGTCGAGTCGCTGTCATCAGATGCATCAAGGCGCCGACCGCCTCCCGAAACGGAGCGTTCACCTTGGTAGATGCGTTGCTTGGAACCAGACGTGAACTCATGTCGACCGGACTCACCACAGCCTTGCACTGGAGCATGTTGAAACGCGTGAGGATGTCGTTGATGTAGCGTCGCTGGCACAGAGTGATGCTTCCACCGGGTCCATAGATCAACTCGATGCCGAGCACGAACGCACACTTGCTGCTATCGGTCATCTCGAAGCGCATCTTCAGATCATACTTGGTGCGTGCAATCAGCTCGATCGAGCTTCCCGTCACCAGAACGTCGTCGACGTAGACCAAGATGAGCACGCAGTGGTCGTTGACGATCTTGACGTAGAGACACGGCTCGTACGCTGACACTTGGAAGCCGATGGAGCACACAAACTCGTCGAAGGTCTCGTTCCACACACGCGAAGCTTGCTTGAGGCCGTAGATCGCCTTCACCAGCTCAAGGCAGTCGAAGCCACTGTCCAGCTCGATGCCTTCTGGAATCACACAGTACACGACCTCCTTCATCACGCCGTATAAGAATGCCGTCACCACGTCCAGTTGATCGAGCTGCCAACCGAAGAAGACGATGAGCGCGATCACGATGCGCAGCGTCGCGTACTTGACCACGGGCGAGAACGTCTCCGTGTAGTCGATGCCGTATTTCTGCTTGACCCCTTGGCCACGAGGCGTGCCTTGTACTTCTCGATGGATCCGTCGGCCTTTCGCTTGATCTTGAATACCCACTTGGTGCCGATGGCGCGTTGTCCCGTTGGAAGCTTGGCCGCACGAAAGACTCCTCGAAGTCGCATCGATTCCAGCTCCGCGCGAATCGCTTTGCGCCAGTGAGCTTGATCCGGACCGTTCACCGCTTCTTCGAATGTAGTTGGCTCGGAGAGGTCGGAGGCTTCAACAGCGTTGGCGCTTGCTCGCCAGAACACAGGAGGAGTCGAGGGATCCGAGTCGTCGTGTTGGCCGCCAGATTTTTCTTCTTCGTCTTCTTGGCGCGAGGGAGCACTGCGCGGCGCACTTGCTTCTTCCAATCCAACTCGGTGTCGAACAGCGCGCGATCTTCCAGCAGTGTCATCTTCAGTTGCCGATCGGCTCTTGCGCTTCCCCGCCTGCGTGTAGTCCGTTTGTCCTGGTCCGTCTTCGGCAATCGAAGGCGAGATCTTCCACGTCTTCATCGGAGGGCGCTGAGAAGAAGCCGAAAGTCGATTCGTCGAAGGTGACATCGCGACTGATGACCACCTGCCTCGCCTCGATGTCATAAACCCGATAGGCCTTTGACGCTTCCTCGTATCCGACGAACAACCCAGCACGAGACTTCGGGTCCCATTTGAGTCGCTTCTCTTTCGGAGTCAGCACGTAAGCGCGACAACCAAACACACGCATGTGCTTCACACTTGGCTTGGACTTGTACAGAATCTCGAACGGAGTCTTGTGCTGGAACTTGGGAGACGGAAGACGATTCTTGACGTAGATGGCTGTCATCGCTGCCTCAGCCCAGAAGATCTTGTCCATCTTGGCGTGGTGAAGCATGCTGCGGCCGATCGTGACGATTGTCCGGATGGCTCGCTCTGCCGTGCCGTTGGTCTGGTGCGCGTAGGGAACCGTCGTTTGCTGCTCGATGCCTTCGTCTTCGTAGAACATCTTGAGCGAGTTGGTCGCGAACTCACGCGCTCCATCATGACGTACAAACTTGACCTTCTTGCCGAACTGGTTCTGGACCTTGGTGATGTACGTCTTGATGCAGTCCTCGCTCTCCAACTTGGCACGCAGACAGAATCTCTTCATGCATCCACTCGCTTCGTCGACGATCAGTAGCAGATACTTGCTTCCACCCAGAGAGTCTTCTTCCATCGGTCTGCAGATGTCGAAGTGGGGTAGCTCGAACGTGTCGTAGTGGCGCTTGTCGCGGTTGCTTGGAAAAGGTCTTTGAACCATCTTTCCTTCTTGACAGCCGCGGCACACGCTTGGTCCACTCGAGCTCGAGGGTAGCTTCGCATCCTTGATCATTCCGTTGTCGACCATCTTGCGAAGCACCTCGACTGGAGCGTGACCCATGCGCGCATGCAGATCAACAGCTCTTCCACTGCTTGCTGCGTTAGCCGATTGCTGAGGCGTGCGAAGCCAATAGAGCCCGTCAACGAGGTCTGCCGTGGCCACCACTTGCTTCGAAGCCTTGCGCGCAACATGCATCTTGGTGCCGTCGAAGATCGCTTGGAACTGGTCACTCTTGTTGAGTTGCCGCACCGATAGAAGATTCTTGCTCATTTCGGGAACATACAGCGCGTCCTTGATCTCGATCTCGCGCTCTTCACCGTTGGGCAGAAGCACTCGCTCGAAGATGCTTCCCACACCCTTGATTGCCGCCTTGTTGCCGTTGGCCACCGATAGTTCGCCGTCATCTCGCTCAATCAGGCTGGCGAACTTGGTCTTGTCGTTGCAGATGTGGTGCGTTGCGCCGCTGTCGACCGCCCACATCCCGGGCACCTTCATCTTCCCGCCCGTCGAAACTCCGCACTCGAGGGAAACCGCAAACGCAACTCGCTGGTTGTCGTAGTCGTAGTCGTCGTTCCTCCACTGTGCGCTGTTGGCCCCGCGTCCACGGCCATTGCCGCCGCGTCTCGGACCTCCTCGGTTCTCGTCCTTCTGTTTGGTCCAGCACTTGTCAACCAAGTGCCCCATCTTGCCGCAGTACGTGCACTGGCGAGACTCTCGGTCGACACTGAACGCCTTGGTCGCGTCTTCAGTCTTCATCGCCAGAGTCTTCTCGCCTTGCCGCTTGATATGCTCATTCGTGAGCACCTTCACAACGTCTCGCGTTCGTAGCTCTGCGTTGCTCATCTCCAAGTTGAGCACGACGTTCTCGTAGCTCTTGGGGAGACTGCGCAACAAGCAGATCGCCACATCTTCATCCTCCATCTTGGCGCCGATGCTGCTGAGCTTGGCGCTGATGTTGAGGACTTCATTGCAATGATGCAACACATTGCCGCCTTCCGCCATCTCCATGCTGAAGAGCTGTCGCTTCAAGTAGATGCGACCAGCCTTCTGCGATCCACCGTAGAGGGTCTTCAAGCGCTCCCACGCCACCCAGGCTTCCTCACAGTCGTCGACCACGTGATGATAGTCCGCGTCCATGTGGAGCAGCATCAAGCCGAACGCGATGCTGCTTGCCTTGACGTAGTCGTCCTTGGCCCGCGGATCCGTGAAGCTGGGAGTCGTCTCGCGGTTCACGACATGCCACGTCGACTTGGTCAGGAACACGCCACGCATGTAGCGGCTCCAAGTCGCGTAGTTGTCCCCGTTGAACTTGTCGATGGAGACCTTGGTCGAGGCGTCTTGCGCAGAGGACATGGTGCTTGGGCTCATAACCTGTTGGAGGTAGTGAGGTCCTGGACACGAAGCTTGGGGAGAGCGGAGGGAGTTCTTCACTTGGACAGAAGACCGGAGCGAAGACCACTTGAGGGGTAGAAGGAAGATTCGAAAGTGATTCGATTGAGGTCCTTCGTTCGCAGCTACTTGCTACCTCTAAGCCTGCCTGTCCTTTACTGGGTTCACTCTACTTGATCTTTTCCTGGATACTGATTCACGGCAGCCAATCAGAGGGCGCCACGTGGATCCCATCTTGTACCCACAATCTCGTACCCACGAGTTGGCGTAATCGACGAGCGTAATCAACGTGGGATCGCATTGGACTGCCTCGGGCTAGTCGGTCCAGGTCAAACCGGCTACTCTCAACAAATGTCGTCAACTTCATCTTTATTAGTTGCGGGTCCTTTGACACGGGTGTCATCCTACATATCGTTGCTGCCATCTTCGGACTCAATTCCAAGGGCAGCTACTCGAGGTCTGATCCTTGATCTTCGATCGTGTCGTCCGTGACCTTCGAGCCGGACGACACGCGAGGCCGCTGTTTGTTACCGCTCCTGGCCTTCCACGGGAGCGGGTTCCGCGTAGTTCGGGGAGTCTTCGTCATTGTTGTCTTCTTGAGTTTCTTTGATCCGGCCATGCGCACCACTTGTCGTAGAACCACCGGCAAAATGTGCAGCTCTGTTAGAAATCGACACAATTACAAGCACAACGAGGAGCGAGCCCGCAACCGCGCCCCACCATCAAGCTGGCAGGAAAGAGAGCCAGCATGAGCAGCACGTGCATGCACATGGTGTTCCCAGTGGGAGCCCACTACCTACTCATCCCCGAAGGGAATTTAGGCATGGGGTCTGTATCTGCACCAGTGAGGCTTTCTGTCGCTGTAGACCGATAGCCAAGGTCGCCTTTCAGTTTCAGATTTACCACAATCTTAAGACTTCCATATTTGCATCGAGGTTCCCCACCCTCTCGCGTTCCAACAGGTTAACAGCCACAGCCGACTGAATCATATGAGTGTGTCGCTCTCCTTATCGTCCTACTTCTCTTCTCGCACGAGCAGCTCCGGCAGCAGGCCCAGGAACTGATGCTACGCTGACCCTAGCACTACCGCAAGGTAGGGCAAACATCGCCACACCCGCTCAAGGTGACTCCTCTGGAGTCTCTGGAGCTAGCGCACCGGCGCCGACTGGGACGACTATCGCCACGGGACCCGGAGCTCCTGCGCCAGTAGGGGGAGATGGCGACATGAAATCTGAAACCGCGGCAGACCCAGGCGATGCGCTCGAAGAAAGAGCTAACGAAGAAGAAAAAACTACCGAGCAGGTGGACACAAGGAGCTTAAGGATTGACTCGTTCGACGGAAGGATCGAAAGAATGCTTTCGACTCGAACGTGAGAGAGTGGTGGGATGAATTTGCAGACCACGTAAAAGCCACCCAAGTACTCACCGGTCGTATCTGGACAGAAAAAGAGAAGCTGACGATGTTGAAGATGAACCTCAACGACATGGCGAAACAATGGTTTCGTCGGTTGAATGGAAACCATCCTTCAGCCACCATGCTCGAGGCTGGCGAAGCTTTTGTCGAGGCGTTCCGACTGCACCTCCCAGACCCCGAGATCACAAAACTGATTTCGGAAGCAAGGAAACGGAGGGATGAAACTAATCGCGAATGCGCTGATCGTCTATTAACGATGCCTGCGGCTCTAGACGGTGGGAACGACGATCCTCGGAACGCTAGGTACGCACTCAGTGCTTTCGTTAATCGAGCATGGGACAGATTCACCAGTCGCCTCATCGGACCAGTTGACATCGACCTGAGGTTTCAGGATCCAGTCACCGATATGGAAAGAGCAGTGGTTGAACTCATGGTGCTTGCCAAATCCGATGGAAGGGCCTCGGGGAAGTCGCATGGGCAGATCACGAACCCTGGAAGCAAAAAGCCAAGCGAAGAAAGTCGTCCCCAAAGGGCCAAAAGGCGCACACAAAGCCCGCTAGAGCGTCCAGAAAATGACAAGCCGAAGCTAATGTTGCTATGGTGGAGCGCAAGAAGAAGATCAAGCAGAACAGTAGCCCGGTGCTCTAAGTCCGCGTGCTTTATCTGCGGGGATCCGAATCACACCGCAAAGTTCCATCGCAACTATCTGATGCAGGGCGGCAACAAGGAAGGAAACGGTTACGAGGACCAAGAAGTGGCAAGTGCTGACCAAGCTGCGGCAGGATAAAACAGCGACTCGTCATTCCACGACTGTGAGTCCGACGGTGAAGAGAGTCTCCGCTGAAGGAGCGGCCACAGATGTAGCCTAGTCTTGTTGGACTCGGCCGCATCGCACCATGTGACGGGCCGACTGGATGTACTCACGATTACAAATCCAAACGAGACGCTAGCTATTCGAAGTAGGGATAGGAGCACGATGATTGTCCGTGCCAAAGGTGAGCTTAAACGTATTGTGATTGTGAATGACGGAAATATTGGAGGTAGTGATGTCCCAAGGATGCTGAGAGTCGTCGTGAGTTCCGTGTGGCAAGGTCCCGGGAGCGCCTTGGTCATGATGTCGGCCAGCATCGTCGCAGTCTCGCAGTACTCGAACTTGACTTCACCACGCTTGACTTCGTCGCGGATGTGATGGTACTTGATGTCGATGTGCTTGGCGCGACCGTGGTTGACCGGATTCTTGGTCATCTTGATGCACGACTGGTTGTCTTCGCGGATCACGAGCTCTGGTCCCGACTTGTTCGCAGCCGCAAGGATCTCGCAAACCACGCGATGAATCCACTTGCCTTCTTGGATGGTCAGGCTGAGCGCGATATACTCTGCTTCGCTTGTCGACAGCGACACATTTGACTGCTTCTTGCTTCCCCAACTGACCGGCGCGCCCATCAACATGAAGGTGTAGCCGGATGTCGACTTGCGATCAGCGAGGTCGCCAGCCCAGTCGGCGTCGGAGTAGCCGCGAAAGTCGATGACGTTGCCGGGCTTGAAGCAGATTCCGTGGTCCTTGGTGCCTTGCAAGTAGCGAAAGATACGCTTGACTGCAACCCAGTGCTCTTCTTGCGGGTTCTCCATGAAGCGCGATACGTAGCCCACAAACGCGATGTCCGGTCGAGTCGCTGTCATCAGATGCATCAAGGCGCCGACCGCTTCCCGAAACGGAGCGTTCACCTTGGTAGATGCGTCGCTTGGAACCAGACGCGAACTCATGTCGACCGGACTCACCACAGCCTTGCACTGGAGCATGTTGAAACGCGTGAGGATGTCGTTGATGTAACGTCGCTGGCACAGAGTGATGCTTCCACCGGGTCCATAGATCAACTCGATGCCGAGCACGAACGCACACTTGCTGCTATCGGTCATCTCGAAGCGCATCTTCAGATCATACTTGGTGCGTGCAATCAGCTCGATCGAGCTTCCCGTCACCAGAACGTCGTCGACGTAGACCAAGATAAGCACGCAGTGGTCGTTGACGATCTTGACGTAGAGACACGGGTCGAACGCTGACACTTGGAAGCCGATGGAGCACACGAACTCGTCGAAGGTCTCGTTCCACACACGCGAAGCTTGCTTGAGGCTGTAGATCGCCTTCACCAGCTCAAGGCAGTCGAAGCCACTGTCCAGCTCGACGCCTTCTGGAACCACACAGTACACGACCTCCTTCATCACGCCGTATAAGAATGCCGTCACCACGTCCAGTTGATCGAGCTGCCAACCGAAGAAGACGATGAGCGCGATCACGATGCGCAGCGTCGCGTACTTGACCACGGGCGAGAACGTCTCCGTGTAGTCGATGCCGTATTTCTGCTTGACCCCTTGGCCACGAGGCGTGCCTTGTACTTCTCGATGGATCCGTCGGCCTTTCGCTTGATCTTGAATACCCACTTGGTGCCGATGGCGCGTTGTCCCGTTGGAAGCTTGGCCGCACGAAAGACTCCTCGAAGTCGCATCGATTCCAGCTCCGCGCGAATCGCTTTGCGCCAGTGAGCTTGATCCGGACCGTTCACCGCTTCTTCGAATGTAGTTGGCTCGGAGAGGTCGGAGGCTTCAACAGCGTTGGCGCTTGCTCGCCAGAACACAGGAGGAGTCGAGGGATCCGAGTCGTCGTGTTGGCCGCCAGATTTTTCTTCTTCGTCTTCTTGGCGCGAGGGAGCACTGCGCGGCGCACTTGCTTCTTCCAATCCAACTCGGTGTCGAACAGCGCGCGATCTTCCAGCAGTGTCATCTTCAGTTGCCGATCGGCTCTTGCGCTTCCCCGCCTGCGTGTAGTCCGTTTGTCCTGGTCCGTCTTCGGCAATCGAAGGCGAGATCTTCCACGTCTTCATCGGAGGGCGCTGAGAAGAAGCCGAAAGTCGATTCGTCGAAGGTGACATCGCGACTGATGACCACCTGCCTCGCCTCGATGTCATAAACCCGATAGGCCTTTGACGCTTCCTCGTATCCGACGAACAACCCAGCACGAGACTTCGGGTCCCATTTGAGTCGCTTCTCTTTCGGAGTCAGCACGTAAGCGCGACAACCAAACACACGCATGTGCTTCACACTTGGCTTGGACTTGTACAGAATCTCGAACGGAGTCTTGTGCTGGAACTTGGGAGACGGAAGACGATTCTTGACGTAGATGGCTGTCATCGCTGCCTCAGCCCAGAAGATCTTGTCCATCTTGGCGTGGTGAAGCATGCTGCGGCCGATCGTGACGATTGTCCGGATGGCTCGCTCTGCCGTGCCGTTGGTCTGGTGCGCGTAGGGAACCGTCGTTTGCTGCTCGATGCCTTCGTCTTCGTAGAACATCTTGAGCGAGTTGGTCGCGAACTCACGCGCTCCATCATGACGTACAAACTTGACCTTCTTGCCGAACTGGTTCTGGACCTTGGTGATGTACGTCTTGATGCAGTCCTCGCTCTCCAACTTGGCACGCAGACAGAATCTCTTCATGCATCCACTCGCTTCGTCGACGATCAGTAGCAGATACTTGCTTCCACCCAGAGAGTCTTCTTCCATCGGTCTGCAGATGTCGAAGTGGGGTAGCTCGAACGTGTCGTAGTGGCGCTTGTCGCGGTTGCTTGGAAAAGGTCTTTGAACCATCTTTCCTTCTTGACAGCCGCGGCACACGCTTGGTCCACTCGAGCTCGAGGGTAGCTTCGCATCCTTGATCATTCCGTTGTCGACCATCTTGCGAAGCACCTCGACTGGAGCGTGACCCATGCGCGCATGCAGATCAACAGCTCTTCCACTGCTTGCTGCGTTAGCCGATTGCTGAGGCGTGCGAAGCCAATAGAGCCCGTCAACGAGGTCTGCCGTGGCCACCACTTGCTTCGAAGCCTTGCGCGCAACATGCATCTTGGTGCCGTCGAAGATCGCTTGGAACTGGTCACTCTTGTTGAGTTGCCGCACCGATAGAAGATTCTTGCTCATTTCGGGAACATACAGCGCGTCCTTGATCTCGATCTCGCGCTCTTCACCGTTGGGCAGAAGCACTCGCTCGAAGATGCTTCCCACACCCTTGATTGCCGCCTTGTTGCCGTTGGCCACCGATAGTTCGCCGTCATCTCGCTCAATCAGGCTGGCGAACTTGGTCTTGTCGTTGCAGATGTGGTGCGTTGCGCCGCTGTCGACCGCCCACATCCCGGGCACCTTCATCTTCCCGCCCGTCGAAACTCCGCACTCGAGGGAAACCGCAAACGCAACTCGCTGGTTGTCGTAGTCGTAGTCGTCGTTCCTCCACTGTGCGCTGTTGGCCCCGCGTCCACGGCCATTGCCGCCGCGTCTCGGACCTCCTCGGTTCTCGTCCTTCTGTTTGGTCCAGCACTTGTCAACCAAGTGCCCCATCTTGCCGCAGTACGTGCACTGGCGAGACTCTCGGTCGACACTGAACGCCTTGGTCGCGTCTTCAGTCTTCATCGCCAGAGTCTTCTCGCCTTGCCGCTTGATATGCTCATTCGTGAGCACCTTCACAACGTCTCGCGTTCGTAGCTCTGCGTTGCTCATCTCCAAGTTGAGCACGACGTTCTCGTAGCTCTTGGGGAGACTGCGCAACAAGCAGATCGCCACATCTTCATCCTCCATCTTGGCGCCGATGCTGCTGAGCTTGGCGCTGATGTTGAGGACTTCATTGCAATGATGCAACACATTGCCGCCTTCCGCCATCTCCATGCTGAAGAGCTGTCGCTTCAAGTAGATGCGACCAGCCTTCTGCGATCCACCGTAGAGGGTCTTCAAGCGCTCCCACGCCACCCAGGCTTCCTCACAGTCGTCGACCACGTGATGATAGTCCGCGTCCATGTGGAGCAGCATCAAGCCGAACGCGATGCTGCTTGCCTTGACGTAGTCGTCCTTGGCCCGCGGATCCGTGAAGCTGGGAGTCGTCTCGCGGTTCACGACATGCCACGTCGACTTGGTCAGGAACACGCCACGCATGTAGCGGCTCCAAGTCGCGTAGTTGTCCCCGTTGAACTTGTCGATGGAGACCTTGGTCGAGGCGTCTTGCGCAGAGGACATGGTGCTTGGGCTCATAACCTGTTGGAGGTAGTGAGGTCCTGGACACGAAGCTTGGGCAGAGCGGAGGGAGTTCTTCACTTGGACAGAAGACCGGAGCGAAGACCACTTGAGGGGTAGAAGGAAGATTCGAAAGTGATTCGATTGAGGTCCTTCGTTCGCAGCTACTTGCTACCTCTAAGCCTGCCTGTCCTTTACTGGGTTCACTCTACTTGATCTTTTCCTGGATACTGATTCACGGCAGCCAATCAGAGGGCGCCACGTGGATCCCATCTTGTACCCACAATCTCGTACCCACGAGTTGGCGTAATCGACGAGCGTAATCAACGTGGGATCGCATTGGACTGCCTCGGGCTAGTCGGTCCAGGTCAAACCGGCTACTCTCAACAAATGTCGTCAACTTCATCTTTATTAGTTGCGGGTCCTTTGACACGGGTGTCATCCTACATATCGTTGCTGCCATCTTCGGACTCAATTCCAAGGGCAGCTACTCGAGGTCTGATCCTTGATCTTCGATCGTGTCGTCCGTGACCTTCGAGCCGGACGACACGCGAGGCCGCTGTTTGTTACCGCTCCTAGCCTTCCACGGGAGCGGGTTCCGCGTAGTTCGGGGAGTCTTCGTCATTGTTGTCTTCTTGAGTTTCTTTGATCCGGCCATGCGCACCACTTGTCGTAGAACCACCGGCAAAATGTGCAGCTCTGTTAGAAATCGACACAATTACAAGCACAACGAGGAGCGAGCCCGCAACCGCGCCCCACCATCAAGCTGGCAGGAAAGAGAGCCAGCATGAGCAGCACGTGCATGCACATGGTGTTCCCAGTGGGAGCCCACTACCTACTCATCCCCGAAGGGAATTTAGGCATGGGGTCTGTATCTGCACCAGTGAGGCTTTCTGTCGCTGTAGACCGATAGCCAAGGTCGCCTTTCAGTTTCAGATTTACCACAATCTTAAGACTTCCATATTTGCATCGAGGTTCCCCACCCTCTCGCGTTCCAACAGGTTAACAGCCACAGCCGACTGAATCATATGAGTGTGTCGCTCTCCTTATCGTCCTACTTCTCTTCTCGCACGAGCAGCTCCGGCAGCAGGCCCAGGAACTGATGCTACGCTGACCCTAGCACTACCGCAAGGTAGGGCAAACATCGCCACACCCGCTCAAGGTGACTCCTCTGGAGTCTCTGGAGCTAGCGCACCGGCGCCGACTGGGACGACTATCGCCACGGGACCCGGAGCTCCTGCGCCAGTAGGGGGAGATGGCGACATGAAATCTGAAACCGCGGCAGACCCAGGCGATGCGCTCGAAGAAAGAGCTAACGAAGAAGAAAAAACTACCGAGCAGGTGGACACAAGGAGCTTAAGGATTGACTCGTTCGACGGAAGGATCGAAAGAATGCTTTCGACTCGAACGTGAGAGAGTGGTGGGATGAATTTGCAGACCACGTAAAAGCCACCCAAGTACTCACCGGTCGTATCTGGACAGAAAAAGAGAAGCTGACGATGTTGAAGATGAACCTCAACGACATGGCGAAACAATGGTTTCGTCGGTTGAATGGAAACCATCCTTCAGCCACCATGCTCGAGGCTGGCGAAGCTTTTGTCGAGGCGTTCCGACTGCACCTCCCAGACCCCGAGATCACAAAACTGATTTCGGAAGCAAGGAAACGGAGGGATGAAACTAATCGCGAATGCGCTGATCGTCTATTAACGATGCCTGCGGCTCTAGACGGTGGGAACGACGATCCTCGGAACGCTAGGTACGCACTCAGTGCTTTCGTTAATCGAGCATGGGACAGATTCACCAGTCGCCTCATCGGACCAGTTGACATCGACCTGAGGTTTCAGGATCCAGTCACCGATATGGAAAGAGCAGTGGTTGAACTCATGGTGCTTGCCAAATCCGATGGAAGGGCCTCGGGGAAGTCGCATGGGCAGATCACGAACCCTGGAAGCAAAAAGCCAAGCGAAGAAAGTCGTCCCCAAAGGGCCAAAAGGCGCACACAAAGCCCGCTAGAGCGTCCAGAAAATGACAAGCCGAAGCTAATGTTGCTATGGTGGAGCGCAAGAAGAAGATCAAGCAGAACAGTAGCCCGGTGCTCTAAGTCCGCGTGCTTTATCTGCGGGGATCCGAATCACACCGCAAAGTTCCATCGCAACTATCTGATGCAGGGCGGCAACAAGGAAGGAAACGGTTACGAGGACCAAGAAGTGGCAAGTGCTGACCAAGCTGCGGCAGGATAAAACAGCGACTCGTCATTCCACGACTGTGAGTCCGACGGTGAAGAGAGTCTCCGCTGAAGGAGCGGCCACAGATGTAGCCTAGTCTTGTTGGACTCGGCCGCATCGCACCATGTGACGGGCCGACTGGATGTACTCACGATTACAAATCCAAACGAGACGCTAGCTATTCGAAGTAGGGATAGGAGCACGATGATTGTCCGTGCCAAAGGTGAGCTTAAACGTATTGTGATTGTGAATGACGGAAATATTGGAGGTAGTGATGTCCCAAGGATGCTGAGAGTCGTCGTGAGTTCCGTGTGGCAAGGTCCCGGGAGCGCCTTGGTCATGATGTCGGCCAGCATCGTCGCAGTCTCGCAGTACTCGAACTTGACTTCACCACGCTTGACTTCGTCGCGGATGTGATGGTACTTGATGTCGATGTGCTTGGCGCGACCGTGGTTGACCGGATTCTTGGTCATCTTGATGCACGACTGGTTGTCTTCGCGGATCACGAGCTCTGGTCCCGACTTGTTCGCAGCCGCAAGGATCTCGCAAACCACGCGATGAATCCACTTGCCTTCTTGGATGGTCAGGCTGAGCGCGATATACTCTGCTTCGCTTGTCGACAGCGACACATTTGACTGCTTCTTGCTTCCCCAACTGACCGGCGCGCCCATCAACATGAAGGTGTAGCCGGATGTCGACTTGCGATCAGCGAGGTCGCCAGCCCAGTCGGCGTCGGAGTAGCCGCGAAAGTCGATGACGTTGCCGGGCTTGAAGCAGATTCCGTGGTCCTTGGTGCCTTGCAAGTAGCGAAAGATACGCTTGACTGCAACCCAGTGCTCTTCTTGCGGGTTCTCCATGAAGCGCGATACGTAGCCCACAAACGCGATGTCCGGTCGAGTCGCTGTCATCAGATGCATCAAGGCGCCGACCGCTTCCCGAAACGGAGCGTTCACCTTGGTAGATGCGTCGCTTGGAACCAGACGCGAACTCATGTCGACCGGACTCACCACAGCCTTGCACTGGAGCATGTTGAAACGCGTGAGGATGTCGTTGATGTAACGTCGCTGGCACAGAGTGATGCTTCCACCGGGTCCATAGATCAACTCGATGCCGAGCACGAACGCACACTTGCTGCTATCGGTCATCTCGAAGCGCATCTTCAGATCATACTTGGTGCGTGCAATCAGCTCGATCGAGCTTCCCGTCACCAGAACGTCGTCGACGTAGACCAAGATAAGCACGCAGTGGTCGTTGACGATCTTGACGTAGAGACACGGGTCGAACGCTGACACTTGGAAGCCGATGGAGCACACGAACTCGTCGAAGGTCTCGTTCCACACACGCGAAGCTTGCTTGAGGCTGTAGATCGCCTTCACCAGCTCAAGGCAGTCGAAGCCACTGTCCAGCTCGACGCCTTCTGGAACCACACAGTACACGACCTCCTTCATCACGCCGTATAAGAATGCCGTCACCACGTCCAGTTGATCGAGCTGCCAACCGAAGAAGACGATGAGCGCGATCACAATGCGCAGCGTCGCGTACTTGACCACGGGCGAGAACGTCTCCGTGTAGTTGATGCCGTACTTCTGCTTGAATCCCTTGGCCACGAGGCGTGCCTTGTACTTCTCGATGGATCCGTCGGCCTTTCGCTTGATCTTGAATACCCACTTGGTGCCGATGGCGCGTTGTCCTGTTGGAAGCTTGGCCGCACGAAAGACTCCTCGAAGTCGCATCGATTCCAGCTCCGCGCGAATCGCTTTGCGCCAGTGAGCTTGATCCGGACCGTTCACCGCTTCTTCGAATGTAGTTGGCTCGGAGAGGTCGGAGGCTTCAACAGCGTTGGCGCTTGCTCGCCAAAACACAGGAGGAGTCGAGGGGTCCGAGTCGTCGTGTTGGCCGCCAGATTTTTCTTCTTCGTCTTCTTGGCGCGAGGGAGAACTACGCGGCGCACTTGCTTCTTCCAATCCAACTCGGTGTCGAACAGCCCGCGATCTTCCAGTAGTGTCATCTTCAGTTGCCGATCGGCTCTTGCGCTTCCCCGCCTGCGTGTAGTCCGTTTGTCCTGGTCCGTCTTCGGCAATCGAAGGCGAGATCTTCCACGTCTTCATCGGAGGGCGCTGAGAAGAAGCCGAAAGTCGATTCGTCGAAGGTGACATCGCGACTGATGACCACCTGCCTCGCCTCGATGTCATAAACCCGATAGGCCTTTGACGCTTCCTCGTATCCGACGAACAACCCAGCACGAGACTTCGGGTCCCATTTGAGTCGCTTCTCTTTCGGAGTCAGCACGTAAGCGCGACAACCAAACACACGCATGTGCTTCACACTTGGCTTGGACTTGTACAGAATCTCGAACGGAGTCTTGTGCTGGAACTTGGGAGACGGAAGACGATTCTTGACGTAGATGGCTGTCATCGCTGCCTCAGCCCAGAAGATCTTGTCCATCTTGGCATGGTGGAGCATGCTGCGGCCGATCGTGACGATTGTCCGGATGGCTCGCTCTGCCGTGCCGTTGGTCTGGTGCGCGTAGGGAACCGTCGTTTGCTGCTCGATGCCTTCGTCTTCGTAGAACATCTTGAGCGAGTTGGTCGCGAACTCACGCGCTCCATCATGACGTACAAACTTGACCTTCTTGCCGAACTGGTTCTGGACCTTGGTGATGTACGTCTTGATGCAGTCCTCGCTCTCCAACTTGGCACGCAGACAGAATCTCTTCATGCATCCACTCGCTTCGTCGACGATCAGTAGCAGATACTTGCTTCCACCCAGAGAGTCTTCTTCCATCGGTCTGCAGATGTCGAAGTGGGGTAGCTCGAACGTGTCGTAGTGGCGCTTGTCGCGGTTGCTTGGAAAAGGTCTTTGAACCATCTTTCCTTCTTGACAGCCGCGGCACACGCTTGGTCCACTCGAGCTCGAGGGTAGCTTCGCATCCTTGATCATTCCGTTGTCGACCATCTTGCGAAGCACCTCGACTGGAGCGTGACCCATGCGCGCATGCAGATCAACAGCTCTTCCACTGCTTGCTGCGTTAGCCGATTGCTGAGGCGTGCGAAGCCAATAGAGCCCGTCAACGAGGTCTGCCGTGGCCACCACTTGCTTCGAAGCCTTGCGCGCAACATGCATCTTGGTGCCGTCGAAGATCGCTTGGAACTGGTCACTCTTGTTGAGTTGCCGCACCGATAGAAGATTCTTGCTCATTTCGGGAACATACAGCGCGTCCTTGATCTCGATCTCGCGCTCTTCACCGTTGGGCAGAAGCACTCGCTCGAAGATGCTTCCCACACCCTTGATAGCAGCCTTGTTGCCGTTGGCCACCGATAGTTCGCCGTCATCTCGCTCAATCAGGCTGGCGAACTTGGTCTTGTCGTTGCAGATGTGATGCGTTGCGCCGCTGCTGACCGCCCACATCCCGGGCATCTTTATCTTCACGCCCGTCAAAACTTCGCACTCGAGGGAAACCGCAAACGCAACTCGCTGGTTGTCGTAGTCGAAGTCGTCGTTCCTCCACTGTGCGCTGTTGGCCCCGCGTTCACGGCCGTTGCCGCCGCGTCTTGGACCTCCTCGGTTCTCGTCCTTTTGCTTGGTCCACCACTTGTCAACCTAATGCCCCATCTTGCCGCAGTAGGTGCATTGGCGAGACTCTCGGTCGACACTGAACGCCTTGGTCGCGTCTTCAGTCTTCATCGCCAGAGTCTTCTCGCCTTGCCGCTTGATATGCTCATTCGTGAGCACCTTCACAGTGTCTCGTGTTCGCAGCTCAGCATTGCTCATCTCCAAGTTGAGCACGACGTTCTCGTAGCTCTTGGGGAGACTGCGCAACAAGCAGATCGCCACATCTTCGTCCTCCATCTTGGCGCCGATGCTGCTGAGCTTGGTGCTGATGTTGAGAGCTTCATTGCAATGATGCAACACATTGCCGTCTTCCGCCATCTCCATGCTGAAGAGCTGTTGCTTCAAGTAGATGCGACCAGCCTTCTGCGATCCACCGTAGAGGGTCTTCAAGCGTTCCCACGCCACCCAGGCTTCCTCACAGTCGTCGACCACGTGATGGTAGTCCGCGTCCATGTGGAGCAGCATCAGACCGAACGCGATGTTGCTTGCCTTGACATAGCCGTCCTCGGCCCGCGGATCCGTGAAGCTCGGAGTCGTCTCGCGGTTCACGACATGCCACGTCGACTTGGTCAGGAACACGCCACACATGTAGCGGTTTCAAATCGCGTAGTTGTCTCCGTTGAACTTGTCGATGGAGACCTTGGTCGAGGCGTCTTGCGCAGAGGACATGGTGCTTGAGCTCATAACCGGTTGAAGGTAGTGAGGTCCTGGACACGAAGCTTGGGCAGAGCGGAGGAAGTTCTTCACTTGGACAGAAGAACGGACCGAAGACCACTCGAATGAAGATTCGAAAGTGATTCGATTGAGGTCCTTCGTTCGCAGCTACTTGCTACCTCTAAGCCTGCCTATCCCCTACTGGGTTCACTCTACTTGATCGTTTCCTGGATACTGATTCAACGTCGGATCGCATTGGACTGCCTCGGGCTAGTCAGTTCAGGTCAAATCGGCTGCCCTCTACATAGAGCTCACTAGTGAAATTCCTGTTCATGCTTCGGTGTTGAGTTAGCCATGCTTCTAAGCCTCAGTATGTTTTTCGAAACTGCTTCAACCATTACTAGAATGTGTGCGCGGTCAGCTTTGTGTTCACGAGCACTCTCAGCTCTAGCCGTCCTTCTGTCGTCTAGTTCCTTCTCCTTTAGAGCAATACAATTGTTGATCCAGCGGCTGAGCACTCGGAAACAAATATGTAGGGCTAAGCTACTAGATGAAGGTAACAGCACACCGGGGAGACCGGAAAACAAACCGGGGGAAGGGGGACCTGGGTTACCTCTACTCGTCGCGGGGCTACCCTTCCGTCCAGTGCGATACGTTGCGCACCGAGGTCGTGCGCCAGTGAAGAAAGACACAGTGTTAGCACGGCTTGGGGCGTCACCGCTGGTGGTCGGAAACGAAGGGAGTCTTGTGTCCAAAGAGGGAAAAGAGATAGTGTATTTTATGTAAAGCCTACTGGTGTAGGCGACGCTTCGAGCGACCCTCTACCTTTGCTGGACTGGTGGGTGGGAGGCGTGAAGGCGTATGCGCTTGTGGGGGGTAACTGATGAGTCCAGTCAGGCCATCCGCCCTCCTTTCCCTCACGTTGTCGGGTCGTCGGCTGAGTGAAATCAGCGGGCCGCTTGTCGGCCGATCGACGGAGCTGTCCTTGACTGGTGGTGTGGATCACCTATCTCCTTGCTTCTTGATCATTATTGGCACGAAATATGAGGCACATCACCACATGGTAGTATTCAGCAATGTGAAACTTCGCTGAATTTCTAGTGTTGTGCTGACATATGATTTCGCGCGTCAATGTAAAGTAACAGAGAGGTTAGTACATGACTACCGTAACAGCTGACTTGTTCAAAGTCGTTTGTCGGATATCAAAACTTGTGTCGGGCGCAATCTTGCCGCGTATTTGTGCCTGAAGGCTGGATCATGGATTCGTGATCGAGCCGTCCTGATGTTGAAGTTGGGCTCGTCGAGGTAGTCGATCGTGTAC
Source organism: Phytopythium helicoides (assembly GCA_024867545.1). Taxonomy (NCBI): domain Eukaryota; phylum Oomycota; class Peronosporomycetes; order Pythiales; family Pythiaceae; genus Phytopythium; species Phytopythium helicoides. Next base: position 411,760 of record JANFNE010000043.1, read on the forward strand.
TTGTGTGACTTGTGCTCAAGCTGGCGCAGGGAATCCCTACGCTTTTCATTGTTTTTCAGCAGGTTTATGTATTCTGGCTGAACATGTGGATTCTAGTTAATTTTGTCATGACCACAGTCAACAATGGACTACCGTGACTCGATGCTGTAAGGCTCGCGCTTGCTTGCTGGGCTTCAGTTTTATATGCGGAGGAGACCGGGTCGAAATTTGGAATTAAATTCATCTATCGTGTGTTGGGTGGTGCTAAAACCACTCGTTCTGTGGTCCTGAGATATAATGCCTCTCGAACAATATGCACGTATCTAAATGAGTTATGAGGTGCTATGTGCAGTTGGTAGACAAATTTCTCAGACGGTTGAACTACTGGTACAGTTGACTGCAAAATGATGTTCTTCATTCGATCTCAAATTGGTTGACATTGAGGAGCTATTGCTTCTCGGTGATGACGTCGCTAATTTGCGATGATTTCAAAAACATAAATATGCTTGCAATATAGAAGACACGTTTTTGAAATGCTCTCAAGAAATGCCCTCGACCAGACTCTTGTCAAATAATTTTGAGTTCAAACATTCACCCAGTTTGATGCACGTTTGAAAACAAGCAAGCTGACGGAGGGGTGTAGCGACTTTGCTCAGTTGTATTCGACATGGATTGTTTCTGACGGCTGATATTTTTTTTTATCGAACAGATTAACTGGCGCCTTGGTAAAAGAGTTGCAGTGAGCGGCAATGGTTAGTGGTGTCGTGTCAGTGAAGCCAAATAATAAGTTTGACATGAGTGGGATTCGAACCCACGCCCGAAGACTGGTGCCTAAAACCAGCGCCTTAGACCACTCGGCCATCATGTCGTTGAATGTTTGGTTTATCCTCATGACATATATAAACAAACAAGTAGCATTCTTCCCACAAAGACGAATAGCACGAAGTATTTAACACTGATTGCAGGTACTTTATGAATATATAGGGATTTCGAAACACAATACTGAGTTTTCTTTCTTTTAAACTTGTCTAGAGATACATTATTTATATTAGAAATTTCGAGCACTAATGATTAGATCGAAACAGGCATCTGAAAACACGCGTACTTGTGTATTATAGAACCAAAAGTAAGGAAGTAAGGAAGAATAAAAGAATAAAGTAAAGGGAGATGACATTGCATTGAGGATATCGCCTAATCAACCATAATCAAACTAGAAGAAAGACCAACCGCTTTGTGCTTATATGAGCGGGCAGTCTGGAGGCGCACTGACTATAGGAGCCGTCTGTCAATACACGCGCTGTAGTAGCTCTTACAATTTTGAGCAATGAATGATCGCGAGGCCATTTTATTTGCTTTTCCACCTAACCAGGCTCAACTTCCATTTTGACCCACGAAACCATTACACATACGCAACATTCCGTTGGAATGGACTATATCTAGACTCTCGCGCCTATTTGGTTTTGTGCACATGTGGTGTGTGACAAAAATGAACACACAAAATAGCCGACTGGATGGAAAGATACACTCCGTAACAAGAAGAAAAAAAAAACACACAGACGGAAAGTACCATACTTCGTCAACGCTTCAAACGCGACGCAGGAAAAACTAAAAAATCCTATGAATCGGTGTTTTCGAGGTCTATAGAGTATCTTAATGGTATTGCTAGATAAATTCACTATGGTAACGGAAATTTGTGTGAGCTGTCTTTATGGTATATATAAGTAGTAATGATTGAAAGGGCACCAAATATGCGACATGATGGCCGAGTGGTCTAAGGCGCTGGTTTTAGGCACCAGTCTTCGGGCGTGGGTTCGAATCCCACTCATGTCATCTCCTTTTGTGCCATTTTTGAATGCAAAACTCTTGACTCCTTTTCGGCTCCGATTTCATTTATTGTTTGTTTGGTTGCTATTCGTGCTTGGTCGTCGACGTACCGATATTACTTGGAAATTGTCAAGTAATCACTCGCACACTCGCACTCGAATGCGAACGCCAACGTATCACCGAAAAGGCCAGACCTAGCGGATTCTGCAGCTTCCCCTGAGCGAAAGCATTAACAATTATGCGCGCCATGAAGTCATCGCGAGGCAAGCCAGAGCGCTCATAAAATACAACACATGTACACCTCCTCTATTGCAACTACAGCCCGGTGCATATAGTAAGTCACTGTAATGCAAGCGCAGGGAGTGATTGTCCCAGGTCACTTCCCTTTCCACTTGTGAAGTTTTCTGATCTTCCTGATATGGACGCAGTGACTTGACATCCCTTCCCACAGCCGTGTTCTACCACACTGTTTTTCCGTGGGTTCCTCGTTCGTCGTTGCCTTGATCGCTTCTGCCAAGCCGGTCATAGTTTACTTATGTAGCCATGCCATTTGTGTTAAGAAACCACCAATCCTAACGAATACAAACACATATCTTCGCTTTGCATTGCCTCCATGACAGTTGTATTTGGTTATCTATCTAGCATATTCTAAAAGAAAGTGGAATTGCGTTGCACGCCTTCCCCGCACCAGTGTTGCACGTATTCCGTCACTCGTTTAGTCAAAGTGCATACCACTATGTGAGAAAATTGGATGAAAAAAAAAAAAAGCCTTGTGCTTCGAAGCGATCCACCTCAACTATCACAGTGTCCAAATCACTACCATCCAGAATGCACAGCCTCGTCCCCACGCTTCAAATTCATTTTCGGTAGATACTTCTTGAACGCTGTCTTCATGGCGAAGTCCTGTGTGATGATCAGCCAGAACGATTCTCGCCGCGCAATATACCTCCATGTACTATTTTGGTCCGTTCGTTTTGGAACTCTGTCTCCTTTTCTGGTACCGGCAAATATCGCACTCCCATTGGCGGAAAACATCTCTATGGCGCAAAGAAAGGCATAGTGAAGTCCAGATCTGGTGCGAAAGAAGACAGAGACGTTTCTCCTGAGAAGCCGACGCCGTCGCGAGGACCTGTGCCGCCGCGAGACGCGCTCGATCCACCCACCGCCCCACCTCCCGACCCACCGACGCCCGCGATGGCCGAAGAGAACGAGTACGTGTTCGTGCTGACGCAGCAGCTGGCGCGCAAGGACAGCGGCGCGTGCGCCTCGGACGACGAGAGCCTCGTGGCCGTGACGCCCGTGTCGTCGTCGCTGTCGGCGTCGGCATCGCTCGAGCGCAGCGCCGAGCAGGAGGACGCGTGCGACGCGCACCAGGACGACCAGTCGGACGACTCGAACGAGGACGTCGAGGTCGAGCAGCTGCCCGTGGCCATGCCGTTCCTGCCGGCGCTGGACGCGTCGACCGAGATCACGCTGCACGACGGCTACGGGGAGGCGGTCGAGGGCGCGCAGCAGCAGCTCGACTCACGGCTACTCGCGTACTCGCAGTACCAGCAAATGGTGGGTCGTGCGCTTGGCGGCGGGTTGGACACGAGACGAACGAACTAACTCTTGTCGTGCCGCGAAACGAACGCGCCAGGCCTGCCCCGAGACCGTGCTGCTCACGCCGCGCCGCGCCAACCGCAGCGAGCGCTTCGTGCTCACCGACATGCCCGCCGTGGTGGACCGGCCCGTGACCGTCTGTATGGGCTGGCGCCGCGTCGGAGGCGTCGACTCGTCAAGCCGCGACCTGCTGCGCGAGCTCGAAGAGGAGGGCGTGTCGTACGTACCGCACGACATTGCGTACAGCGTCAAGTACCTGGCGCCGGTCGCGCCATTCGGCGACTGCCTGTTCCTGTCGATGGAGCAGCTACTGCTATACACAGAGGAGTGTGAGCCACTGCCGCCACACGGCATCCGCGAGGTCGCGACCAAGTACTTCCTCGCGCACTACACGGCGTGCTCGCCCGAAGAGAAGGAAAAAATCGACACGGCCATCAAGAATCTGTACTTCCCGTCGCTCAAGGGCGGCTGGGGCGTAAGTCCGCTGCAGACGCGGCGCTTCGTCGCACCGCTGGCCGACAAGGACATGCTGGTGGCCAAGTGCGTGCAGCTGCAGGAGCGCGGGTACTCGTGGAGCAAGGCCGCCGAGCTCGTCTACTCGCAGTTTGCACAGCCCGTCGTGGACGCGCATTCGTACTGCGACTACATGCGCGTCGGCAACGGCAAGAATACGCACTTTCTGATCGGACTCAACTACAGCCGCTCGGGGCTCGTGTCCGTGGACAACGACCCGGAGAACCGCCGCGTGGCGTGGGGCGACGACTTCGTGCTCGAGGCGCTCGCGACGGCCTACCAGCGCGACCTGTTTGTTGTGCTCGTCGGCTGCGGCAAGATGTTCTTCCTGCCGCACCGCCCGCGCGTCGACGCGGCAGCCGATGACCGCGCCTCGGGCCACTCCAAGGGCCATGCGCCGTGGTTCCTTCTCATGCGGCTCACCGGCAGCGACCGCGGCGGCGACCACTACGAGCCCATGCTGTGCGAGCGTCTGCGCGGCGACGGCTCGCCCGAGTTTGGCACAATCGGGGACTAGATGCCACCAAGGTGTTTGCTCCACCAGTACTGCTCCTCCCTTGACACATGTGTGCGTTGACGAGAGAGGCCAGTGGGTGCCGCGACGCGGATGCCCGACTTTTATATATATTGGAACTAGATACGAGCCACGGAATGACCTGTCAAACGCGTCGAGTTCGTCGATGGACACTTTTTGTTTACTCGGCAATCGCTAGCAGCAGCTAAGACAGCTACGACGCACAGTAGCTCGGCAACGGGAGCGCCGTGCGGCCGAGTTTCTCTCTCTTGCCACTTAGTTGCCCATCGTCTCGAGGCTCTTCTCCCATCGCTCAAAGTTGCCGGCGATCTTGGACCACTCCTCGAACTCGTCGCTGAGGATCGAGGGGATCTCGTCCGACGTAGAGGCGGCGGCGGCGGCTGCAAGGAGTTTGTTAGAAGGCATGAGTCGTCTCGGATCGCATGGAGTGGCACAGTGCAAGCGCGAACGCACCAGCCGGGGCCTCGGCAGCCTTCTTGGAGGGCTTGAGCTTGAAGAGCAGCACGAGCGACGTGTAGAAGCCGAGCGTCGCCATGACGATCTGCGGGGACGGTCAGCCGACTCGACGGCGCGGCAGCGGACGCGTCGTGGACGCACCTGGTAGTCCTTGGGCAGGTACGCGCGGACCTTGGCCTCAAGACCCGTCGGCGGCGGGCCGCCGTGGCCGTGGCCGCCGCTCATCAGGCGCGTCTGCATGGCGTTGGTGGGGCGCGCGGCCGCGGCGGTCGCCGCCTTCTTCACGAGGCCGAACATCTCGACGCGGGTGGGAGGAACTCTTCTTGGACTCTGCGCGCCTCACAATTTGGAAGGGAGGGGGAGGGGGGACGGAGGTGCGCCAGGCGGAAGGGGCGTCGTGCTCACACCTCCAGTCAAATGCCGACAGACCTCTGAGAACGCATACTATAAAAAGAGACAGGCACCAGCGGCAAGGCTCGACAAGTTGCCTTTTGAAGCTCGATCGGCAACGATGGACGCGCTGCGGGACCTCGCGGCGCTGTTCCGGCGGCTGCGCGAGGGCGACGGAGGGTCCGCGGCCGCGCCGGCGCCCGCGGAGGCGCTGGAGCTCGTGGGGCGCGCGGGTGCGGACGCGCTGCTGCGGGCGCTCGGCGCGCTGCTGGCGCGGCAGGTGGACGACGGGCCGCGAGAGTTCGCCGACCACGAGTTCCTGGACGCGCTGCAGGCCGCGCTGTGGGCGCTGCGCACGCAGGCGGGCGAGGAGCTGCACAAGCGGGTCGTCGTGTGGGCCGTGGACGCGCTGCACGTGCGGAACGCGCCAGCGGCCGTCGCGGCGGCCACCACCGACGTGCTGCTGCGCGAGCTGCAGCATCTGCGCGCCGAGGACCTGCCGCCAGTCGTGGACGAAGTTGTCAAGGGCGTCTCCGTGTACCAGCAGTCGCAGCGCCAACGAAGAGCAGGTGCGAGGCGCGGCGTTGATGCAGGCAAGGGATACTCGCTTGCGCAGGGGCACTAACGACTATCGTAGACGGAGCGGCCATCTTCTACACGCTGGAGCTGCTGCCGCAGCTACTCATGCGCGTGGCCGCGTGCCCAGTGGTGCTCATTCATGACGGCGCGTACGACTTCCCAGAGCGCTGCTCCGGCACCGAGTACAGGGACCAAGTCATGCACAAGGTCGCGGCGCTGGCATGGCCAAAGCGGTTCTTCCTGCAGTTCCTCAAGACGTTCCGCGAGTTCCCGCTGAGTGACGACCTCGAGCGCCAAGTGTGCGCAAAGATCTACCGAGAAGCCTGCACCGAGATCAGCGTGCGCTCGTCCGACCCAAGAGCAAACAACTTTGAATTGCTCCCGACTGTCTTCCACAACGTGCTTCTGCTCGTCCTCCGACTTCGCAGCGAGGTCTGCAAGCGAATATTCGTCCGCATGCTGCTGCAACAGTGCTCTTTGCTCGCGAGAAGCGCAGAATTAAGGGTAGACTATACCGCAGATACGTCCAACGCGACACGCACGCTCTCCGTGCGCGAGGTCCGCGCGCTCCAATCGACGATTCTCTACCACTTTGACATTGTTCTCAAGCAAGACGCTGGCATGGCAAAGCTGTTCCTTGTCGAGTATGAGGCTCGAACCGAAATGCTGTCGTCGTTCGACATTGCAGTCTTGATGACGATCTCCCAGGGACCGTATGACGCAAAGGTGTTCACATTTCTATCGCAGAGAATCATTCAATCGTACGCGCAAGAGATCGCTGGAGGTCGGGCACTGCATCTCTTTTTATTTTTTTTCCTGTTCATGTTCACCTACGTTGACCGAGCTACTTTTGCTATCAGGACGAGCAAGTACTACTGTCGACAATGCAGCTCGCAGTGCCTTCCTCCAGACGATTCCACATGCCGCTGAGGGTAGTTGGGGCTCGGTGTCGATGCGAATGATGAGGTTTGCATTCCAGTTGATGGAAATGCACGACAAAAAAGTCGAAGAGCTACTTGACCAAGACAACCAGACTCAAAAGGCGATGAATCTACCGTGGATCGGGTTTGGGATTCGTCTTGTTATTGACTGCTTTCGCGCCGATGAGTCTGCCCGGGAGCGTATCATAGACAGTGTGATGAACGGTGTTATCGTCCAAAATGCAGGAACCAAGACAGCGCTGTTACTACTAGCTCGAATAGTACAGCGTCATGCTGCCGATCTCACTGGGCAGCTAGGAGTACGCATTCGGGAAGGGTTTGAGTTCTTGATTCACATGACACCAAAGAACGCAAGGCTGTTCCTGTACGGGCTAGGCCCATTGCTCAAAGTGAGGCCGAACTTGAAAGGCTTCCTTATCCTAACGCTGCGAAAGGCAATGTTCCGCAAGGACGAGGCGTCGCGAATCATCGGCATCCAGGGTTTTGCGTTCATGCTGTGCCTATTCTCCCAGGTCTTCAAGCGCGGCACTTTGACTCAGCTTTACTCACAAAATGCAGACGCGCTATTATCACAAGGTATGAACGGAAGCACGCAGCAAGCATTGGGTGCTGCCCTAGAAAGCCAGAGTGAAGTTGCTACTCAAGAGCAGTCGACCGCCATCGTTGCAGAAGATTTATTTCGTCAATTTTGTGGTGTTTTCAAACGTGCCTTCCAGCTTCAGACGGCAGTGCGCCTCGTCCTATACGCAGAGTTACTGCGGGTGTTTCGCGAATGCCCATCCCTGCAGCCTCCAATCCTTGACCTTGTGTACCGACACTTCTCAAAGTACTATGAGGCGAACGAGACCGTTTTGCCGCCATTGAAACTAGACTCGTGTTTGTCGACGCATCGAAGAGGAACATACGAAGAACCGGTTGCCTACCTTGTGCACGCAATGCTAACGTGCATAGAGGAAATTCGACTAGAGTGCCAGAGCGATGGGGCATTTCTTGCTGATGAACTCATTCCTGCGACACAGACGCCTGCAGCGCAGAGATCCTTCAGCGCGATCGATAATAGGGTGTCTGTTCTAATGGAGAGGATGAAGCGCTGCGAGATCGCGGACTTTGATCTCGACAAAAGCACGTCGTTGGGAGTCCAGAGCGGGGAGGTTGGGTCCACTCGGCAGCTCGCGCGGATGCTGTGCGAAGTGTTAGAGGTTTCCATGAATTGGCTCATCGTATCAGGAGCGCGTTCAGGTGGAATTGATCAGCCAACGTGGGAGGCACTGGCTCACTACTTGCACATGCACCGCTGGATCACCGACAAACTTGGCCAGAACGATACTGACGCCTCAAAGGGTGGAGAGAACAAGTCAAGCCGGAAGAGGGGGCGCCCACCAAAATCAAAGGCTAAAGAGACCAGTCAACAAGGAGAGCGATCGCCAAACAACATACCAGAGAACGCGCCTGTGTTTCGGGAGCATGCCATCGTGAAGGACGCCTTGTTACTAACGCCATTCAGTATTGCTGTGCTGATGGACTCGGCGCGTGAAAAGGTGAGCAAGGATCCACTGGGGCTAACAAAAGACGAAGAGCTTATCGTTTTGTTCATGCTCGGACGCGCTTCGTCCGCGCTGGACCTCGTCCGAAAAAGCAGCGTGGGTGACTTCCAGTTGCTGGCTCATGGTGTCTCTTTGTCGAGTGATTCGAAGGATTTTATCGATCACCTCGCCCCATCACTGTTCAAGATCGCCGCGCATCTTCACGACGCCAACGATCGAACAAGCGTCAATAGTACATCGAATGGCTCAGTGGATCGAGATCGGATGGAGCGTCTGCGCAAAATCCGCTGCAATTGTCTCCGAGTCTTTGGAGCTGTCGTTGAGTTGTGGATGATGAGATCCATCGAGGACGCAACAGACTGTATCGCTCAAGTCTTCCGCGGATCAGAAGATCCCGGAGTCGAAGATGACGACGATTTTGGGCGTGCCTCAATCACTGGTCAGCTTGAAAAGTATACGTTCAAGTTTTGCTCGCTCTTCGACAGTTTTGCCGGGAAAGAAATGCTAGAAGAGGCGACTGCTGTTCTTGATATCATCAAATTCGTCTGGTGTAAACTCCCCAGCGACGTGCTATCGCGATTCGACGTATGGATGAAGAGTACATTGACCCGGCGTCGATTCCAGACGCAAAAGTTATTGGAAAATATGGTGCTGGTGTTCTTGCGACCCCAAGGACACACTGTCATGAATACTCAGATGGCTCTGCAGATCTCAAATGGCTTATTCCACAACTGCAACGGCGAAGGGGAACTTCCCTTCCCGATCAAGAGCGTTAATTTCAATGACCGGCTGCAACTAGACGAGCTCGATGATAAAAATGTGACTACAGTTGTCAGCGCGGTGTTGACCAAGTCCGAGCAATCCATGACAGACCTGGAGCCGCGAATCAAGGAGTTTTGCGCGCAGCAGCTACGACAAGCGCTCAAGTTGAGAGAGGAAGAGGCTAACTTGCTGCAAACTTTCGAGGAAGAGAATGGGTTTTCGGCACTCGATGTTAATAATGCAACGGCGCAATACCAGGCAGCCTTCAAGGGCTACTGTCGTCGTGTGTTTGATCTTGCGGGTATTCTAATGCCATTTGCCATGATGGATCTGAGTAAAGCGGCTTTACCGCTCCGTATCATCCGGCTCATTGGTCGCCTCTACAAGCTGCTGACGCTGCTGGTTACATGCAAACTGCGTCGTAAAGAAACGACACTACCAAAGTATCTGCAGCGATTGTTTGACCGGACAGCAAGCGAGCTTTCGCCCATTCTTTTACAATTCATTGCGTGCATCCACGAAGAAGCAAAGCGCACGAATGCAAACAAGGCGAGCAAAGGCCGAGGTGGAGCTGGGACAATAGCGGCACAATCCAAACTTATCCCCGACGTCATCTATCAGATGGAGCAGTTCGATTTGATCCTTATCAAGCTTTCGAAACTGTGCAAGGTAAGACGGGATCGGGATCTATAGATGGATTGGATTCGATCGCAATACTGATGGTCTGTCATTTGACGTTGCAGGACCGAGACTTTAGTGCGTGGTGCAAGCTCCGTCAGTCTCGTGACTTTCGATTCAATCGGGACAAAATCAAGGAGAGGCTTGAAGAGAGTAAAGCTGAGAAGGGGTACCACGGTTTCGACGAGAATGGCGACGAAGCTGGGAATGACGCCCCAGAAGGCAGCGGCTTGGGTGATCACACAGCTCACGACGACTTGGATGCCGAGGTAACCGAGAGCGCCGAATTTCGGTATGACGATGACGACGACGATGAAGTCGGCGAGACGCAAGAGCAACAGGTTAAGCGCCAGCGTTCCGACACTGACTGATATCAGAGCGAGTCAACAGAGGGATGAACAAAAGCCTAAGCGCCGTGTTACTACTGCCTACGGTTCATAATCGCCCTGCCACTTACTTGCGCCGCTCCAATCGCGACCCGTGGCTCGATCTCAACTCATGTGCGGCTACCGACGACAGGTGATGAGGAAATGAAGAGATGAGGTGTCCTGAGCTAGGTATTGTCGTCAGCAAGTGGTCTGGGTTGATTGCGCTCGATCTCGCGCTGCCAATGACTCAGGTTCTCGTCCAGCTGAGCGACACAGTGATCCAGGTGTGCGTTCGGCAACTGGCTCATAGCAGCAAATAGCGGACGCACGATGCCGATGATGAAGCCTGCTTGCAGCTTCTCGACTGGGATGGGGTTCCTTCGGTCGTACCCCACGCTCACGGGTAACATGAGCTCGCGCTCTTTGTCGCCTTGCAAATAGAACTCGTCCTTGATCAGTCCCGACCATCGCTTGCAGATCGGCATGAGCTTTGCCGGGTTGGACACATCAGCAGCATGTAGCGCCATCTGCATGACCATGGAGCTGCGTTAGATTGAGATTTGCCAAGCGGGGGAAACACGCGCGAACCTGAAGGATCAGTTTCTCGTCATCTGCATCTGGCTGCTTCCACGCTTCGTCTCGAGTCCTACAGATCGCGTAAGGTCAACAACATGATCAGTTGTCTGTTGCGCAGATTATATCAGGGACTAATGGACCAAGACAAACCAACCTGCGTACGAGCGATTCCAGCTTGGCCAAGTATGCGGAGTGTACACTATTGTCGGTCGCGAGCACCATGTCGGTGATGAGGTTGCGGACTTCTAGCTGCTCAATCTTGGTCAGACCCTCCAGAATGTTATAGTTGGCGTCTCGCAGCAGCTGGAAGGCTAATGCGCAGTGCATATGCTCAAGTGGAGACCGATACACATACTGAATGGCCAGGTCATCGTTGATGGCGATGTGGAAGTTGTTGGTGTAGCTGGTGTGACCGACGTCGTGGATAATTGCAGCGAGCAGCGCGGCACACTTGGTACGAGGAGAGAACCACTCTCCCAACGAGCCCACTTTCATGAAGTGGTTGATGGTCTGCGTGACGTCCGATGCGTGGATTGCTGTCCGCACGGAGCAATTTATAGAGTTAGTCACCTAGAAGCGTGGACACCCAATCAAGCATAAGGCGACGAACCGTTGTGGTACGGGTGGCTGTGATACTTTTGCTCGATCCTAGTGATGAGGTAGGTGATGTCAGGGATCTGGGGAGCAGAAGCGACCGCAGCGCACGAGTAACGTACTGTCGCAAGAAGCCGTAGAGTCGAGTCTTGGACGAACGGAAGTGACAGCAAAAGTCATATTGTTCAAGCAGCGTCTTGCCTATGATAGTCAGCACTTGAGCAGGCGCGGCATCGGCCACCTGGAGTGGCACCCTCCATTAGTTCAGAAACACACCACGAGATCGAGACTGCTCCTCTCACCAGGAATACGTTGAAGTTCCACGAGTGGAGTCTTGACAGTTCGTTCTTGACGGCCTGCAGCATGGACGGATCTTTCACGTCGAGCGCGTCCACAGCATTAGCGGTCGAGTCTTTTTGGGTCACACTGGCAATGGCTGCGCTCCAACGTTTTGCCGCCAGCGACCGCGAGGCCTTCTCAGTTGGATACATGGCAAGCAGGCAGCGGCGCAGCATGCTAGTGCGTCGCAGTGCCGTGCGGAAAGTCTTGGCGCAGTCGGACTCGTGCAAGTAGTTTTGAATAAAGAAGTTTTGCATACTCTCGTCGAAGACGTTGGCGTGCGACTGGAAGAGCTTTTGCATGGCGTCCTCGACCTGTCAGCAGCCAACATGGGCTCGTGTTAGCACCTCCATAGCAAAACGAGCGCATCACGGCTGGCTTTACCCGTTGCTCGTCCCACGTGGTCGAGACAGACTCGAGCGCCTTGGAGAAGCCCTGCAGGATCTGGTCGACCTCGTCTCGCTTGACCAGCGCCTCCCCTTGGGCACTGGCCTCTGCGCATTGCTGCAGTCTCCGCAGCAACGCGACCGCGAACATGATGGACTCATCCGTGGCTGTGTCGCTGCTGGGAGACGTTGCACTTCCTCTTGGGCTGTGGGCCGGCGACTCGGGGTCCATGGCGGCAAGGTTGGGCACCGATATGGACACTGTGAGCGACGGCCGACTCCCGGGAGGGTTTGCAGTCGTGCCTTCGGTCGGCACGGCAGTCGAGGCAGCCGAGGCAGCAGTAGACGTGGAAGTTGAAGTCATGGACATGGGCACTGGAGGGGCCATGGGGGTGGCCGTGTCGGACGGGAAGATGGCGCGGAAGGACTCGGTCTTGCACGGCAGCTGGTCTCTGGCTCCGGCGGCGGCGTTGGCGCCGGTCGCGCCGAGCACCTGGCCGCCCGATCGGCGCGCGAGCTCGGCCATGGAGCGCAGCAGCGCGCGGCGCTTCTGCTCGGTGACCAGCAGCCCCATCTTTTCCCGGCCGGCGCGCGCGAAATGACGGGCCGCGCCGAGCCCTAGGCGGACGCTGCGGCGAGGCGGCCGACAAGACGGCGAGGGCGGCGGCGGACTGCCAGCTGCCTCCCGCCCTCGCCCCGCGCGGCTATTTCGGCGGCGCACAGGACTCGGGGGCGCCGGTATTTAAAGCGACTGGCGGGCTGCTCGGCGCTATTCCAGGCCGGAAGGTTCGCCCGAATGGCGGCGGCCGGCGGAGCGTCGCGGGGCAGAGAGCGGGTGGGCGAACCGTTCGTTGGGCGCCCGCTGCGGATCGCTGGCGCAGCTGTTGGGGCGGCGCGAGGCGGCGCGTGGAGCCTGCAGGCCGAGACGAGCGAGGAAGAGCGCGCCGGGGCGGAAGCAGTGATCGCGATCCTTTTATTTTCGAAATAATGAAGAAGACAGAGAGCCGAGGCGCGCGCAGCCGCGTGCCACGAGCTCGCCGCCGCCCGCATCCAGCGCGCGCGGAGCCCCGCAGCCTCCGGCTGGCGCTAGCGCTGCCGAGGGCCGCGGGGCGCGCGCGCTAGCGCCGCCGTGCTGGAATCCCTGTGTTTCCTATCGTCGGTTCCGAGAGAGCGCGCCTAGGCGTGGGCCTGCTTGGCGCGCTGGGCGGCGTAGTACGCCTTCATCTCCTCGCGCTTCTGGAGCGCGCGGCGGTGCGTGCCGAGCTGTCGAGACGCGAGCACGAAGGGTGAGTACCAGATCGCCAGAGCGCAGCCACGCGCGTCAGCCACGTACGCGCTTCTTGGAGAACTTGTAGATGCGCTTCTCCGCCGACGAGCCGCCGCTCTTGATCATATCAAGGATGCGCTTCTCGTACGGCATGAGGCCCACGACCTCGCGGATCACGCTGCGCACGAGCGTCGTCTTCTTGCCGGCGCGCTGCCACCCGTCGAGTCCACCGTTAGTGCCGCGCCCCTCCCGCCACACCACGACGACACACACGCAGACGTACGCCCTTCTTCGAGGCCGGGCGCGCGGCCACCTGCTTCTTGTTGACAGGGTAGCCCTTGTTGAGGCCCACGGCGATTCCAGTGGAGGACATTTTTGCTTCCGAAAAGTCTTAAAGAACCGAACTAAGCGCCATCTCCAGCCGCCGCCGCCATCTCGCCGCCACATTTCCCGCGGCCGGCCAACCACTGGTTACCGCGAAAAACCTCGAATACGAGGTGTTTTCTCACCCGGACCGGTCTGGACCGGCGAAGGACCGGTCCGACCGTCACCTGGAACATACCGTAGTGACATCCCGTGCGCATGGCAGTCTCGGACGCCAAGTGGCCGCCGCCTTCGAGGTGGCGGGCTCGACACTGGTGCCGGTTTGATGGCTGTCGGTAGATTTTTTTTTTCCTTCTCTCTCTCTCTCTCTCGCAGTTGTGCAATTGGAAATAGTGGCGCTGGACCAGAGGTCTGGCTTGGTTTGGTAGAGCGGCGCCCTTCAGCAGGATGTAGATCGGCTTCGCCATTGAGCGCCGAGCCGCGCATGGCGTCGTCGCAACAGTGCCATTGTTGCCAAGGACAGGTCTCCAGACCAAACTCGACGAAGCGGCAAAGGCTCGTCACCTTTGAAGTTGCTGCTGCTCTCGTGCTCTTTGCTTCTCCACGTTGACTGCCTAGACGACGAAGGAACCGCAGGAAGTCGAGACGACATGTAGCTGACGTCCCCTGAGAAACTGCTGCAGGAAAAGCTTCATCAGAGGCACCGACCTTCTCTTGGTGACGGGCGAGAGCAAATCCCCTGAAGGCTTCCGGGGGACTACCACCCACGAGTTTAACAGCTCTCTCCAGTCACATACATATCGATCTGATCCAGTGTACGCTACCAAGCTCAACTGAGTACAGCAGGAGCGTCCAGGACGCCGAATCGATGACGCTTGTTTGTGAACGCGAACGCGATGGACGAGCGTGAGCTGCCCCGCCTTGTGCAGAGAATGGGTACTCACTCCGAGACAGCAGACTCTTTCCTTTTTCTTCAAGAGGTCTACGCATAAGGACAGGAGTTGCTGTTTTTGATCTCGAAGGTCAGCTACTGCACTGCAGTGATGCAAATTATCGATCAGCGAGGGCAGCTGAGCGAGATTGTCGTTAGGCAGGTAGGTGGAGCTGCCGCGATCTCGATCTTTCTCCATCGGAATCTACAGTTTTCTTTTATCATTGTGTCGAACCGGTGCGTAGCACTAGGAAGGTCGTGGACTTGTCCATGGCCATTGCGATCTCGTGCGCAGTAACTCTACGCACCAGTCTGGCGGGGGAAGTCTGACATGAGTTTCTGACTAGTTGAATCCATCTTGGGACTCCGGTCTCCCATCCCCACTCACAAGCTTTGCATTTTGCCATGGGCCACGGCTCATTCGCTCACTACGCGGGACCTGAATTGGATAGAGTTCAAGTCCGAGACGCCAGACAACGCTCATCCAGCATCAGCGAGGAAGTGCGTCCGTGATGATGATGAGGTGGCCAACCATTTTCATGTGGGACCATCGGTGTCGGTGTGAGTTGCTGGGTGGGTTTCATGCTATCTCCCACATCAAACCCGACCCGAGTGCACCAATGGAGTGAAGACTCGAACTCTTCCAGTCCGGGTCGTCTCAAACCCGTTCCCCCCGAAACCTTCGGCCCGAACCCGCGATCCTCGCCGAGCAGGCGCAATGACATCACGACCCTGCGGGGCCTGACGCTAGGGAGGAGCGGCGGGCGTCCATCCAGCACCGCCGCTGTCGTAGGCGCCGGCGAGCAGTGCCGTCGGCGTTATCGGCGGGCCCGTACCGTACCGTAGGCGCTCGCCCGTCTGTTTCCGCTGGCTGTTCATGCGTCTCGCAGGCCGAGGGCGGCGCACGACAGCCACGCGCGGCGCGTTCGGGCGGTCCGCGCGGCTCATTCGCGCTTTTGCAGCCGCCTGCAGCCGACCGACGCCCCGAGCATGGCGATCCTGAACCCGGAGACCGAGGGCCCGGCCGCCAAGGCCGCCGCAGGCGAGCAGACCCAGCGCCGCCTGGCCGAGGCCGGCTACCGCCACGTGGAAGGCGCGCCGGCGCCGCTGCCGCTCGACATGCCGCACTTCTCCATCAAGGAGCTGCGCGCCGCCATCCCGCCGCACTGCTTCGAGCGCTCCTTCCTGCGCTCCTCCTACTACATGGTCAAGAACGTGCTCACCTGCGCCGCGCTCTTCTACGCCGCGTCCTACATCGACGACGAGGCGCTCGCGCTCCCCGCGGTCGCGCGCTACGCGCTCTGGGCCGTCTACTGGTTCTTCCAGGGCAGCTACCTCACGGGCGTCTGGGTCGTCGCCCACGAGTGCGGCCACCAGGCCTACTGCTCCTCTGAGGTTGTCAACAACCTCATCGGCCTCGTGCTCCACTCGGCGCTGCTCGTGCCCTACCACAGCTGGCGCATCTCGCACCGCAAGCACCACTCCAACACGGGCAGCTGCGAGAACGACGAGGTCTTCGTGCCCGTCACGCGCTCGCAGGTCAAGCACACGTGGAACGAGAACCTCGAGGATTCGCCGCTGTACCAGCTCTACCGCATCGCCTTCATGCTCATCGTCGGATGGATGCCCGGATACCTCTTCTTCAACGCCACGGGCCCCGCCAAGTACTACGACAAGCCCCACAGCCACTTCAACCCGTACTCGGCCATCTACTCGCCGCGCGAGCGCTGGATGATCGTGCTTAGCGACATCTTCATGGTGATCGCGCTCGCCGTGCTTGGCGTGCTCACCTACACCTTCTCGTTCCCGGTCATGGTCAAGTTCTACTTTATCCCCTACATGATCGTCAACGCCTACCTCGTGCTCATCACGTACCTGCAGCACACGGACACGTACATCCCGCACTTCCGTGAGGGCGAGTGGAACTGGCTGCGCGGCGCGCTCTGCACGGTCGACCGCTCCTTCGGCAGCTACCTCGACTCGGTCGTGCACCACATTGTGGACACGCACGTGACGCACCACATCTTCTCCAAGATGCCCTTCTACCACGCCGCGGAGGCCACCGAGGCGATCAAGCCTATCCTCGGCCGCTTCTACCTCAAGGACGACACGCCCGTGCCGATTGCGCTCTGGCGCAGCTACCGCTACTGCAAGTTCGTCGAGGACGACGGCAAGGTCGTCTTCTACAAGAACAAGCTCTGATCTATCCGTCCGGCCGTAAGAGTGAGGCTGCCCGCCTTCCCAGGCGGCCAGCAACGTAATGCAAAAACAAACAAACAAACCCCATGAACCAACACCACCTTTCTGTGCTTTCTCTACTTTGTAGCTTTCCCACTTTTCGATGCAGACAACCGCAAAGCCAAGCGGAGACCGCGGTGCTTTGGCGAACGATGCGCACGATCGCCGTGTCTTGGTGAAGAACGGGGTCGACCAGTGTCGAGCCGAGCCGCAGCCTCGATGTCAGCGGACTCGGACGCTGCTAGCCACTGGTCGAGCGACGCGTTCAAGCTCTGTATGGATGCCAGATGCGACCGCAGCTCTATCTCCTCGGGCTCTTCGATGTCGTCAGGCTGTTCCTGATGGCTGATGATGGTCTCGATTTCCGAAGGCTTCCGCGTCACCCCAACAGAGCCGACAGCAGAGGAGCTGGGCTGTCGAGGCTTGTCACGACCCGCACTGCCACGCCGCCATCTCCACCAACGCCCAGATCGAGCTCTTGTTGGTTGACTGCCATCAGCAGTGCTGGAGTCATCCTCATGGACCTCGTCGTGCAGGCGCAAACTTTTGTACTCGAACGCCATGCGCTGACGGTGGAGCCACGCCAGTCTCCGCGAACAGCAAACACGAAGGAACAGCACGAACACTAACGCTCCTGAGATGGCAGCAGTCGTCCACTGTGTCAGTCGCTCCCAGAACGAGCCATCACTCACCGTTGCCTGGACGTGATCGAGCAGAGCAGAGGGTTCAATGGAAACCTCCATCTCGAACGGCTCAACCATCTCGGTCGCCTCGGGAGAGGCTTGCAGTCGGACAAAGAACGTTACTGAAGGCTGGAGATCGGGAGAAGATTGAGGAAGAACTTGCACTGCAACTTCAGCAATCTGTGCCTGGTTGTTGATCTCGGTGGCGGATGTAAGTTGCAAGGCACCGCTCGATTGGATGAAGTCAATGCCGGCTGCAGCAGTGCCATCGAGGGTTTCGTAGCTGACAGGTGACAAACTACTGCCTGTACAGCGAACACTGCCGACCAAGTACACGGGTAGCGCGACCACGAGCATCTGCGCAACAGGGCGTACCACCATGGTTTGGTTCGTTCCAAATGTGATGGCATCGCGACAAAAAGGCTCCAAACGGCCATCACCAGTGTTTAACTTTGTCAGTGTAGTCGTCACGGTGTTGGTCTCACCTCGTCGACGTGTTCCAGCTCGCAATGCCAACACAAGTTCTTCATTCTGTGCGCCTTGTTCAGATTCATCGCTCTCGCTCGGTGTCAGACGTGATGCAAACACACCAGCTAGAGCCACCGCGCGATCAGGACCCGAGTCACCAATATCTTTGAGCCAGAGAGTTTCTCCATTGGATCCAGCCAGTCGAAGAACTACCAACTGCTCCATTGCATCGGCGCTCAGGAAACCTGCATCAGCGAGTGCCACCAGTACGACATCAAAGCCGTTCGATTTGCTTGATTGGGATGGCACGATAACTGCGCGCTCTCCAGATGAGCTCGCACGAGAAACGAGCTGTCGAAGCCACTGGATGTTGCCAAACTTTGAATCTACACGAGCCAAAATGGAGTTTGCACAGGTAGTTGCGGACGCCGCACACTCGCGTCGAAACGCTCGCTGTTCAAATACATCTGTTGAGAGAGATCCTCCGATTGTCGTTCCAACAACAAAAAGATGAGTAGCGTCCGGAGACACTACAAGGTCGCAGTTTCCTCTTCGTCTAGTGACAGTTTCTGGGTTGATGTCAGTGCTGGAAATGGATGCAGCGGACAGACGGCAGATCTCGGATGTCATATTCAGTCCAATCCTTCGAGTCCACTCCACCTGCCCTGACTGAGCGTTAACCCGCTGAATAAATAAATCCTCACCCTGGTGTATCGATGCCTCCTGGTCGCTTGCAGTGAATGTTCCCGTTGTGTCACCTACTAAAAAGACCGATCCTGATAGAATGTTCGAGTCCACTCCAAATACTCGGTCGTCGCCGTTGTTGAGCGATGACACCACGTGGAGCCACATTGTATTGCCTGTGCTTGCGTCAAGCTTGTACACAAACCCGTCGAGGTTGCTGGCCGCCTGGATAGATGTATCTCGAGAAAAACCTCCAACATACAAAGCGCCACCTAAATCAGCTCGCATCGACGTGACTTCATCAAATTTTTCTGCTGCGTCAAAATCTCGCCGCCACATCAGTTTCCCCAAAGTTGCATCTAGTTTGAAAATGTAAAAGTCCCCGCCACGAGTCGATACTGCTGTTTTTGGTGGCGCATTTACTGCCACATATATGCTTGTACTTGCATCCACGTCAACAGCGACGCAGTCACCTCCATACATAGTATTTCCCCAGGATTCCAGTCGCCATAGCTCCGCACCCGTGGGCGAATATTTGCTGACATATGGGCGACGGTGAGATGCTGCTGTCGAAGTTGACACCTCTTGCCAAGTGCCACATACGATAATGTTCCCAATGTTGTCCGTGACTACAGCATTCGCTTCGCTAGGAAATGCCGATGACGACGAGGACCACGACAACTCGGTGATCGAAGCCGAGACAATAGAAACTGCGCTCAAGCCGATACCACAACCGATCAGCATCACCAGAAATCGAGCACGATGAGTACGGATGTATCGACGGCAAGCTTGTGTCCGTTTCCGAAAGTATAGAGATTCCTGATTGTTAGGACACGCAACCGTTGAAGCTGCATCACATCGCCGACGCTTGCGTCCACAAAGAGGCATGGATGGAGACCCAGGCACATTCATCTTGGTGCTGCGAGCAACGCGAGTCGCTTCTATGTCGATTAATGCCTGGCAAGAACACAACAACACCGCAGCAAATAGCTCATCGCCTCACAAATAAAAGTCTTGAGCTAAAGAAAGCCAGGCGTCGATGTCATTTGATCTTGCCAAGGTGACGCGTTTAGCTAATAGCGCTCAAGGTCGGAGATCCCCGTGTCTCATTCACGAAACGCATGCAAGTCTATTTATCGTAGCCTAGTCGAACCACCGCTCGCGACTCGAGCCCTCATCTCCGCCCACTGCCGATCCAGCTGCAGGTTTGCGGATCTCGCCGAACAAATCCTGCTTGTAGCTGCGCACGAGCTCGTCAAATGAACGCTCCTGCTCCTTCTCGGACACACGAGACTTTTTGCGTTCCTTGCGAGAGAGCGCCTTGGTGCTGGCGGCCACCGGAACCTTGCTCACCACTCGGTCCAGTTCCGCATCAGCACTTTCACGCTTCCGCTTTTTGTCGCTCACTGGCTTGCTCGTCACCACCGCCGACTTAGCCTTGGCCTTTGCCGGTTTTGACTTCCCCTTGACCTCATCTTGAGTCTCCTGCTTGGCTTGAGCACGCTCCTTCTTGCGCTCACGCTGACGTTGGCCACGGCTCTTCTTCTTTTTCTCTGCGTCAGCGCCATCCGTACCTGCAGCCTCACGAAGCGCACGCTCTTCCTCGCGCTTCTTCTCTGCATCCTGTCGCCGCTTCTCGCGAAGTTTGAGCTTGCCGTGGTTCTCAAGGGCGAACTCGACAATGAGACGTGGCTTGTTGCTGTCGGAAGCTCCTGGCGCAGCAGGCTTGCCCGCCGCCAGGGAAGTGTACCGCGGATTGTTGTTGAGTTCGCGCAGAGCCGCAAGCGCATGCACGTGCTCGGCAAACTCGATGAAACCATAGCCGCGCGACTTGGCAGCACCGCGAGTGGACACACCCGCGTCTTCGCGCACAACCTTGGCCATCTTGACCTTGACCGGCACCGAGTCGCTCGCAGGTAGGAGATCGCGTTTGACCTCGGCGCGCGCAACTTTTCCGGCGCGCATTCCCGTCACAGCCGCATCCTTACCAATCTCCTTGAGCTTCTTGTCATCCACCGACCCAGCCAGGTTGCGCACCGAAAGACGCAGCGGAGAGACAAAGTAGAGCGGGTGCTTGAGCTTCTCCTTTTTCTCCTTGAGCGCACGGCGGCGCTTAGCGATGTCGCCCGCCGGCATCTCGAGTTGCTCGTCCGACACCTTGTTGACATTGATAGTACCCTCGTACGCCAAATACAAGTTACGCTTGTCCTGAGCCTTGCGCTGAGCAGCGTTCGACTCAGCGAGGTGTTCGGCTTCGGTCTTGGACACTGCACGCGTGATCGAGAGCAGACGTCCATCCAGCGTCAGCGTGTCATCGCCATCCGCCATAGCCGACAGCGCAAACACGTTCTCAGGCTTTTTGTGCTTCTTCTTCTTGTCCTTCTTGCTATCGAGAGCGGCGGCGTTCGCTGCAATGGCGTCTGCCCGAGCAAGAACCTGATCGGCCACCTCGCGTTGGCGGAAGCGGACAAAGCCCACGCCCTTCGAGAGCCCTGAGCCCTTGTCAATGACCACACGGGCGTACTCGACAGGGCCAAACTTGGTAAAGAAGTCGCGCAGGCCCTCCTCTGTCGATTGGAACGACAAGTTTCGAATGAAAAGCGTGCGGTCACGCTGGGCTTCCGTATCCTCGCGGTACGTCACCGGGTGGGTGTCGGCATCGTCATCGTCGTCTTCGCTCTCCTCGCCACTTTCATCGTCATCCGTCGCCATCTCCAACTCGTCGCCAGCCTCCTCAGCGTTGTCATTCCCCTCTTCGTCCTCTTCCATATCATCATCTTCTTCATTCTCATCGTCACCAGTTTCCTTGTTGACCTGCTGCTCACTCTGCTGCTGCTGTTGTTGCAGGTATTTTGCCTTCGAAAGTGCAAAATCGACAATCATCTCTCGGCCCTTGATTTTGACGCCATTCTGAGCCTCGACAGCAGCGCGTGCGTCTTGCACGTCGCGGAACTGTACAAAGCCAAAGCCACGACTCTTTCCGAGCTTGGGGGCGTCGCCTTCCTCTTCGCCTTCAGCCGTCTCGACCGGCATACGCACGACACGCACCTCTGCCAGCGGTCCGTGAACCGAGAACGCCTTTGTCAAATCCTCGTCCGTAGTCTGGAACGCCAAGTTACGAACAATGAGGCGAAGACCCTCCGCCGTGGACGCTTCGGCATTCTTGCCACCCTTAGCAGCAGGGTTGGCTTCGTGTTTCTCCAAAGACTGCACACGGAGCGTGGCACCCTTGAAGATGTGGTGGTCGAGCTTCTGCACAGCCAACTCGGCGTCCTTGAGCTTCTCGAAGCGCACAACCGCGATCTGTCGGTTCGTGCTGACCTTGGCGTCGTCCGCACGCAGCTCGACCGTGTCGACAGGGCCGATTTTCTTGGCCTTCTTGAGCACCTGCTTCTTGGTCACATCGGCGCCGAGCCCGAAGATCACGACCGACTTTTGGGCCGGCGTGGCGCTTGCGTCCTTGCGTGCCTCCACCTGACGCAGGAACTCGCGGTGCTGGCGGCGTCGCGCATTCCGCTCGCTTTGCACATGCTCCTGCGTTTGTTCGGCCTTCCCCTCCTCCTTCTTTTGCTGCTTTTGGTCCTTGAGTTGAGCCTGCTTGTCCTCCTTTGAGTGCGTCGCAGACTTCTTGACCTCCTTCTTGACCTCTTCCTTGGCCTCCTTGGCCGCCTCCTTCTCAGCGGGATCCTCTTGCTGCTGCTTCTCGTCCTTCTTCTTCTTGTCCTTCTTCTTCTTCTTGTCCTTCTTGGGCTCCTCGACAGCAGCTTCCTCGGCCTTCTCCACAACGGGTGCTTGCTCCTCCGATTGCTGCTGCTCCTCGACCGCCTCACCGTGCTGCTTGTGGTCCTGTATGTGGCCCTGTTCCTGCTTGTGCTGCTGCTGCTGCTTGTTACGCGCACCCTTCTCCTTTGCCAGGTCTGTTGCCATCGCACCGCATCAGCCCCGCGCCGCCACCACTACCACCACCATCAACGGCCAATAGCACGCACCGATGTGCATCTTGCGGCCCTGGAAGTCTTTTCCATTGAGCTGCTCAATCGCCTGCTGCGCATCGCTCGCAACCGCGCTGTCGGCACCCACCAGTATCCGTCAGTCCGCCGCAACCCTCTCCACCGCCACATTCCCGCCGCACAATTTGACGAATGCGAAGCCGCGCGTGAGCGTCTCGCTCTTGCGCTTGCCCTTGTCCTTGATCAGGTCGATCTTGCGCACGGGCCCCACGTCGCCGAAGACGAGCTCCAGCTCCTCCTGCGTCACGCCGTACGGCAGGTTGCGCACGAACACGCTCGCCATGGTCGCCTGCGAATGAAGAGTGTCGACCAGTGGCTGGCCGGCGGCAGGTATCGAGTGTGGGAGGGGAGCAGACCAAGAGCCGCCAGTGGTGTCCGCAATACATCGACATCGTTTTGAGGAGGGTATTCTTTTTAGTAGAGAAAGGGATCTCGAAGCGACACCACCAGGCATGAGCTGCTTTGCTACATGTTGCTGGCACTGCGCGCCGCAGACGCAAGACCGAGGCGAACGCGAGGAGATCGGAATATATAACTGGAGGTGGGTAGTAATACGGTAGAAACACGGAAGCGCAACCCGAAGGCGTCTAGGCGTCGGCGTGGGAGGACGAGGCGAGGCCGAGAATGGCGGCCATGTCCTTGGCGTCGTAGCCCTTGGCGTTCTTGTTGTGCTGGCGCTTGTGGTAGTGGATGCGGCGCGAGACCTTGACCACGGGCTTGTCGCCGGCCTTCTTGCTCTTCTTGCTCTTCTTCTCCTTCTTGGCCTTCTTCTCCTTCTTGGCCTTCTTCTTGCGCGCCTTGCGCTCGTCCGCCGACTCGTCCGCCTCGCTGGCGCTCGCGCTCTTGTCTGCACACGCGTCGGTCATACACAAGCAGTGGTGAGTTGCGCGCGCCTCCTCCAGCTCCAAGGCGGGGGAGCGCTCAGCCCCTCGCCCCGACCGAACGCACCGCCGTACGACTTGTTGAGCGACTTGAGCACGTCCGCGAAGCCCGCAGCCGTGTTGGACCAGCCCTGCACCTCGGCCTGCTTGAGGCTGCAGCCCACGCCGAGGTTCTCGGAGCGGCGCGCGATCTTGACGTGCGCCGCCTGGCCCTGCAGGTCCTTGCCCACGCCCTTGCCCGCCGACCAGCCCATCTTGACCAGCATCTTGTACCCGAACTTGCTCGTGTCGGCCGCCCACGCCATGTTCTGCATGCCGCCAAGCGCCACCATCGTCTGCCCCGCCTCCTCGTCCTGCATCGCCGCCGCCGTCGCCACCGCCGCCATCTTCTCCAGTGAGGGAGCCGGCCGGGGCCACCAACCCCAGAGGGCGCTCTATTGAGGCGTCGCAGTGTGCCTGCGGGGAAGCGTTTCGAGAGGGTTTGCTGGCCCCGTAAAAGAAGCCCAGGGGGGAAAGGCCGGATCGCCTGCTTGACGGCGGCACCCACGGCGGCGAGGAGCGGCGCGGGCGAGCGCGCCAGCGGACCGGAGGCGATGGACGACGCGCAGCTGCGCAGCCTGCTGCTATGGGTGCGTGGCTTGGCTTGGCGCGGCGCGCTGGGCGGGCTGCAGCTCACGCCTCGCGCTTGCAGACGCAGAGCTTCCAGGACAAGCTGGCGTCCGACGTGCAGGTGGCGGCGCTCGAGGACCTGTGCGATGGCGTCTTCCTGTCCAAGATCATGCACCACATGTGCGTGCTGGCTGTCGAGCTGGCCCCTGCCTGCCTCGGAGGCTCACCCCTGCCGTCGTTCCCTTGTGCTGCAGCGACCCGGACTACCTCAAGCTCGAGCAGATCTCGGAGCTCGCGGCCGGCAACTGGGCGCTGTGCGCAAGCAACCTCAAGGCGCTCGTACGCGCCGTTGAGCTGTACTACAACGAGGAGCTCGGACAGCTCTGCAGCGCCAGCGAGCTCGTCGACACGACGCGCATCGCGCGCGAGAACGACGTCCACGAGGTCGGCAAGCTCGTGGAGCTCATCCTGGGCTGCGCCGTCCAGTGCCCCAACAAGTCCGACTACATCCTCCCTATCATGCAGATGGACGCGTCGGAGCAGGCAAGCATCATGCACATGATCGAGGGTCTCATGCGCCGTTTCCAGCAGATCTCCCCCGCGGCGCGTCGAAACTCCATGAACATGGTCCACTCACCCAGCTTTGGCGAGTCGTCTGAATCGGCGCAGCTTGCGCAGGCGCTCGAGAAGGCATCGGCCTTGGAGCTCAAGTACTTGGACATCGAACGCGAGAACCGCGCGCTCACGGACCGATTCGAGAACGCGCTCGCTGAACATCGCCAGTTGGCAGAAAAGTACGCTGCCCTTGAAGAAGAGCGTGACAAGCTTGTGAGCGAGCGCCAGAGCACGCTGACGCGCGACAACAAAAAGATCCAGCAGATTGTGGAGGGCGAGATTCACGGCCTCACGCTTGCGCTCGAGGAAAAGAATGAAGAACTTCAGCGGGTGAAACGCGAGTCAACAGAGCGCTTGATGGTGCTCGAAAACGAGGTTCGGCGGCAAGCGGACGAGCTGGATATCTCTCGATCGAAGCTTGGCCAGATGGCGAAGCTCGAGACGAGCGTCAACAAGTACAAGAAGAAGCTCGAGGAAATGAGCGCACTTCGTACGCAAGTCAAGGAGCTTGAGACGCATAATGCGCAGTACTTGGACAAGGTGCTCGACCTTGAAAGCACGATCAAGACGATGCCGACGCTGAAGGCGCTTGTGGAAAAATACAAGAACCAAGTGGTGGAGCTCGAGACGGCGAATGTGGAGGCGACGTCGAGCCTTCGAATCAAAGACGAGAAGAACAGACGACTGCAAGAAGAGCTTGATAGCGCACTGGGCGGAAAGGAGTTCTTGGAACAGCAAGTGGACGAGTTGCGCTCGCAGTTGGCAAATTTGCAGCATCACCATGCAGCTGAGGACGATTTCTCGTCTGATGCTTCAATGGCAGCAGGTGCTGGTAGTCTGAGTGCAGATGTGTTGCTCGGACGGGATGCCGTGGCAACTCTACGGGAGCGGGTTGCTCGCCTTGAGCGCGAAAACGCCGAGCTCCGAAGTGGCAGCGAGACGCCGGACCAAACGCGCCTCGCGAACGAGCTGGACTTTGCTTTGAAGGCGAAGGAGTCGCTCCAGAACACGGTGTACCACCTCCAAATGCAGAACGAGCAGCTTTCGGAAGAGCTGCGGAGTGCACGCAACCAGTCGTCTCAGCCACGTGCGCTTATCGAGGCGATTGGCCCGCAGCCGATGGATATAACTCCTGGCGAGGAAGGATACGTTGCTAGCGATGCTACAGCACATGTGGGAGTTGTTCCTCGCCAGCCCATGTATGCCTCTGGACCCGAGGCTGTGTATCAGAACAGTATGACATCGGGTACTATTGTGAAGCACGGGGACTCGGGGCTGTCTGCTGCTCAAGTCGCAGAGTATGAGGCGCAAATCAACCGATTGGTACGGACCACTGGATACGGGTGGTGTATCCACAGGCTAACGTTATTGTCCGATGTTGTTGCTTCTTGCAGAAGGATGAGGCAGAAGCAGTTGCCTCTATGCGCGCAACGGTGACCGAGCTCACAAACCGACTCAAGGAGAAGGAGTCGATGATCAACGAGATTGTGGAGCAGCGCACCAAGCTTGAGAACTACACCAAGAAGACGCTTCATGCAGTCCAGACCAAGTACATGGTTGCTGTAAGCTCGCACCGTAACCAGCTGAGCGAGAAAGATGAGCGGTTGGAGTTCTTGGAGAAGAAGCTGAAGGAGGTTCGCGCGTCATACTCGCGCGAGCAGGCACTGATGATGTCGTCGTTCTATGAGGTGCGTTTGATTCGGTCTGTCGAGCATTTTTTTTATCGGGAATAATATCTTAACAAGGATTTCGTACGCAACAGATTGGGACAGAGATGCAACGCCGAACTATGATGCCACAGGGGCCAGGTGCTGGCCCCGGTGCAGGCTCTTGGCTTGCGAGCAAACGTACCGAGGAGCGTGCAAAGCGACGCCAACTATAGGTACCTCGTGCGCTCGCCCTGTGACAGTAGAGTAGGTGCAAAATGGATGGACGGTTGGCTCGCGCTTTCTGCCCTTGTAAGCCTGCATTTGTATATGGTTGCATGCATGATTGTGTGAAGCGTGACGGTGGGAATAAACGCACGCATGAGGTGCAGAACGAAGACGCGCAACTGGGCTTCAGATCGTGACATTCGCCTGGTATGCATGTATGAGCCCCGCTGGAGTAGAAGAAAGTCTTCTCTTTCTCTGCTACCGCCTCACGGATGCAAGCGGAGAGGAGAGTCGAGGAGCTAGCCATTGTGGTTCCTCATGTTCAGTCAACGACGTTCACCCCGAGGTTGACAAGTGCACGGGTTGCCTGCTGGCATATCCGGTCGTTGGGCGAGCGCACAAGGCTCTGGAGCGCCTCAACCCCGTGGAGCTCGACGATCGCTTGCTTGTTCTCGGCTACAGCAGCCGCGAAATAGTTAGTGATCCAGCCAAGTAATTTGCGGAGGCTTAACAGAATAAACTTACGGTTGACCGAGAGGTTGCGCAGTGCGCGAGCAACCTGTGACTGGAGCTCGACCGATTCGGAGTAGGCACCCTCGATGATGGGCTTGAGCCCGCCTTCACGCGCGATCTCAACTTCGTTGGCGTCTGCAACCATCGCATGGAAAAGAGTCAGTGTTCGTTTGGAAAGCTGCGTGCATGGAGATCTAGCAATTTACCGTTCACAGCGAGGTTGGCGAGCGCGGCAATGGCCTCTACGGCGACCCCGATCTGCTTTGAGCTCGCGAGCGCGATGAGCGGCTTGATACCGCCGGCCTTGGCAATGCGCTCCTTGTTGTCCACTGCATTTCTC
This sequence comes from Phytopythium helicoides, assembly GCA_024867545.1. Classification (NCBI taxonomy): domain Eukaryota; phylum Oomycota; class Peronosporomycetes; order Pythiales; family Pythiaceae; genus Phytopythium; species Phytopythium helicoides. Next base: position 439,263 of record JANFNE010000043.1, read on the forward strand.
CCACACGAGTCCATGAGCTCACACTCGGACTCACATCGAGGAGTTCAGGGACGCACCATTGACACCCAAATTGGCGAGCGCCTTGGCTGCTTGGCGCTGCACATGCTCATTGGAGCTGCCAAGCAGGTCGATGAGCATATCAATGCCGCCTTCGGTCGCCATCTTCGACTGGTTGTCGGCTGTGTTTCAAGGTGTGAGTCCGAGGCGGATACTGCTCATGACAACCGCGGACGGACAAGTCGTACAGTTGACAGACAAGTTGGCGAGCGCGTGCGCCGCCAGGCGCTGCACCTCCGTGTCGGCCGAGCGCGTAAGCGGCAGCAGCAGCTGCAGTCCGTCGAGCTCCACGATCTGCACCTGTCGGTCGGCTGCGCGTCACTGTCAGCCCCGCCGGCTCCCCCAGTGTCTTGCACCCACGCGCTACGCACGCTTGACGGCCTCGTTGGCCAGCTTCTCGGCCACCTCGCGCTGCAGCGCCGTGTCCGCCGACTTGGCGTACGCGATCAGGCGCTGCAGGTTGACGCGCAGCGCCTCGGTGAACGCTTCATCTGCGTGTCGCCGTCAGCCCCTCGGTGCCGAAGCAAGTATAAGGCCGAGCCTCGCGCACGCACCGTCGTCCTCGAACGTGAACTCGTCCTTGCTGCCCTTGGCGCTCGCGTTGCCCATGGCCACCGCTCGCTGCTGCGGAAACCGCTCGAGATACTCTGTGACCGCGCCGCCCCTTGGAGGCGGAGCCGGCATCTCCTGCCAATACGCCGTCGATACTCTACTGCGCACGAGAACTGATTTACGAGAGTGATTCAGGCTGTTTGACAGGCTGCAATTGTATGCCTTCATCAAGCGGCGTGACGAAGGGCAACAAGCTGTTCGGCAGGTTGAAGTCCGATCTGGTTGAAGCGCGCCAGTCCGCAATTAGACAGGCGGCGTGGCGCGCGTCCGTCGCCATGGCGCCCGCGCTCTCCTTCGACGTGCTCAAGCGCGTGGGCAGCCCGCTGGCGGCCGCGCGCGTGCCGCTGCTGTCTCCGCACCGCAGCTCGTCGCCGTCGGACGCGTCTCCGGCGGCCTCGGCACCTCCGCAACCAACGCGGACGGCGTCGCTCTCCCGCCTCGACGCCTCCAGCGTTGCTTCACCTCGGCTCCAGGCGGGCTCGGGGTCTGCAGTAGCTATGCAGGCGCTGCCAGTGAGCCCCAGGGGTGTGCAGTCGGCTTTGGACCGCGAGGGCGTTGAGGGTGTCATGGTCGTACAGCTCAAGCGACACAAGAAGCGGCTGCTGCCGGCCGCCAAGGCCAGCTACTTTGTCGTCAGCGACGCCACCAACCCCGTGCTCGAAATCTACTCGTGCGTGCTCGCTTAATGCTGCAAGTGGCTGCTTGACTGACGCTTGTCATGCGAGACAGCTCCGAGGCGCGCACAGAACTGGTGTTTCTGCTGTCGCTCGCTGGCGCCGAGCTCAGCTTTGAGGCTGACAACGCTAACATCGTCATGGAAAAGTGTTTCTGCGTCGACGTCAAAACCTGGAAGCGCAAAAATACTGTCTACTTCAAGCACCAGGGCTTCATCTTCTTTGAGGAGGACCAGGCACGCATGCTGCTGTGGGTCAAGTGCATCCACTCAGCAATCAAAAAGGCTGCGACGGTCGATGGGGAGCTCTTCCGCCGAACAACGACCGCCAACTCGCCGCCTTCGCACCCATTGCGTGACTATGAGCGTCTTGATTCTATCGGCGAAGACGAAAGCGATGAGGAAACCGAGCTGTCGGCATCTACCACGCCCTCAAGAGGTGCACTATGTGCAGGTTTATCCATTGCATCCGAAGTGTCAGAGTCAGCCAGTGAGAGGAAAAGGGTCCTTCGCGAACTGTCGATCGACACGGATCTCCGAGCCACTACACCCATTAGTCCAAGACAGACTGATGATGGCGCAGACGACGACATGCCGTCTCCGTCGGCGCACAGCTCAACAGTGAGAGCCATCTACCGAGAACCTCAAACACCACTTAATCGATTCAACTCGATATTTGTCAACCAAAGGCAATATCTTCAGCGCTTTCCAAGAAGCCCCGCAGGGAATCGCACGTATTCCAAGACACCCCCATCTTCGTTTTTCCAATCGCACTCAAATAAATCTTCCAAACTAGGAGCCAGGATAGCATCCAATCTTCAAAACCGCTTTGCCGAATCGAGTGCTGCGTGGGGACCAATTGGATCACCAGCCGCTCCACAGCGATTAGAGTTACCTGAAACACCTCCGTCTTTCCTCCGTCGTCGAAATCGCACCGAAGGCGATCGCACCGACGATTTCAGAATACACCCGTTTTCGCCGCCTGGACGAGATTCTGCACACATTTCTTTGATGTATGCTGAGGTTAGTCACGCTCTCTCACCGACTCGGATTTGGAGTGGATTACGAAAGGCAAAAACATCGCCCGAGGAGTCGATGACAGAGTCGAAAAAGAGTCCACCGCCGCCAAACACGCCATCGAACAAACAAGTCACGGAAAGTGACACGTTTACGCCCTCATATGGTGCGAGTGGCGAGGACCCGCCTTCACATCACAGCGAGCAACATGGCTCCCTCATACTTCAGCGGCTCATTGTTCTTGTCGTTGCCAACTTTGCTGGAATATTCCGCATGTCAATTTTCATGCCACTGGCATCTGTCGGAGTATTCGTGCATCTTTTCCGCCGAGGTGAGCATTTCGTCCAGTGGACGGGCGCCTCTGTAGTCATCTACCTCGCAAGCTGCGTGCACACTTTGGTCGGGACTTGCGCCATCTTCTTTTTAGTCTACGTCTGGAGCTACTCGGAGTTCCTCGTTTGCAAGCGCGCTAAGCGCAATGCCGAATTCAACCCGCAACCTTCATCCCGAGATGATCTCGCCAACATTGCGGTGCGTTTGTCTCCCTGGGTGGTCTCTAATCGGCTCGCCTAATGACGCTACACCTCGCAGCTACCCAACTGGATGGTACACCCCGATGTTGACCGCGTCAATTGGCTCAATGATGTCTTTGTCGCGTGCGGCCACTCCGTCGTGTTTTGATCTTGTGTGAAAGCAACAACTAATCGTTCGTGTGTCTTTGGCAACGACAGAGGCTGGCCATATTTGAAGGTGGCCATTCGAGACTCGATCCTCAACAGTCTGAATCCGCTGCTGGATGCGCAGCGACCTGCCTTCATCAGTGCGCTTTCCATCTCACGGATCGAGCTCGGCGACCGCACACCTCAGATCAGCGGTGTCAAGTTCGTGGCGGCAAACCCGCTGAGGGACGAAGTGACGATTGACATTGCACTACGCATCGTGACCGACGACACCTTTATGGCCGAGCTCAAGCTCGCGACGAATCTCGGCGCAGCCGCCACCATGAGCTTGCGCGATTTGTTCCTCGTTGGCACTCTGCGCCTCACGCTGACACCGCTGATCGGCGAGTGGCCGTGCTTCAGTGGCCTCTCGCTGTCCTTCACCTCGTACGCCCTCCGATCGACGCTACATCATGTTTTGCATGCGCTAACACCAGCTCTGCGATCCCCCGTGCAGCCGCCCGGTGTTCGACTTCTCGCTCACGGCCGCCAAGATCAACCTGTCGAACGTTCCTTTCGCCTCTGAGTGGTTCGTCTACACTTTCTACTCCCCAACATGCCCAAAGCACTAACAACTCCTCTTAGGCTGCAGTCGTTCCTGCACGACCTGCTCGTCAACTACTTTGTCTGGCCCAAGGTCGTGCACATTCCGCTCTGGGAAGACGCCAGCGATCCCGTCACCTCGCCATGAAGTTCTCCAGCCGATTGCGTCGAGTCGACCATCACTCCCATCACCAGCGGCTCGATATGCCTCACCCTTCATTTGTCAAACAGCCTTCGAGAAGGACAGCCGCACCAGGATGCTCGCGGCCTCGACTGCTCTGCGCACTCTCGCGCGCCGCGCGCCCGCCACCGTCGCCCGCGCGGCACTGCAGTCGCGCACGCTCGTGACGCTCAAGCCGACTGGCGCTCGCGTTGCGGCTCCGCGCCGCACGCCGTCGCCATTCGCGGTGGTGGCCGGTGCCTCGCGCTCCATGTTTATCCAGACGGAGGCCACGCCCAACCCGCAGAGCATCAAGTTCCTGCCTGGCCGCGTTGTGCTGGACGAGCGCTTCACCACGGGCTATGTGAGTGCATGCTGCCAAGAGAGTTGCTTGCTTGCATCCACTAACGACCGCTCTCCTCCAAACAGGACTTTCTGCCTGGATCGGAGGACGTTCGCCGCTCGCCGCTCGCCAAGAAGCTGTTCCAGATCGACGGCGTCGTGCGCGTCTTCTTCGGCAAGGACTTCATCTCGGTCACCAAGAATGAGGACTGGGAGTGGGATGTACGTTGTATGACGCTTGCAGTGGCTCGCTCGTGAGTCAGCAGGGTCTGACGATGCTTTGTTCTCATCTCGATAGGCGCTAAACGCCGAGATCTTTGCCACCATCATGGACTTCTTCGCGACCGGAGAGGAGGTCATGTCGGATGAACCGATTGTCACCGTACGAAAGACTAGCCAGAGATGATCGTACTATACCGCGCTTTTTTACTTACCTGTATGTTCGCGCAGGACACCACGATCCTACCGGAAGACGACGAAGTTGTCGCGATGATCAAGGAGCTGCTGGAGCAACGGATCCGTCCGTCAGTGCAGGATGATGGCGGTGACATCTTCTACAAGGGTTTCGACCCGGACACGGGCGTTGTGCTGCTGCAGCTGGCTGGCTCATGCGCTGGTTGCCCGAGTTCGTCAGTGACGCTCAAGAACGGCGTGGAGAATATGCTGAAGCACTACATTCCAGAAGTCAAGGCCATCGAGGAGTACGTGGACGAAGAACTCAACCAGATCAACGAGAAGGAGTTCCGCTCGCTTGAGGAGCGGCTGCGAGCGGTTGGGATTCCAAGCGAGTAAGCGAAGACCGGTGCGTGCCATACTTCGTGCCTCCTTTATACCATCGCGGTGAACGGGATGGGAGAACTGTAGTCATCCTCCTTAGGAAGCACGAGATCCACCAGGTGTCACCAAAGCGACAAATTGAAGCCTGACAATGTGCTTAGTTTTTGCAGACGAGTTGATGTCGTGCCATCTTGCTGTCCATCACTTCTCCCCTGTGCGCTGAGAAGGCACGACTATCACATATTACTTTTGTGCTTGGTTGTGCATCGGCACAGGTTTGGTCAGGTCGAGTTACCGCTAGCCTCTCAACCGTGCTCATTCATTTTGCCTGGACGAAAATCAGTTTCGTCCAGTCGGGAAGTGACTGCACCGACGCTTGCCACGGTTCGTTTCACCCATTTGAGTCTCCCATTATCTCAACACACGCGAAAAAAAGTCAAATGCGGGCGAGACTAAGCTCGTTGGCGTGTTGAACAGGCGCAGCAAGTGCGCACTCGTTTCACGGTGTTGAAGCCCACAGCGGGAAGCTGAAGGTATTTATAACGCATGTTGTGTGGCGTGGGCGAGCTCTTTTGCTTGGATGGCAGCAAGTCTTTGCTTGGAATTCTGGCGTTTTTTCACACGCGACTGCAATGCAAAAAAAAAAGAAAAGAGAAACGGAGCAAGCCTGAGGACGCGCCAAGAGGAACATTAAGCCGGGTGCGAACGGGCAGGCCCTCCAGGTCTCAAAACGCGCTGCGCGGAGATGACCAAGGGCTGACCGCGCAGGATTGACGACATCCACGGCGGCACTTGCTCGAAGACATCGCTATTCGCTCGCATGCAGTCGTCTCGACCCGGCGGCGGCGGCGGTAGCGGCAGCGGCTGTAGCTTCTCTAGGTGCGATGTGTTGAGATTGCCTCTATGTCCATTCGGGGGAGAATAACGTGGGAATGGACCTGTCCATCATATGGTGTAGGCCATCGCCCAAGCGACCGAAAGCAAGTGCTGATCGCAGCCATGACAGTGACGACGACACCGATATGCTCATGTTTGGCGACAGTAGTGACGGCAGCGAGAGCGAGTACGGCAGCCAGCGCATAAAGCGCCACCAGACCCATCCGCTTCGCTATCAGTCGAATCGCGATAGTCACAACCACACCCACGAAAACCACTTTCCCTCTGCGGAAAGCAGTGGCGCTCCAAAGGAGTTTGGCCTGGAACACTTTGGCAACGACAACAACCATTCCGATCTTCACGAGCACGAGAGGGACAGGAGAAAAGAGGAGCACAGCGGATTGAGCCACCGCGAAGACGACTACCGTTCCGCAGGTGCTCCATTTTTCATGGAATGTAGGTTGTCGTTGTTGATTGCCAGGTTTGAAGGCGTCACACACCGGCTCACTCTGTGTGTCTCTCTGCAATAATAGCGGTCGGAAGTGGAAGACAAGAGTTTGGAGGACTACCACGGACATCTGGGGATCTGTTTCCTTTATCAGCTCGCGGCACGAGCCGTCATAACTCTCTTTCGAACCAAGATGATTCTCCATCAAGACGGCTCGCTAGCAGTTATCATGCAGATACTTCAGCAGATTCCGAAAGCGACGCGTTTGCACGATTTTCGGGGCATCATAGCGCCTCATACAACCATCCTTTCAGCAACAGCAATAGCAGTGGCATCAGCAACAACCGCTCTGACTACTCTCCACGGGAAGATTTTCTCGTGCATGCATTCGATTCAAACGCCATGAAGCTCGAGCCTCGTGAAAGCTTTTGCGGAAATCAAGAGGAAGAATCCGAGCCAGTGATGAGGTCCGCTTCTACCCCTTATGCAAATCTCGGATCTGCAGATAGTGAACCAGGGCCAACTTTCCATAGGCAGGAAGGACCATTGGCACAGCCACCACCTTCACTGCTTCGTCCAAGTTCATTTAACACCGGCTCAAGCACCGTCGAAATCAGCACAAATGCGTTCAATGACCGTGTCTTCCTTGGGAAGCGCACTGACCGCTTCTCAGCAACAGCACCACCACCGACGACAGCATCGAGTCACCTTGACGTCCTTTTTACTCCTCAACTCCCAACTCCACCATCGACGAGCTTTCCTCTAGTCAGGAGCTCTGCCACTCAAGATCAGATGGTAGGCGACAGAAGCGCCTCTCAGCCTCGCCGTCGCAACAGCAAGCGAAGTGAAAGTCGGCGGGCGAGTATCACTACTACTGCCACCACGCCAACTTCGAGCTACCCAGTCGCCACGACCCCCACTTCTGTACCACCCTCGCGTTGGCTTCGTGAAGAAGACGAGCAGTTGCGAGAAGCTGTCGCTCGCTTTGGCGGGAAGAACTGGAAAATGATTGCTGAGTCGCTAGGCAACGGAAGAACGGACGTACAGTGCTTGCATCGCTGGAACAAAGTGCTCAAACCTGGGTTAGTCAAGGGTCCGTGGACGCCTGAAGAAGACGGCATTCTAACCCAGCTAATCTCGCGCTACGGCGTCGGGAAGATTCGTTGGTGCGATGTGGCGCAGCATCTACCAGGTCGGATTGGCAAGCAGTGTCGCGAGCGTTGGTGCAACCACCTGGACTCGCGCATTCGTAAAGGGCAGTGGACACCTGAAGAAGACGACATTGTTTTCAGCTGGCAGCAGAAACTCGGCAATAAGTGGAGCGAGATCGCAAAGCTCCTTCCCGGCCGCACCGAGAACGCCGTCAAGAATCGCTTTAATTCGGCTGCGCGCCGCAAGTGGATGATACGGATGGCAACAGGGGGACCTGGAGCAGCATCAACGGAAACTTCCAAACCGATAGATTCGGCGGTACCATCTCCGCAATTACAGCTTGAGCCACTTCGTATCCCGCCGCCGCCAGTCATCACGTCCGTGGACGGGATGCAGCACCAGCATCTTGCTCCCCCAGGTCTGTTATCACCAGCCAGCGCCTTTTACATGCCTCGTCACAGAGTCGTCGGTCTTCACACCTCTCCACCAGTAGGTATGCAAGGGCTGTCCCCATTTGACGTGGAGGTCAAGCGACCGGCGAGTAACATGATGTCTCCTCAGCCACGACTGCAATTGTTCCAGCCGCAAATTCCTCCACCGCCGCCACTGGTGGCACCAGCTCCAGTCCACATCCTTGAGCGGCTTCACACTCCGGACCCAAACGGACAATTGTCTCGTCCTTCATCAGGTGGAACGTCCATTTTAGACCTGCCAATCGGTCTCGCACTGCCAACCCCAACGTTCGTGCCGTCTGTGCCTCCGCCCCCGCCACCTGGTTACTCACTTTCGACCGCGTTTACCTCGACTAGGGTCGACGACATTGGTACAGGTGACGACGATATTGCTGCCAATTACGATAGTCAAGGTCTCAAAAGTCCGAATGAAAGTCAAGACAAAAGAGAAATCCGTGAAGATCAGGGTGTAAGTGCGAGCAGCGGGACTGAAGCAATCCCAGCCATGGACGACGAGAACATGAGCAGGTTCCTAGACAGCGTCGCGCTCGAGCTCGAAGACATGATTGAGTAGATGTCCTAACATCAAACATCGATATATAAGGCAGCAAGTACTGAGTAAAAACAAAACAACATGGGCTCAATCGTGTAGCTGAAATCTCTTGTTGAATATCCACACGATTCAGATGTTGATGCGTCAAACATTTAGCGCAGAGGCTGTATATGATGGCTCCAAAGTGCGCTGGTCCAGGGACAACGCGTGAATGACGCTCAGCCGCTCTTCCCGCTCGTTCTGCCCGCCAAAGAGAAGCACACGACCACTTGTCTTGTCAAATACAGCACGGTGGCCGACGCGACCCGGGAAAACCCACGAGAAAGCGTCTACGTCGTTGTGATGTGCTTCGGAAGAGCCAGCAGAAGGCTCGACGGGAACGCGTTGCCACTCCCACGACGTGGTGTCGAGCAGGAAGGCATCACTAAAGATAACCGTCGCCCCACCCGCATCGCTCTGAGGGTCCCAGCCGCCCACAACCAGCACCTTGTTCTCATCCACAAGGGTTGCTGAGTGACCCGTTCTTGCACTGGGTGGGTCGCCGACCACGCACGGATGGAACCACGACCAACTCGTGACCCCGGAAGACGTCGCAGCGTTATCATTCTCACCACCTGCCACTTTTTCCTTTTTCGTACCCTTCCGCTTCTTCTTTTCTGTTCCAGTGGACTTTTCAAGTACGTGCACCGAGTTGAAGCACTTGTGGGAGTCATTGCCACCAAACACAACCACCCGCCCATCGCCTATTGCCACTGCACTGTGATACGTGCGAGCACTTGGCGGCTTACCGTCTACTGTCAGACTGCGCCACACCCATTCGTCTGCTCCGCAATGGGTACCACCAAGTCAACATCTTGTATCGACATCAGAAAACAGCAGACATGGAAGTCTCACCACTATTGAGCACATGCACTGAGCTCTGACGGTTGCGTCCGCGGCTTCCGCCAAACACAACAACGTCGCTTCCTAGTACTGTGCACGTGTGGCCACTCCTAGCAACTCGAGGTTAGAGGCAGAACGAACCAACAAGTTGACAAGTTCAGTTATGGCACCTACCTCGCTGACGGAGGGGTTCCCTGGATCGCTGGCGGGTACCAGAGAAAACATTCCGTGTCCAGCACCATGATGTCCGACAAAATATCCAAGCGCGAGTCGGGACTTGACCTTTCGCCGTTGTCTACTGGCGCAGATGCATCATAGACCAAGCGCTCACCGCCAAAAACCAGCAGCAGGTGCTTGCTCTCGAGATATACAGCGTCGTGCCACGTTCGAGGAACACTCTCGCAGTTGAGCGGCCGAGTCCACGACTGCGAGCGAAGGTCGAACACATGCAAGTCTCCCAGCGTGCGTTCATCGTCATCTGCGCCGCCATACAGCACAACTCGCCCATCTGAGATGGGGGTCACAGTTTGCCCCCAGCGGCCGATAGGAATTTCTGTCGAAGAACCCGACGGAGCTACAGTCTCCCATCGTGCAATCATCGCTGCACACAGGTCCGTTAATACACCGGTACCTCGAACATAAATCTAGTAAACAGACTCCTTACATGACTGCGAAGAGATTTTGGACTTGACGTCGGTTTTAATCTCCTCCGACTTCTTCTTGGACCGATTGCGCTTCTTCGGGTTGGATCCTGGCGTCGTCGGCCGCGAGTTCGCTGTCTTGGGCTCGGGAGACACAACGGAAGCCACTGCGTCAGCAATCTGCTTTGGGTTTGGGGCTTTCTTAGCAGGTGGCTTGACGCTGTCGCCTCGCAGGAAAGCGGTCATGACACTTGCAGCTGAGGGCTTGGCTTCCTCGCTCTTGACGCTCGCGACGTCTTCTGCGGCGCTATTGGCCTCCGACCTCGGCTCGACCGTCGACTGTGGCGAGCTCGCGACCGAGGACGAAGGGTCCAGTTGCGCCAGCAGCATGGTCTCCTCGACCGCCGAGAGGAAACTGGGGCGAGGTCTCTTGGTCGTTGCGATCGTAACGATGTCGTCGTCGTCGTCCTCATCGCTGGCACTCAGATCAATCGCGCGCTTCCTGCTGTCGCTGGCTGCACCACTGGACGCTGCGCTGGCTAAAGTGAGAGAAGAGCAAGTCAACGACGGCCGTCAAGCAGACACCAATGGCCAGGTGAACACGCACGCCTGGAGAGCACGATGTCGCCCGTGAAGCCGTCGCAACGGATGCTGAGCGCGCCGTTGGCGAACGCGAACTGCACGCCGGCGAGGTCCGTGGGCACGTCCACCTCGACGCCTGCGTGCGCGTGGCGTCAGCACCGAGGTCGGTCCACTCCACTCCACACAGCAGCGGCGGCAGCAGCAGCAGCAGCAGCGGCAAGACGCACCCTCGAAGGTCAGCAGCGGCATGCTCTCGTTGGCGCGCTTGTTCGCGATTGGCCGCCAATTTGGAGTATACTGGGGACTGGAATCAGACGAAGAGCTCCGCTGATCGGAGACCATGAGCATGAACGTGCAACTGCATGAGGGCGCCGTGCCGTACCTCGTGTCGCCGTACGAGAGCTTCTTCTTCCTCATCCACGGCGTCAAGCTCACGGTCGAGAGCGGCAAGTGCGTGGTCGCGCGGCTGTCTTGGCGCCGGGCCGCGGTCTAACAAGGCGAACGTTGGCTCGCAGCGGGTACCCGGGGCAGGGCGGCTGCTTCTTCGGGCACGAGGGCCGCTGCTACGTCTCGCAGTACCGCGCCGTGTTCGTGTCGGACGCGCCGGCCTTCACGGCCTACCGCTCCTTCTCGCTGCCGTTCTACGCCATTCGCGACTGGGACTTCCACCAGGGATACTTTGGTCGCGGCAGTCATGCTGGTGGCACCTGAAGTGCCTCCACACACTAACGCCGTGTTTGGGTCCTTGCAGGCGGCAAAGCCTGGCGCGGCCACGTGAACCGCGTGCCGGGCGGTGGCCTCGTGGGTGTCGGCCGCTTCTCGCTTGAGTTCCTCGTGCGTCGTCATGTAAGCTAGAAGCCTGTGGCCGTTCACGACTGACTGACGACTCGTCACATGCAGAGCTTCGGGTTCGACGAGTTCCGCAACCACGTGCTGCCGCTTCTCGAGGGCTCGCGAGAGCTGCACCGGCGCTTCAGTGAGCTGTCGACACCCTCGGTGCTCATGGTGCCGGCCAAGATCCCGAGCGAAGGCGACGGCGCGCATCGGATCGCCTTCTACGCTCCCGAGGACCCCATGACCGTCTTCATCGTCAAGCCCTCCGAGTGAGGAGCTGCGACGTCGAGCAGGAGCCCCATGTACACACCCGCAGGTCTGTAAGCAATAGGAACGAGGCTCGCCGTTGGCCTCTCGCCCACTCCCCATGCCCGACGCAAGCCGCAGCCGAGAGCCGCGCATCGGCATATGGAACGTTCTCGAATTTACAGTTCTCGGCGCGCGGGCGCCGCATATCCAAAGCTGCCGCCTCACGACCACCGCCCTCGCCCTATCGCCATGAGCGTGTTCTCGGGCGACGCGCTGCTGCCCTTCTCCCGCCACTCGGACGTGCTGTCCGGCCCCGTGCCCGCCGACGCGGACGCGCTCGTGCGGCTCGTGGAGGAGCTCAAGCGCCGCGGCAACGCGGCGTTCGCGCAGAAAGCGTTCGAGGAGGCCGAGGCGCTCTACTCGCGCGCCATCGAGGTGAACGCGGCCGCCGACCCGCTGCGCAACCAGCACATCTTCCTGGCCAACCGCTCGGCCGCGCGCTGCGCCATGGGCAAGGCGGCGCTCGCGCTCGAGGACGCCGAGGCCTGCGTGGCGCGCGACGCCACCTACGCCAAGGGCTACTTCCGCCAGGCGCAGGCGCTGAGCAAGCTGCAGCGCTTCGCGGAGGCGCAGGCTGCGCTGAACAAGGCCACGGAGCTCGAGCCAGGCAACAAGTCGGTGGCCGCGCTGCTCAAGCAGGTGCAGGAGCTCGCCAAGAAGCAGCAGGAGGCGCCAAAGACCGAGCCCAAGCCCGCGCCGGTCGTCAAGCGCGTTGAGGTCGTCAAGGAGACTTCCTCCACTACGACCACTACCAAGACCTCCACGGCCGCCACGACCACGGACGACGACGACGACGACGACGCAGAGCTCGGTGGTAACGTGCGCGGCTACAAGAAGCTGGCGGACGGCCGCGTGACCACGTTCTTCAACAACGAGCTGAGCGAGGAGGCCAAGCGGCTCATCGGCGACATTGCGCCCAAGAAGGTCGAGGACCCCAACAAGGTACAGATCAAGAATGTCGAGGGCGGCTCGGCCTGGAACCAGGGCAACACGTTCGAGGAGAAGGACATGACGGCGTGGGCCAAGGCCAAGCTCGAGACGCTGCTGGCCGGCGTGTCGGCGCCAGCGGGCACGGACAACAGCGGCGACATCGTCGTGGCTGCGCAGGTCTCAGACCTGTCGGGCGACGCGTCGATCGCCGTCGTGCGTGGCGCAAAGCGCTACATCTTTGACTTCTCCTTCTCGCTCAAGTGCTCGCTCCAGTCACCGCTGAGCGGTGAGCCCGCTGTCGAGGGCGAGCTCAAGTTCCTGGACGTAAGCTCGGACTCGGGCGACGCCGACTACGACGTCGAGGCGCTCGTGCCTACGCGCTACTCGTCGCCACGTGGCAAGCAGCTGCACGCGGCACTGTCGGCCAGCAGCTCGCCGTTCCGACGCGCTGTGGCGCAGAAGCTGGCGGCGTTCGTGAACGAGTATCACACATTCTAGATGCATGTCAACTACCACATACAACCTGGCTGACAGCCACTGGCGGATGAAGCGCGCTCTGTGTTCATCATCTAATCTATACGTACGCAGACGGACTTGGCGGATGGAGGCGTCTGCAACTCCTTGTTCTCCACTTACTTGGTCTTGGCAGCCAGCTCCTTCTGGTAGTCGGCCACGAGCTTCTCCTGCACATCGCGCGTGACGAAGTCGTGCGCTTTGTACTCCATCGTGAACTCACCCTTGCCCTGCGTCGACGAGCGCAAGTCGGTCGAGAAGCCAAACATGTTCTGCAGCGGGACGTCGCACCGGATGACCGTGTGCAGCTCGTCGGCGTCGCTGCTGTTGATCATACCGCGGCGGCGGTTGACCTCGGCAATGGCCGTGCCCTGGAACTCGTTCGGCACTTCGACCTCGACCGACATGAGTGGCTCGAGCACGCACGGGTCCGCCTTGACGAACGCCTGACGGATGGCCTGCACCATGGCGGTCTTGAACGCCAGCTCGCTCGAGTCGACCGAGTGGGCCTGACCGTCGTTGATCACCACACGCAGACGCTGCACCGGGTGGCCGATAAGCCAGCCCTTCTGCACGGCCTCCATCGTACCCTTCTCACACGCCGCAATGTACTCGGGCGGGATGGCGTTGCCGACAATGTCGTTGACGAACTCGACGCCAGCCGACTCGCCGTCGTTCTCCTCGATCGGCTCGATGTAGCCGACGACGCGGGCATACTGACCAGAGCCACCGCTCTGCTTGCGGTGCAGGTAGTTGAACTCGGCGCGGCTGCGGATTGTCTCGCGGTAGTTGACCTGCGGAGCGCCCGTGATAACCTCGACGTTGTACTCACGACGCATACGCTCGACGTAGATCTGCAGGTGCAGCTCGCCCATGCCACTGATGATGGTCTCCTTGCTGTCGTCGTCGACGCGCACGCGGAAAGTAGGGTCCTCCTTCTGGAAGCGGTTGAGCGCCTTCGAGAAGTTGGCCACCTGCTGCTTGTTCTTGGGCGTCACGGCGAGCGACATGACCGGCTCGGGCACGTGGAGACTCGTCATCGTAAACTTGGACGTGTTCGAGTCGCTGAACGTGTCCATACTGGCGCACTCGACTCCGAACATGGCCACAACCTCACCGGCGCCGACTTCCTCAACGTCCTCCATCTCGTTAGAGTGCATCTTTACCAGGCGCGGCACCTTGATGCGCTTCATGTCGCTCATGTTGTAGATGAAGCCTCCACGCTTGAGCGTGCCCGAGTAGATGCGCATGTACGTGAGCTGGCCGAACTTGCCCTCCTCCAGCTTGAAGGCGAGCGCGAGCAGCGGTGCCGTGGGCGAGCAGGGCACGCCGACCTTCTCCTCGTTCTGGCTCTGGTCCAGCGCGAAGTTTTCGACCTCGGACGGGCTCGGCAGATACGACACGACAGCGTCCAGTAGCGGCTGCACGCCGCGGTTCTTGAACGCCGAGCCCATGAGCACCGGCACGAACTTGTGTGCGATGGTCGCGCGACGGATAGCGGCCTGCAGCTGCTCGACCGTGGGCTCCTCTTCCATGAGGAAGAGCTCACCGATCTCATCGTCGACGTCGGCCAGCGCCTCAATGAGCTCCTGGCGCTTCTCCTCTGCGAGCGCGCGTGTCTCGGCCGGGATGTCGTCCGAGACGTCGATGATCTCGCCGTTGTCGCCCTTGTTGCGCAGCGCCTTCATGGTGAGCAGGTCCACGGCTCCCTCGAGGTCATTCTCGGCGCCGATGGGCACCTGCAGCGCGTGCGCATTGAGCTTGAGCTGGTTGCGCAGGTCGCGGATGACCTTCCATGGGTTGGCGCCCATGCGGTCGAGCTTGTTGATGAAGGCGATGCGCGGCACGCCGTAGCGCTTCATCTGCTTGTCGACGGTGAGCGACTGGCTCTGCACGCCCGAGACGCCGCAGAGCACGAGCACGCCTCCGTCGAGCACACGCAGCGCGCGCTCGACCTCGATGGTGAAGTCGACGTGGCCGGGCGTGTCGATGATGTTGATGTTGGCGTCCTTCCACGAGGCGTAGGTGGCGGCGGACTGGATGGTGATGCCCTTCTCGCGCTCGAGCTCCATCGAGTCCATCTTGGCGCCGACGCCGTCCTTGCCGCGCACGTCGTGGATGGCGTTGATGCGGCCCGTGTAGTACAGGATGCGCTCCGTGAGCGTCGTCTTGCCAGAGTCGATGTGCGCCGAGATGCCGATGTTGCGCAGGTTGCGCATGTAGCCATCGGGCACCTCGTGCTCTGGCGCGAACGAGCGCACGGAGCTGCTGAACGCGCGCAACGCGAGCGCGCGGTGCTGCGTGAGCGCGCGGCTGGGGGCCGAGGCGGCGCGGGAGAGCTGCAGCCAGCGCATGGCGACGGCGAGGAGCTACGGCGGGACTGACGCGGCGGGACCACCACCGGAGCGGAGGTGTTGGGTGGGGTGCTGCGGTCCGGAAAGAGCGGGGCGCGGGCAAGTGCGATTGATTCAAGGATGGACTGGAAGATGCAGGACATAGGTGACCTGCAGCGTCTTTGACGCCGGATTGGTGGTGGATAGGATCGGCCTTCCGAAATCGATAGATCCAGTTCAGCAGGGGATCAACTGTGAGGACAGGACTTTGGCCACGCCTTCATGTGGAACACGTGGGTGACAACTCGAGCGCATCCAGCGTATCGCTATCACGGAGAACCGCGAACGACGAGTACGCATCGTGCAAGGAGTCGGCACAGACCACACGCCACGAGCGGACAGGGAGCTGGAAGGCGACGCCGACGGGAAGGAGGAGAAAGAGGCAGAGACCGACGCAGAGACCGACGCAGAGATCGACGCAGAGGCTGGCGCAGACGTCGACGCTGGACTTGATGGTGGATGGTGGATACTGGATCTTGACGCTTGGCAACGAACAGAAAGGTGGGGTGGCAACTCCAGCGCATCCAGCGTATCGCTATCACGGAGAACCGCGAACGACGAGTACGCATCGTGCAAGGAGTCGGCACAGACCACACGCCACGAGCGGACAGGGAGCTGGAAGGCGACGCCGACGGGAAGGAGGAGAAAGAGGCAGAGACCGACGCAGAGACCGACGCAGAGATCGACGCAGAGGCTGGCGCAGACGTCGACGCTGGACTTGATGGTGGATGCTGGATACTGGATCTTGACGCTTGGCAACGAACAGAAAGGTGGGGTGGCAACTCCAGCGCATCCAGCGTATCGCTATCACGGAGAACCGCGAACGACGAGTACGCATCGTGCAAGGAGTCGGCACAGACCACACGCCACGAGCGGACAGGGAGCTGGAAGGCGACGCCGACGGGAAGGAGGAGAAAGAGGCAGAGATCGACGCAGAGATCGACGCAGAGATCGACGCAGAGATCGACGCAGAGGCTGACGCAGACGTCGACGCTGGACTTGATGGTGGATGGTGGATACTGGATCTTGACGCTTGGCAACGAACAGAAAGGTGGGGTGGCAACTCCAGCGCATCCAGCGTATCGCTATCACGGAGAACCGCGAACGACGAGTACGCATCGTGCAAGGAGTCGGCACAGACCACACGCCACGAGCGGACAGGGAGCTGGAAGGCGACGCTGGGAAACTGTGTTGATGTTGGGATGCTGGGACGCTGGAGTGCTGGTGCAACGACGGCCCGATCTGGACGACGGGGAGAGAGAGAATTGGAGAGAGACCACGGCGACGAGACTGCCGGAGACAGACTGGATGGACATACTGAGCGTCGTGTGTCAACGCTCTATCTCGACCACCAAGGTGTGTGCTGTGGGCATGTCCTTGTACACGATGAATAGTGGTTGGAGAGTGAGAAGGCAGTGTTGCGGAGTCGGTGGAAAGCGTCACCCGTGATCGTGCGGTCGCAGCTGAAGAAGAACATGCTGCTTTCCCTTGACACCAATGGCGTGACCTTGGCATATTTCACTGGCAGGCTGCCGTCTTGTTGTCGAATGCGATCTCCTCTCCGCACACGGCAGCATGTCGTGGTAGACCTCGTACAGCAGCGCCTGTCGCCTCTCGGTCCGCGGCTCGCGAGCTCGGACTTGAGTGGGGAGAGCGGATGCCGGGCGTCTCTTGATTGTGTCGTCGTGACTCGCCACCACGCTGTGCCGCCAGCTTTACGCCCCGCGGACTCCTCGTCGTGGTCGCCGCCGAGACCAAGCGCCGTTACCTGGGCGACTCGCGCGAGGATTAGCTTGGCATGGCGTAGCTTGGCATGGCGAGGAACGTCTCGTCGGCCTGGCCCCGCCTGGCGCGTCCTTTCTCGGCAATGCTGGCACGCAGAGAAGAACAGCCACGCGTACTTTCTCGGCTTTGAAGTTTTGAAAGTGATCGCGACGGAGGAGTTGCTGAGCTTGAACTCCAATGTGGACCACGCACGAGACACTGCGTATCCCGGATACGGTACAGTACAGTCGACTTCAACCTGCCGATGGCGTCGTCTTTGGTCGAGTCGTGAGCGACTTGGGGGTGAGTAGCACGCACACACGTCT
The DNA here is from genome assembly GCA_024867545.1 of Phytopythium helicoides. Taxonomy (NCBI): domain Eukaryota; phylum Oomycota; class Peronosporomycetes; order Pythiales; family Pythiaceae; genus Phytopythium; species Phytopythium helicoides. Next base: position 456,818 of record JANFNE010000043.1, read on the forward strand.
GTAGCTTCATCTTGTTCGAGCCAGCACGGTCCCCAGCGATCGAGTCGAGCCATCACAGTCGTGTTGGCCGGCCGCATACCCAGTCACTTGCTCGGAGCCAGAAATGCCACACCACTCGTCTTCTTCGACGACAGATCCAGCAACCGACGCTGCTTCACGGATACCCAAGAGGATGGTATCGTATCAAACTTTCAACGCTGAGTTCTTGATCAGGATTGAGACGGGTACCAGCAGCGTTGCGATCATTCAGTCACTCGCAAGTGAAGTTCCCTTGGCCCCGTAGTCTGGACACGCCACAAAGAAGGCTCGAGCTTGATCGGTCGGTCCACTCAGTTGCCACTGCCTGGAACTCCAGGCATTCATGCAAGCATGCCGTTACTGATGAGCGTACTAATCCCACCTTGAACCTTGACTGCGTTTGACGCGCGGTTGTCGGCAGCTGCGAGTCGTGGACGAGCGCACTGCGCGATACACTGCAGTGGTATTCGAAAATACCAACATGCGCTTCGGTTTGTGTCTGTGCTCCGCCAGATGGTCCAAGACAGGCTCCATGGACGTAGCTATTATCAGTTGGCGCTATGCTCGGTGTTGGTCTGAGCCCTTGACTTTGATGGTATAGCTGCCGCCTTCTTTGGTGCTCAAGACCTCCACGCGTCAAAAGGCCGGACTTAGCTTCACGGCCCGTGAATAATGGGACGTCGCCCGCCCAGGACAGCGCTGGCGATATCGAGACTGAGTCTTGTATAGATCAAGCGACACACTATGACCCAGCAGTGTAAGGGTGACCGGTAGTAAGTGAGTGCGCGCGGATGCGTGGTTCCCACCACCGTAGCTCGTAGCTTGCTGTCTTCCAGTATGAACCAACGTAGAGGCCGACTCTGAACACTCACGGAATCTTCACCACCGTCGGGCCGAAAAGTACCAACACACATAGGAAGACCGGTAAAGTGCCGAGCCGTCTCAAGATATCGCGCTCAGGATGCATTGAGTCGAGGCTATTCTCGCGAGTACCATCGCTGCGGGATGATGCGTTTGCTCGTTTGTCCACTCAGGCTCCAGTACGACGCGCAATCATCCGCGGTGATCGTCCTGCTGAACATAAGCTCCAGGAACTCGGTCATGCCCCGTGTGTTGAGGTTGTACGTCGGTGCTGACAGATAGTATCCGTAAAAGAAAGTGCTGCATCTCGGAGCTTGTCACGCGATTGGTGGCGAATACCATCTTCGGCTAGTCAAACGAAGACACCCCAAATACCAGCATGCTCTTCCTCGTCAACTCGCTGAGCACAAACGTTTTGAATTGAGCTCGAATAGATAGATAGATAGATAGATCACTTGGACACACTCAGGGTCGACTCGAAATACTCCGTCAGGGTCTGGTACTTTGAGACGCAGCATCCCAAACAACACACAGAATCTCCCCGCAGAACTTCAGTAACACCACCAGGCTACCAAATACTTTGAGTTGCATCAATGACGGCAGATGAATCGTACATATCGTCCATGATAATCTTGGCCAGCCACGCGTCCAATCCACTCAGCGGTGTGTCCAGGAATCCAGCATAGGCCCGCACATACCAGGTACCCTCATGGATTCTTCGTGTCTGTCTCCACGTGGATTTCCACCTGGTCGAAGCAGCCCGTGTGCCGTCAGGTGACCACGTCGTCTTTTTCAAAGCCGTGCACGGTGCAGCAGGATTTTGCTCGTCACCTTGTCCTCAGTATTGCGGTTCACATTTGCGTGCGTGAGCGGCATCTTGTCGGTGGTAGCCACGGTCACACGAGCAGTGACAAAGCCGGAAAGGTGGGAATTGACTTCAGCAGGAAGAGCACGTTCTCGGTGTTGACAGTAACAGACCTGAACAAGACAGCGGCTTCAACAACGACGAGTTCAGGGGGTGCCAAGCTCGTACAGAGGGTATGAGAACACCAAATACCAGCTAGATCAGGAAGAAAGAGAGCTCGGACGCTCGGATACTGGCACAACGGTAGCCATATCTAGACAACTCGGAAAAACTTGTCATGGAGAACCGCGAACGACGAGTACGCATCGTGCAAGGAGTCGGCACAGACCACACGCCACGAGCGGACAGGGAGCTGGAAGGCGACGCCGACGGGAAGGAGGAGAAAGAGGCAGAGACCGACGCAGAGATCGACGCAGAGATCGACGCAGAGGCTGACGCAGACGTCGACGCTGGACTTGATGGTGGATGCTGGATACTGGATCTTGACGCTTGGCAACGAACAGAAAGGTGGGGTGGCAACTCCAGCGCATCCAGCGTATCGCTATCACGGAGAACCGCGAACGACGAGTACGCATCGTGCAAGGAGTCGGCACAGACCACACGCCACGAGCGGACAGGGAGCTGGAAGGCGACGCCGACGGGAAGGAGGAGAAAGAGGCAGAGACCGACGCAGAGATCGACGCAGAGATCGACGCAGAGGCTGACGCAGACGTCGACGCTGGACTTGATGGTGGATGGCGGATACTGGATCTTGACGCTTGGCAACGAACAGAAAGGTGGGGTGGCAACTCCAGCGCATCCAGCGTATCGCTATCACGGAGAACCGCGAACGACGAGTACGCATCGTGCAAGGAGTCGGCACAGACCACACGCCACGAGCGGACAGGGAGCTGGAAGGCGACGCCGACGGGAAGGAGGAGAAAGAGGCAGAGACCGACGCAGAGATCGACGCAGAGATCGACGCAGAGGCTGACGCAGACGTCGACGCTGGACTTGATGGTGGATGCTGGATACTGGATCTTGACGCTTGGCAACGAACAGAAAGGTGGGGTGGCAACTCCAGCGCATCCAGCGTATCGCTATCACGGAGAACCGCGAACGACGAGTACGCATCGTGCAAGGAGTCGGCACAGACCACACGCCACGAGCGGACAGGGAGCTGGAAGGCGACGCCGACGGGAAGGAGGAGAAAGAGGCAGAGACCGACGCAGAGATCGACGCAGAGATCGACGCAGAGATCGACGCAGAGGCTGACGCAGAGATCGACGCAGAGATCGACGCAGAGGCTGACGCAGACGTCGACGCTGGACTTGATGGTGGATGCTGGATACTGGATCTTGACGCTTGGCAACGAACAGAAAGGTGGGGTGGCAACTCCAGCGCATCCAGCGTATCGCTATCACGGAGAACCGCGAACGACGAGTACGCATCGTGCAAGGAGTCGGCACAGACCACACGCCACGAGCGGACAGGGAGCTGGAAGGCGACGCCGACGGGAAGGAGGAGAAAGAGGCAGAGACCGACGCAGAGATCGACGCAGAGATCGACGCAGAGGCTGACGCAGACGTCGACGCTGGACTTGATGGTGGATGGTGGATACTGGATCTTGACGCTTGGCAACGAACAGAAAGGTGGGGTGGCAACTCCAGCGCATCCAGCGTATCGCTATCACGGAGAACCGCGAACGACGAGTACGCATCGTGCAAGGAGTCGGCACAGACCACACGCCACGAGCGGACAGGGAGCTGGAAGGCGACGCCGACGGGAAGGAGGAGAAAGAGGCAGAGACCGACGCAGAGATCGACGCAGAGATCGACGCAGAGATCGACGCAGAGGCTGACGCAGAGATCGACGCAGAGATCGACGCAGAGGCTGACGCAGACGTCGACGCTGGACTTGATGGTGGATGCTGGATACTGGATCTTGACGCTTGGCAACGAACAGAAAGGTGGGGTGGCAACTCCAGCGCATCCAGCGTATCGCTATCACGGAGAACCGCGAACGACGAGTACGCATCGTGCAAGGAGTCGGCACAGACCACACGCCACGAGCGGACAGGGAGCTGGAAGGCGACGCCGACGGGAAGGAGGAGAAAGAGGCAGAGACCGACGCAGAGATCGACGCAGAGATCGACGCAGAGGCTGACGCAGACGTCGACGCTGGACTTGATGGTGGATGCTGGATACTGGATCTTGACGCTTGGCAACGAACAGAAAGGTGGGGTGGCAACTCCAGCGCATCCAGCGTATCGCTATCACGGAGAACCGCGAACGACGAGTACGCATCGTGCAAGGAGTCGGCACAGACCACACGCCACGAGCGGACAGGGAGCTGGAAGGCGACGCCGACGGGAAGGAGGAGAAAGAGGCAGAGATCGACGCAGAGATCGACGCAGAGATCGACGCAGAGATCGACGCAGACGTCGACGCTGGACTTGATGGTGGATGCTGGATACTGGATCTTGACGCTTGGCAACGAACAGAAAGGTGGGGTGGCAACTCCAGCGCATCCAGCGTATCGCTATCACGGAGAACCGCGAACGACGAGTACGCATCGTGCAAGGAGTCGGCACAGACCACACGCCACGAGCGGACAGGGAGCTGGAAGGCGACGCCGACGGGAAGGAGGAGAAAGAGGCAGAGACCGACGCAGAGATCGACGCAGAGATCGACGCAGAGGCTGACGCAGACGTCGACGCTGGACTTGATGGTGGATGCTGGATACTGGATCTTGACGCTTGGCAACGAACAGAAAGGTGGGGTGGCAACTCCAGCGCATCCAGCGTATCGCTATCACGGAGAACCGCGAACGACGAGTACGCATCGTGCAAGGAGTCGGCACAGACCACACGCCACGAGCGGACAGGGAGCTGGAAGGCGACGCCGACGGGAAGGAGGAGAAAGAGGCAGAGATCGACGCAGAGATCGACGCAGAGATCGACGCAGAGATCGACGCAGAGGCTGACGCAGACGTCGACGCTGGACTTGATGGTGGATGCTGGATACTGGATCTTGACGCTTGGCAACGAACAGAAAGGTGGGGTGGCAACTCCAGCGCATCCAGCGTATCGCTATCACGGAGAACCGCGAACGACGAGTACGCATCGTGCAAGGAGTCGGCACAGACCACACGCCACGAGCGGACAGGGAGCTGGAAGGCGACGCCGACGGGAAGGAGGAGAAAGAGGCAGAGACCGACGCAGAGATCGACGCAGAGATCGACGCAGAGATCGACGCAGAGGCTGACGCAGACGTCGACGCTGGACTTGATGGTGGATGCTGGATACTGGATCTTGACGCTTGGCAACGAACAGAAAGGTGGGGTGGCAACTCCAGCGCATCCAGCGTATCGCTATCACGGAGAACCGCGAACGACGAGTACGCATCGTGCAAGGAGTCGGCACAGACCACACGCCACGAGCGGACAGGGAGCTGGAAGGCGACGCCGACGGGAAGGAGGAGAAAGAGGCAGAGACCGACGCAGAGATCGACGCAGAGATCGACGCAGAGGCTGACGCAGACGTCGACGCTGGACTTGATGGTGGATGGTGGATACTGGATCTTGACGCTTGGCAACGAACAGAAAGGTGGGGTGGCAACTCCAGCGCATCCAGCGTATCGCTATCACGGAGAACCGCGAACGACGAGTACGCATCGTGCAAGGAGTCGGCACAGACCACACGCCACGAGCGGACAGGGAGCTGGAAGGCGACGCCGACGGGAAGGAGGAGAAAGAGGCAGAGATCGACGCAGAGATCGACGCAGAGATCGACGCAGAGGCTGACGCAGACGTCGACGCTGGACTTGATGGTGGATGCTGGATACTGGATCTTGACGCTTGGCAACGAACAGAAAGGTGGGGTGGCAACTCCAGCGCATCCAGCGTATCGCTATCACGGAGAACCGCGAACGACGAGTACGCATCGTGCAAGGAGTCGGCACAGACCACACGCCACGAGCGGACAGGGAGCTGGAAGGCGACGCCGACGGGAAGGAGGAGAAAGAGGCAGAGATCGACGCAGAGATCGACGCAGAGATCGACGCAGAGATCGACGCAGAGGCTGACGCAGACGTCGACGCTGGACTTGATGGTGGATGCTGGATACTGGATCTCGACGCTTGGCAACGAACAGAAAGGTGGGGTGGCAACTCCAGCGCATCCAGCGTATCGCTATCACGGAGAACCGCGAACGACGAGTACGCATCGTGCAAGGAGTCGGCACAGACCACACGCCACGAGCGGACAGGGAGCTGGAAGGCGACGCCGACGGGAAGGAGGAGAAAGAGGCAGAGATCGACGCAGAGATCGACGCAGAGATCGACGCAGAGATCGACGCAGAGGCTGACGCAGACGTCGACGCTGGACTTGATGGTGGATGGCGGATACTGGATCTTGACGCTTGGCAACGAACAGAAAGGTGGGGTGGCAACTCCAGCGCATCCAGCGTATCGCTATCACGGAGAACCGCGAACGACGAGTACGCATCGTGCAAGGAGTCGGCACAGACCACACGCCACGAGCGGACAGGGAGCTGGAAGGCGACGCCGACGGGAAGGAGGAGAAAGAGGCAGAGATCGACGCAGAGATCGACGCAGAGATCGACGCAGAGATCGACGCAGAGATCGACGCAGAGGCTGACGCAGACGTCGACGCTGGACTTGATGGTGGATGCTGGATACTGGATCTTGACGCTTGGCAACGAACAGAAAGGTGGGGTGGCAACTCCAGCGCATCCAGCGTATCGCTATCACGGAGAACCGCGAACGACGAGTACGCATCGTGCAAGGAGTCGGCACAGACCACACGCCACGAGCGGACAGGGAGCTGGAAGGCGACGCCGACGGGAAGGAGGAGAAAGAGGCAGAGATCGACGCAGAGATCGACGCAGAGATCGACGCAGAGATCGACGCAGAGGCTGACGCAGACGTCGACGCTGGACTTGATGGTGGATGCTGGATACTGGATCTCGACGCTTGGCAACGAACAGAAAGGTGGGGTGGCAACTCCAGCGCATCCAGCGTATCGCTATCACGGAGAACCGCGAACGACGAGTACGCATCGTGCAAGGAGTCGGCACAGACCACACGCCACGAGCGGACAGGGAGCTGGAAGGCGACGCCGACGGGAAGGAGGAGAAAGAGGCAGAGATCGACGCAGAGATCGACGCAGAGATCGACGCAGAGATCGACGCAGAGGCTGACGCAGACGTCGACGCTGGACTTGATGGTGGATGGCGGATACTGGATCTTGACGCTTGGCAACGAACAGAAAGGTGGGGTGGCAACTCCAGCGCATCCAGCGTATCGCTATCACGGAGAACCGCGAACGACGAGTACGCATCGTGCAAGGAGTCGGCACAGACCACACGCCACGAGCGGACAGGGAGCTGGAAGGCGACGCCGACGGGAAGGAGGAGAAAGAGGCAGAGATCGACGCAGAGATCGACGCAGAGATCGACGCAGAGATCGACGCAGAGGCTGACGCAGACGTCGACGCTGGACTTGATGGTGGATGCTGGATACTGGATCTTGACGCTTGGCAACGAACAGAAAGGTGGGGTGGCAACTCCAGCGCATCCAGCGTATCGCTATCACGGAGAACCGCGAACGACGAGTACGCATCGTGCAAGGAGTCGGCACAGACCACACGCCACGAGCGGACAGGGAGCTGGAAGGCGACGCCGACGGGAAGGAGGAGAAAGAGGCAGAGATCGACGCAGAGATCGACGCAGAGATCGACGCAGAGATCGACGCAGAGATCGACGCAGAGGCTGACGCAGACGTCGACGCTGGACTTGATGGTGGATGGTGGATACTGGATCTTGACGCTTGGCAACGAACAGAAAGGTGGGGTGGCAACTCCAGCGCATCCAGCGTATCGCTATCACGGAGAACCGCGAACGACGAGTACGCATCGTGCAAGGAGTCGGCACAGACCACACGCCACGAGCGGACAGGGAGCTGGAAGGCGACGCCGACGGGAAGGAGGAGAAAGAGGCAGAGATCGACGCAGAGATCGACGCAGAGATCGACGCAGAGATCGACGCAGAGGCTGACGCAGACGTCGACGCTGGACTTGATGGTGGATGGTGGATACTGGATCTTGACGCTTGGCAACGAACAGAAAGGTGGGGTGGCAACTCCAGCGCATCCAGCGTATCGCTATCACGGAGAACCGCGAACGACGAGTACGCATCGTGCAAGGAGTCGGCACAGACCACACGCCACGAGCGGACAGGGAGCTGGAAGGCGACGCCGACGGGAAGGAGGAGAAAGAGGCAGAGATCGACGCAGAGATCGACGCAGAGATCGACGCAGAGGCTGACGCAGACGTCGACGCTGGACTTGATGGTGGATGGTGGATACTGGATCTTGACGCTTGGCAACGAACAGAAAGGTGGGGTGGCAACTCCAGCGCATCCAGCGTATCGCTATCACGGAGAACCGCGAACGACGAGTACGCATCGTGCAAGGAGTCGGCACAGACCACACGCCACGAGCGGACAGGGAGCTGGAAGGCGACGCCGACGGGAAGGAGGAGAAAGAGGCAGAGATCGACGCAGAGATCGACGCAGAGATCGACGCAGAGATCGACGCAGAGGCTGACGCAGACGTCGACGCTGGACTTGATGGTGGATGGTGGATACTGGATCTCGACGCTTGGCAACGAACAGAAAGGTGGGGTGGCAACTCCAGCGCATCCAGCGTATCGCTATCACGGAGAACCGCGAACGACGAGTACGCATCGTGCAAGGAGTCGGCACAGACCACACGCCACGAGCGGACAGGGAGCTGGAAGGCGACGCCGACGGGAAGGAGGAGAAAGAGGCAGAGATCGACGCAGAGATCGACGCAGAGATCGACGCAGAGATCGACGCAGAGATCGACGCAGAGGCTGACGCAGACGTCGACGCTGGACTTGATGGTGGATGCTGGATACTGGATCTTGACGCTTGGCAACGAACAGAAAGGTGGGGTGGCAACTCCAGCGCATCCAGCGTATCGCTATCACGGAGAACCGCGAACGACGAGTACGCATCGTGCAAGGAGTCGGCACAGACCACACGCCACGAGCGGACAGGGAGCTGGAAGGCGACGCCGACGGGAAGGAGGAGAAAGAGGCAGAGATCGACGCAGAGATCGACGCAGAGATCGACGCAGAGATCGACGCAGAGGCTGGCGCAGACGTCGACGCTGGACTTGATGGTGGATGGTGGATACTGGATCTCGACGCTTGGCAACGAACAGAAAGGTGGGGTGGCAACTCCAGCGCATCCAGCGTATCGCTATCACGGAGAACCGCGAACGACGAGTACGCATCGTGCAAGGAGTCGGCACAGACCACACGCCACGAGCGGACAGGGAGCTGGAAGGCGACGCCGACGGGAAGGAGGAGAAAGAGGCAGAGATCGACGCAGAGATCGACGCAGAGATCGACGCAGAGGCTGACGCAGACGTCGACGCTGGACTTGATGGTGGATGGCGGATACTGGATCTTGACGCTTGGCAACGAACAGAAAGGTGGGGTGGCAACTCCAGCGCATCCAGCGTATCGCTATCACGGAGAACCGCGAACGACGAGTACGCATCGTGCAAGGAGTCGGCACAGACCACACGCCACGAGCGGACAGGGAGCTGGAAGGCGACGCCGACGGGAAGGAGGAGAAAGAGGCAGAGATCGACGCAGAGATCGACGCAGAGATCGACGCAGAGATCGATGCAGAGGCTGACGCAGACGTCGACGCTGGACTTGATGGTGGATGCTGGATACTGGATCTCGACGCTTGGCAACGAACAGAAAGGTGGGGTGGCAACTCCAGCGCATCCAGCGTATCGCTATCACGGAGAACCGCGAACGACGAGTACGCATCGTGCAAGGAGTCGGCACAGACCACACGCCACGAGCGGACAGGGAGCTGGAAGGCGACGCCGACGGGAAGGAGGAGAAAGAGGCAGAGATCGACGCAGAGATCGACGCAGAGATCGACGCAGAGGCTGACGCAGACGTCGACGCTGGACTTGATGGTGGATGGTGGATACTGGATCTCGACGCTTGGCAACGAACAGAAAGGTGGGGTGGCAACTCCAGCGCATCCAGCGTATCGCTATCACGGAGAACCGCGAACGACGAGTACGCATCGTGCAAGGAGTCGGCACAGACCACACGCCACGAGCGGACAGGGAGCTGGAAGGCGACGCCGACGGGAAGGAGGAGAAAGAGGCAGAGATCGACGCAGAGATCGACGCAGAGATCGACGCAGAGATCGACGCAGAGGCTGACGCAGACGTCGACGCTGGACTTGATGGTGGATGCTGGATACTGGATCTCGACGCTTGGCAACGAACAGAAAGGTGGGGTGGCAACTCCAGCGCATCCAGCGTATCGCTATCACGGAGAACCGCGAACGACGAGTACGCATCGTGCAAGGAGTCGGCACAGACCACACGCCACGAGCGGACAGGGAGCTGGAAGGCGACGCCGACGGGAAGGAGGAGAAAGAGGCAGAGATCGACGCAGAGATCGACGCAGAGATCGACGCAGAGATCGACGCAGAGATCGACGCAGAGGCTGACGCAGACGTCGACGCTGGACTTGATGGTGGATGCTGGATACTGGATCTTGACGCTTGGCAACGAACAGAAAGGTGGGGTGGCAACTCCAGCGCATCCAGCGTATCGCTATCACGGAGAACCGCGAACGACGAGTACGCATCGTGCAAGGAGTCGGCACAGACCACACGCCACGAGCGGACAGGGAGCTGGAAGGCGACGCCGACGGGAAGGAGGAGAAAGAGGCAGAGACCGACGCAGAGATCGACGCAGAGATCGACGCAGAGGCTGACGCAGACGTCGACGCTGGACTTGATGGTGGATGCTGGATACTGGATCTTGACGCTTGGCAACGAACAGAAAGGTGGGGTGGCAACTCCAGCGCATCCAGCGTATCGCTATCACGGAGAACCGCGAACGACGAGTACGCATCGTGCAAGGAGTCGGCACAGACCACACGCCACGAGCGGACAGGGAGCTGGAAGGCGACGCCGACGGGAAGGAGGAGAAAGAGGCAGAGACCGACGCAGAGATCGACGCAGAGATCGACGCAGAGGCTGACGCAGACGTCGACGCTGGACTTGATGGTGGATGGCGGATACTGGATCTTGACGCTTGGCAACGAACAGAAAGGTGGGGTGGCAACTCCAGCGCATCCAGCGTATCGCTATCACGGAGAACCGCGAACGACGAGTACGCATCGTGCAAGGAGTCGGCACAGACCACACGCCACGAGCGGACAGGGAGCTGGAAGGCGACGCTGGGAAACTGTGTTGATGTTGGGATGCTGGGACGCTGGAGTGCTGGTGCAACGACGGCCCGATCTGGACGACGGGGAGAGAGAGAATTGGAGAGAGACCACGGCGACGAGACTGCCGGAGACAGACTGGATGGACATACTGAGCGTCGTGTGTCAACGCTCTATCTCGACCACCAAGGTGTGTGCTGTGGGCATGTCCTTGTACACGATGAATAGTGGTTGGAGAGTGAGAAGGCAGTGTTGCGGAGTCGGTGGAAAGCGTCACCCGTGATCGTGCGGTCGCAGCTGAAGAAGAACATGCTGCTTTCCCTTGACACCAATGGCGTGACCTTGGCATATTTCACTGGCAGGCTGCCGTCTTGTTGTCGAATGCGATCTCCTCTCCGCACACGGCAGCATGTCGTGGTAGACCTCGTACAGCAGCGCCTGTCGCCTCTCGGTCCGCGGCTCGCGAGCTCGGACTTGAGTGGGGAGAGCGGATGCCGGGCGTCTCTTGATTGTGTCGTCGTGACTCGCCACCACGCTGTGCCGCCAGCTTTACGCCCCGCGGACTCCTCGTCGTGGTCGCCGCCGAGACCAAGCGCCGTTACCTGGGCGACTCGCGCGAGGATTAGCTTGGCATGGCGTAGCTTGGCATGGCGAGGAACGTCTCGTCGGCCTGGCCCCGCCTGGCGCGTCCTTTCTCGGCAATGCTGGCACGCAGAGAAGAACAGCCACGCGTACTTTCTCGGCTTTGAAGTTTTGAAAGTGATCGCGACGGAGGAGTTGCTGAGCTTGAACTCCAATGTGGACCACGCACGAGACACTGCGTATCCCGGATACGGTACAGTACAGTCGACTTCAACCTGCCGATGGCGTCGTCTTTGGTCGAGTCGTGAGCGACTTGGGGGTGAGTAGCACGCACACACGTCTGTAGCTTCATCTTGTTCGAGCCAGCACGGTCCCCAGCGATCGAGTCGAGCCATCACAGTCGTGTTGGCCGGCCGCATACCCAGTCACTTGCTCGGAGCCAGAAATGCCACACCACTCGTCTTCTTCGACGACAGATCCAGCAACCGACGCTGCTTCACGGATACCCAAGAGGATGGTATCGTATCAAACTTTCAACGCTGAGTTCTTGATCAGGATTGAGACGGGTACCAGCAGCGTTGCGATCATTCAGTCACTCGCAAGTGAAGTTCCCTTGGCCCCGTAGTCTGGACACGCCACAAAGAAGGCTCGAGCTTGATCGGTCGGTCCACTCAGTTGCCACTGCCTGGAACTCCAGGCATTCATGCAAGCATGCCGTTACTGATGAGCGTACTAATCCCACCTTGAACCTTGACTGCGTTTGACGCGCGGTTGTCGGCAGCTGCGAGTCGTGGACGAGCGCACTGCGCGATACACTGCAGTGGTATTCGAAAATACCAACATGCGCTTCGGTTTGTGTCTGTGCTCCGCCAGATGGTCCAAGACAGGCTCCATGGACGTAGCTATTATCAGTTGGCGCTATGCTCGGTGTTGGTCTGAGCCCTTGACTTTGATGGTATAGCTGCCGCCTTCTTTGGTGCTCAAGACCTCCACGCGTCAAAAGGCCGGACTTAGCTTCACGGCCCGTGAATAATGGGACGTCGCCCGCCCAGGACAGCGCTGGCGATATCGAGACTGAGTCTTGTATAGATCAAGCGACACACTATGACCCAGCAGTGTAAGGGTGACCGGTAGTAAGTGAGTGCGCGCGGATGCGTGGTTCCCACCACCGTAGCTCGTAGCTTGCTGTCTTCCAGTATGAACCAACGTAGAGGCCGACTCTGAACACTCACGGAATCTTCACCACCGTCGGGCCGAAAAGTACCAACACACATAGGAAGACCGGTAAAGTGCCGAGCCGTCTCAAGATATCGCGCTCAGGATGCATTGAGTCGAGGCTATTCTCGCGAGTACCATCGCTGCGGGATGATGCGTTTGCTCGTTTGTCCACTCAGGCTCCAGTACGACGCGCAATCATCCGCGGTGATCGTCCTGCTGAACATAAGCTCCAGGAACTCGGTCATGCCCCGTGTGTTGAGGTTGTACGTCGGTGCTGACAGATAGTATCCGTAAAAGAAAGTGCTGCATCTCGGAGCTTGTCACGCGATTGGTGGCGAATACCATCTTCGGCTAGTCAAACGAAGACACCCCAAATACCAGCATGCTCTTCCTCGTCAACTCGCTGAGCACAAACGTTTTGAATTGAGCTCGAATAGATAGATAGATAGATAGATCACTTGGACACACTCAGGGTCGACTCGAAATACTCCGTCAGGGTCTGGTACTTTGAGACGCAGCATCCCAAACAACACACAGAATCTCCCCGCAGAACTTCAGTAACACCACCAGGCTACCAAATACTTTGAGTTGCATCAATGACGGCAGATGAATCGTACATATCGTCCATGATAATCTTGGCCAGCCACGCGTCCAATCCACTCAGCGGTGTGTCCAGGAATCCAGCATAGGCCCGCACATACCAGGTACCCTCATGGATTCTTCGTGTCTGTCTCCACGTGGATTTCCACCTGGTCGAAGCAGCCCGTGTGCCGTCAGGTGACCACGTCGTCTTTTTCAAAGCCGTGCACGGTGCAGCAGGATTTTGCTCGTCACCTTGTCCTCAGTATTGCGGTTCACATTTGCGTGCGTGAGCGGCATCTTGTCGGTGGTAGCCACGGTCACACGAGCAGTGACAAAGCCGGAAAGGTGGGAATTGACTTCAGCAGGAAGAGCACGTTCTCGGTGTTGACAGTAACAGACCTGAACAAGACAGCGGCTTCAACAACGACGAGTTCAGGGGGTGCCAAGCTCGTACAGAGGGTATGAGAACACCAAATACCAGCTAGATCAGGAAGAAAGAGAGCTCGGACGCTCGGATACTGGCACAACGGTAGCCATATCTAGACAACTCGGAAAAACTTGTCATGGAGAACCGCGAACGACGAGTACGCATCGTGCAAGGAGTCGGCACAGACCACACGCCACGAGCGGACAGGGAGCTGGAAGGCGACGCCGACGGGAAGGAGGAGAAAGAGGCAGAGACCGACGCAGAGATCGACGCAGAGATCGACGCAGAGGCTGACGCAGACGTCGACGCTGGACTTGATGGTGGATGCTGGATACTGGATCTTGACGCTTGGCAACGAACAGAAAGGTGGGGTGGCAACTCCAGCGCATCCAGCGTATCGCTATCACGGAGAACCGCGAACGACGAGTACGCATCGTGCAAGGAGTCGGCACAGACCACACGCCACGAGCGGACAGGGAGCTGGAAGGCGACGCCGACGGGAAGGAGGAGAAAGAGGCAGAGACCGACGCAGAGATCGACGCAGAGATCGACGCAGAGGCTGACGCAGACGTCGACGCTGGACTTGATGGTGGATGGCGGATACTGGATCTTGACGCTTGGCAACGAACAGAAAGGTGGGGTGGCAACTCCAGCGCATCCAGCGTATCGCTATCACGGAGAACCGCGAACGACGAGTACGCATCGTGCAAGGAGTCGGCACAGACCACACGCCACGAGCGGACAGGGAGCTGGAAGGCGACGCCGACGGGAAGGAGGAGAAAGAGGCAGAGACCGACGCAGAGATCGACGCAGAGATCGACGCAGAGGCTGACGCAGACGTCGACGCTGGACTTGATGGTGGATGCTGGATACTGGATCTTGACGCTTGGCAACGAACAGAAAGGTGGGGTGGCAACTCCAGCGCATCCAGCGTATCGCTATCACGGAGAACCGCGAACGACGAGTACGCATCGTGCAAGGAGTCGGCACAGACCACACGCCACGAGCGGACAGGGAGCTGGAAGGCGACGCCGACGGGAAGGAGGAGAAAGAGGCAGAGACCGACGCAGAGATCGACGCAGAGATCGACGCAGAGATCGACGCAGAGGCTGACGCAGAGATCGACGCAGAGATCGACGCAGAGGCTGACGCAGACGTCGACGCTGGACTTGATGGTGGATGCTGGATACTGGATCTTGACGCTTGGCAACGAACAGAAAGGTGGGGTGGCAACTCCAGCGCATCCAGCGTATCGCTATCACGGAGAACCGCGAACGACGAGTACGCATCGTGCAAGGAGTCGGCACAGACCACACGCCACGAGCGGACAGGGAGCTGGAAGGCGACGCCGACGGGAAGGAGGAGAAAGAGGCAGAGACCGACGCAGAGATCGACGCAGAGATCGACGCAGAGGCTGACGCAGACGTCGACGCTGGACTTGATGGTGGATGGTGGATACTGGATCTTGACGCTTGGCAACGAACAGAAAGGTGGGGTGGCAACTCCAGCGCATCCAGCGTATCGCTATCACGGAGAACCGCGAACGACGAGTACGCATCGTGCAAGGAGTCGGCACAGACCACACGCCACGAGCGGACAGGGAGCTGGAAGGCGACGCCGACGGGAAGGAGGAGAAAGAGGCAGAGATCGACGCAGAGATCGACGCAGAGATCGACGCAGAGGCTGACGCAGACGTCGACGCTGGACTTGATGGTGGATGCTGGATACTGGATCTTGACGCTTGGCAACGAACAGAAAGGTGGGGTGGCAACTCCAGCGCATCCAGCGTATCGCTATCACGGAGAACCGCGAACGACGAGTACGCATCGTGCAAGGAGTCGGCACAGACCACACGCCACGAGCGGACAGGGAGCTGGAAGGCGACGCCGACGGGAAGGAGGAGAAAGAGGCAGAGACCGACGCAGAGATCGACGCAGAGATCGACGCAGAGGCTGACGCAGACGTCGACGCTGGACTTGATGGTGGATGCTGGATACTGGATCTTGACGCTTGGCAACGAACAGAAAGGTGGGGTGGCAACTCCAGCGCATCCAGCGTATCGCTATCACGGAGAACCGCGAACGACGAGTACGCATCGTGCAAGGAGTCGGCACAGACCACACGCCACGAGCGGACAGGGAGCTGGAAGGCGACGCCGACGGGAAGGAGGAGAAAGAGGCAGAGATCGACGCAGAGATCGACGCAGAGATCGACGCAGAGATCGACGCAGAGGCTGACGCAGACGTCGACGCTGGACTTGATGGTGGATGCTGGATACTGGATCTCGACGCTTGGCAACGAACAGAAAGGTGGGGTGGCAACTCCAGCGCATCCAGCGTATCGCTATCACGGAGAACCGCGAACGACGAGTACGCATCGTGCAAGGAGTCGGCACAGACCACACGCCACGAGCGGACAGGGAGCTGGAAGGCGACGCCGACGGGAAGGAGGAGAAAGAGGCAGAGACCGACGCAGAGATCGACGCAGAGATCGACGCAGAGATCGACGCAGAGGCTGACGCAGACGTCGACGCTGGACTTGATGGTGGATGCTGGATACTGGATCTTGACGCTTGGCAACGAACAGAAAGGTGGAGTGGCAACTCCAGCGCATCCAGCGTATCGCTATCACGGAGAACCGCGAACGACGAGTACGCATCGTGCAAGGAGTCGGCACAGACCACACGCCACGAGCGGACAGGGAGCTGGAAGGCGACGCCGACGGGAAGGAGGAGAAAGAGGCAGAGACCGACGCAGAGATCGACGCAGAGATCGACGCAGAGGCTGACGCAGACGTCGACGCTGGACTTGATGGTGGATGGTGGATACTGGATCTTGACGCTTGGCAACGAACAGAAAGGTGGGGTGGCAACTCCAGCGCATCCAGCGTATCGCTATCACGGAGAACCGCGAACGACGAGTACGCATCGTGCAAGGAGTCGGCACAGACCACACGCCACGAGCGGACAGGGAGCTGGAAGGCGACGCCGACGGGAAGGAGGAGAAAGAGGCAGAGACCGACGCAGAGATCGACGCAGAGATCGACGCAGAGATCGACGCAGAGGCTGACGCAGACGTCGACGCTGGACTTGATGGTGGATGCTGGATACTGGATCTTGACGCTTGGCAACGAACAGAAAGGTGGAGTGGCAACTCCAGCGCATCCAGCGTATCGCTATCACGGAGAACCGCGAACGACGAGTACGCATCGTGCAAGGAGTCGGCACAGACCACACGCCACGAGCGGACAGGGAGCTGGAAGGCGACGCCGACGGGAAGGAGGAGAAAGAGGCAGAGACCGACGCAGAGATCGACGCAGAGATCGACGCAGAGGCTGACGCAGACGTCGACGCTGGACTTGATGGTGGATGGTGGATACTGGATCTTGACGCTTGGCAACGAACAGAAAGGTGGGGTGGCAACTCCAGCGCATCCAGCGTATCGCTATCACGGAGAACCGCGAACGACGAGTACGCATCGTGCAAGGAGTCGGCACAGACCACACGCCACGAGCGGACAGGGAGCTGGAAGGCGACGCCGACGGGAAGGAGGAGAAAGAGGCAGAGATCGACGCAGAGATCGACGCAGAGATCGACGCAGAGGCTGACGCAGACGTCGACGCTGGACTTGATGGTGGATGCTGGATACTGGATCTTGACGCTTGGCAACGAACAGAAAGGTGGGGTGGCAACTCCAGCGCATCCAGCGTATCGCTATCACGGAGAACCGCGAACGACGAGTACGCATCGTGCAAGGAGTCGGCACAGACCACACGCCACGAGCGGACAGGGAGCTGGAAGGCGACGCCGACGGGAAGGAGGAGAAAGAGGCAGAGATCGACGCAGAGATCGACGCAGAGATCGACGCAGAGATCGACGCAGAGGCTGACGCAGACGTCGACGCTGGACTTGATGGTGGATGCTGGATACTGGATCTCGACGCTTGGCAACGAACAGAAAGGTGGGGTGGCAACTCCAGCGCATCCAGCGTATCGCTATCACGGAGAACCGCGAACGACGAGTACGCATCGTGCAAGGAGTCGGCACAGACCACACGCCACGAGCGGACAGGGAGCTGGAAGGCGACGCCGACGGGAAGGAGGAGAAAGAGGCAGAGATCGACGCAGAGATCGACGCAGAGATCGACGCAGAGATCGACGCAGAGGCTGACGCAGACGTCGACGCTGGACTTGATGGTGGATGGTGGATACTGGATCTTGACGCTTGGCAACGAACAGAAAGGTGGGGTGGCAACTCCAGCGCATCCAGCGTATCGCTATCACGGAGAACCGCGAACGACGAGTACGCATCGTGCAAGGAGTCGGCACAGACCACACGCCACGAGCGGACAGGGAGCTGGAAGGCGACGCCGACGGGAAGGAGGAGAAAGAGGCAGAGATCGACGCAGAGATCGACGCAGAGATCGACGCAGAGATCGACGCAGAGGCTGACGCAGACGTCGACGCTGGACTTGATGGTGGATGGCGGATACTGGATCTTGACGCTTGGCAACGAACAGAAAGGTGGGGTGGCAACTCCAGCGCATCCAGCGTATCGCTATCACGGAGAACCGCGAACGACGAGTACGCATCGTGCAAGGAGTCGGCACAGACCACACGCCACGAGCGGACAGGGAGCTGGAAGGCGACGCCGACGGGAAGGAGGAGAAAGAGGCAGAGATCGACGCAGAGATCGACGCAGAGATCGACGCAGAGATCGACGCAGAGATCGACGCAGAGGCTGACGCAGACGTCGACGCTGGACTTGATGGTGGATGCTGGATACTGGATCTTGACGCTTGGCAACGAACAGAAAGGTGGGGTGGCAACTCCAGCGCATCCAGCGTATCGCTATCACGGAGAACCGCGAACGACGAGTACGCATCGTGCAAGGAGTCGGCACAGACCACACGCCACGAGCGGACAGGGAGCTGGAAGGCGACGCCGACGGGAAGGAGGAGAAAGAGGCAGAGATCGACGCAGAGATCGACGCAGAGATCGACGCAGAGATCGACGCAGAGGCTGACGCAGACGTCGACGCTGGACTTGATGGTGGATGCTGGATACTGGATCTCGACGCTTGGCAACGAACAGAAAGGTGGGGTGGCAACTCCAGCGCATCCAGCGTATCGCTATCACGGAGAACCGCGAACGACGAGTACGCATCGTGCAAGGAGTCGGCACAGACCACACGCCACGAGCGGACAGGGAGCTGGAAGGCGACGCCGACGGGAAGGAGGAGAAAGAGGCAGAGATCGACGCAGAGATCGACGCAGAGATCGACGCAGAGATCGACGCAGAGGCTGACGCAGACGTCGACGCTGGACTTGATGGTGGATGGCTGGATACTGGATCTTGACGCTTGGCAACGAACAGAAAGGTGGGGTGGCAACTCCAGCGCATCCAGCGTATCGCTATCACGGAGAACCGCGAACGACGAGTACGCATCGTGCAAGGAGTCGGCACAGACCACACGCCACGAGCGGACAGGGAGCTGGAAGGCGACGCCGACGGGAAGGAGGAGAAAGAGGCAGAGATCGACGCAGAGATCGACGCAGAGATCGACGCAGAGATCGACGCAGAGGCTGACGCAGACGTCGACGCTGGACTTGATGGTGGATGCTGGATACTGGATCTTGACGCTTGGCAACGAACAGAAAGGTGGGGTGGCAACTCCAGCGCATCCAGCGTATCGCTATCACGGAGAACCGCGAACGACGAGTACGCATCGTGCAAGGAGTCGGCACAGACCACACGCCACGAGCGGACAGGGAGCTGGAAGGCGACGCCGACGGGAAGGAGGAGAAAGAGGCAGAGATCGACGCAGAGATCGACGCAGAGATCGACGCAGAGATCGACGCAGAGATCGACGCAGAGGCTGACGCAGACGTCGACGCTGGACTTGATGGTGGATGCTGGATACTGGATCTTGACGCTTGGCAACGAACAGAAAGGTGGGGTGGCAACTCCAGCGCATCCAGCGTATCGCTATCACGGAGAACCGCGAACGACGAGTACGCATCGTGCAAGGAGTCGGCACAGACCACACGCCACGAGCGGACAGGGAGCTGGAAGGCGACGCCGACGGGAAGGAGGAGAAAGAGGCAGAGATCGACGCAGAGATCGACGCAGAGATCGACGCAGAGATCGACGCAGAGGCTGACGCAGACGTCGACGCTGGACTTGATGGTGGATGCTGGATACTGGATCTTGACGCTTGGCAACGAACAGAAAGGTGGGGTGGCAACTCCAGCGCATCCAGCGTATCGCTATCACGGAGAACCGCGAACGACGAGTACGCATCGTGCAAGGAGTCGGCACAGACCACACGCCACGAGCGGACAGGGAGCTGGAAGGCGACGCCGACGGGAAGGAGGAGAAAGAGGCAGAGATCGACGCAGAGATCGACGCAGAGATCGACGCAGAGATCGACGCAGAGGCTGACGCAGACGTCGACGCTGGACTTGATGGTGGATGCTGGATACTGGATCTTGACGCTTGGCAACGAACAGAAAGGTGGGGTGGCAACTCCAGCGCATCCAGCGTATCGCTATCACGGAGAACCGCGAACGACGAGTACGCATCGTGCAAGGAGTCGGCACAGACCACACGCCACGAGCGGACAGGGAGCTGGAAGGCGACGCCGACGGGAAGGAGGAGAAAGAGGCAGAGATCGACGCAGAGATCGACGCAGAGATCGACGCAGAGATCGACGCAGAGGCTGACGCAGACGTCGACGCTGGACTTGATGGTGGATGCTGGATACTGGATCTTGACGCTTGGCAACGAACAGAAAGGTGGGGTGGCAACTCCAGCGCATCCAGCGTATCGCTATCACGGAGAACCGCGAACGACGAGTACGCATCGTGCAAGGAGTCGGCACAGACCACACGCCACGAGCGGACAGGGAGCTGGAAGGCGACGCCGACGGGAAGGAGGAGAAAGAGGCAGAGATCGACGCAGAGATCGACGCAGAGATCGACGCAGAGGCTGACGCAGACGTCGACGCTGGACTTGATGGTGGATGCTGGATACTGGATCTTGACGCTTGGCAACGAACAGAAAGGTGGGGTGGCAACTCCAGCGCATCCAGCGTATCGCTATCACGGAGAACCGCGAACGACGAGTACGCATCGTGCAAGGAGTCGGCACAGACCACACGCCACGAGCGGACAGGGAGCTGGAAGGCGACGCCGACGGGAAGGAGGAGAAAGAGGCAGAGACCGACGCAGAGATCGACGCAGAGATCGACGCAGAGATCGACGCAGAGGCTGACGCAGACGTCGACGCTGGACTTGATGGTGGATGCTGGATACTGGATCTCGACGCTTGGCAACGAACAGAAAGGTGGGGTGGCAACTCCAGCGCATCCAGCGTATCGCTATCACGGAGAACCGCGAACGACGAGTACGCATCGTGCAAGGAGTCGGCACAGACCACACGCCACGAGCGGACAGGGAGCTGGAAGGCGACGCCGACGGGAAGGAGGAGAAAGAGGCAGAGATCGACGCAGAGATCGACGCAGAGATCGACGCAGAGATCGACGCAGAGGCTGACGCAGACGTCGACGCTGGACTTGATGGTGGATGCTGGATACTGGATCTTGACGCTTGGCAACGAACAGAAAGGTGGGGTGGCAACTCCAGCGCATCCAGCGTATCGCTATCACGGAGAACCGCGAACGACGAGTACGCATCGTGCAAGGAGTCGGCACAGACCACACGCCACGAGCGGACAGGGAGCTGGAAGGCGACGCCGACGGGAAGGAGGAGAAAGAGGCAGAGACCGACGCAGAGATCGACGCAGAGATCGACGCAGAGATCGACGCAGAGGCTGACGCAGACGTCGACGCTGGACTTGATGGTGGATGCTGGATACTGGATCTTGACGCTTGGCAACGAACAGAAAGGTGGAGTGGCAACTCCAGCGCATCCAGCGTATCGCTATCACGGAGAACCGCGAACGACGAGTACGCATCGTGCAAGGAGTCGGCACAGACCACACGCCACGAGCGGACAGGGAGCTGGAAGGCGACGCCGACGGGAAGGAGGAGAAAGAGGCAGAGACCGACGCAGAGATCGACGCAGAGATCGACGCAGAGGCTGACGCAGACGTCGACGCTGGACTTGATGGTGGATGGTGGATACTGGATCTTGACGCTTGGCAACGAACAGAAAGGTGGGGTGGCAACTCCAGCGCATCCAGCGTATCGCTATCACGGAGAACCGCGAACGACGAGTACGCATCGTGCAAGGAGTCGGCACAGACCACACGCCACGAGCGGACAGGGAGCTGGAAGGCGACGCCGACGGGAAGGAGGAGAAAGAGGCAGAGACCGACGCAGAGATCGACGCAGAGATCGACGCAGAGATCGACGCAGAGATCGACGCAGAGGCTGACGCAGACGTCGACGCTGGACTTGATGGTGGATGGTGGATACTGGATCTTGACGCTTGGCAACGAACAGAAAGGTGGGGTGGCAACTCCAGCGCATCCAGCGTATCGCTATCACGGAGAACCGCGAACGACGAGTACGCATCGTGCAAGGAGTCGGCACAGACCACACGCCACGAGCGGACAGGGAGCTGGAAGGCGACGCCGACGGGAAGGAGGAGAAAGAGGCAGAGACCGACGCAGAGATCGACGCAGAGATCGACGCAGAGGCTGACGCAGACGTCGACGCTGGACTTGATGGTGGATGCTGGATACTGGATCTTGACGCTTGGCAACGAACAGAAAGGTGGGGTGGCAACTCCAGCGCATCCAGCGTATCGCTATCACGGAGAACCGCGAACGACGAGTACGCATCGTGCAAGGAGTCGGCACAGACCACACGCCACGAGCGGACAGGGAGCTGGAAGGCGACGCCGACGGGAAGGAGGAGAAAGAGGCAGAGACCGACGCAGAGATCGACGCAGAGATCGACGCAGAGGCTGACGCAGACGTCGACGCTGGACTTGATGGTGGATGGCGGATACTGGATCTTGACGCTTGGCAACGAACAGAAAGGTGGGGTGGCAACTCCAGCGCATCCAGCGTATCGCTATCACGGAGAACCGCGAACGACGAGTACGCATCGTGCAAGGAGTCGGCACAGACCACACGCCACGAGCGGACAGGGAGCTGGAAGGCGACGCTGGGAAACTGTGTTGATGTTGGGATGCTGGGACGCTGGAGTGCTGGTGCAACGACGGCCCGATCTGGACGACGGGGAGAGAGAGAATTGGAGAGAGACCACGGCGACGAGACTGCCGGAGACAGACTGGATGGACATACTGAGCGTCGTGTGTCAACGCTCTATCTCGACCACCAAGGTGTGTGCTGTGGGCATGTCCTTGTACACGATGAATAGTGGTTGGAGAGTGAGAAGGCAGTGTTGCGGAGTCGGTGGAAAGCGTCACCCGTGATCGTGCGGTCGCAGCTGAAGAAGAACATGCTGCTTTCCCTTGACACCAATGGCGTGACCTTGGCATATTTCACTGGCAGGCTGCCGTCTTGTTGTCGAATGCGATCTCCTCTCCGCACACGGCAGCATGTCGTGGTAGACCTCGTACAGCAGCGCCTGTCGCCTCTCGGTCCGCGGCTCGCGAGCTCGGACTTGAGTGGGGAGAGCGGATGCCGGGCGTCTCTTGATTGTGTCGTCGTGACTCGCCACCACGCTGTGCCGCCAGCTTTACGCCCCGCGGACTCCTCGTCGTGGTCGCCGCCGAGACCAAGCGCCGTTACCTGGGCGACTCGCGCGAGGATTAGCTTGGCATGGCGTAGCTTGGCATGGCGAGGAACGTCTCGTCGGCCTGGCCCCGCCTGGCGCGTCCTTTCTCGGCAATGCTGGCACGCAGAGAAGAACAGCCACGCGTACTTTCTCGGCTTTGAAGTTTTGAAAGTGATCGCGACGGAGGAGTTGCTGAGCTTGAACTCCAATGTGGACCACGCACGAGACACTGCGTATCCCGGATACGGTACAGTACAGTCGACTTCAACCTGCCGATGGCGTCGTCTTTGGTCGAGTCGTGAGCGACTTGGGGGTGAGTAGCACGCACACACGTCTGTAGCTTCATCTTGTTCGAGCCAGCACGGTCCCCAGCGATCGAGTCGAGCCATCACAGTCGTGTTGGCCGGCCGCATACCCAGTCACTTGCTCGGAGCCAGAAATGCCACACCACTCGTCTTCTTCGACGACAGATCCAGCAACCGACGCTGCTTCACGGATACCCAAGAGGATGGTATCGTATCAAACTTTCAACGCTGAGTTCTTGATCAGGATTGAGACGGGTACCAGCAGCGTTGCGATCATTCAGTCACTCGCAAGTGAAGTTCCCTTGGCCCCGTAGTCTGGACACGCCACAAAGAAGGCTCGAGCTTGATCGGTCGGTCCACTCAGTTGCCACTGCCTGGAACTCCAGGCATTCATGCAAGCATGCCGTTACTGATGAGCGTACTAATCCCACCTTGAACCTTGACTGCGTTTGACGCGCGGTTGTCGGCAGCTGCGAGTCGTGGACGAGCGCACTGCGCGATACACTGCAGTGGTATTCGAAAATACCAACATGCGCTTCGGTTTGTGTCTGTGCTCCGCCAGATGGTCCAAGACAGGCTCCATGGACGTAGCTATTATCAGTTGGCGCTATGCTCGGTGTTGGTCTGAGCCCTTGACTTTGATGGTATAGCTGCCGCCTTCTTTGGTGCTCAAGACCTCCACGCGTCAAAAGGCCGGACTTAGCTTCACGGCCCGTGAATAATGGGACGTCGCCCGCCCAGGACAGCGCTGGCGATATCGAGACTGAGTCTTGTATAGATCAAGCGACACACTATGACCCAGCAGTGTAAGGGTGACCGGTAGTAAGTGAGTGCGCGCGGATGCGTGGTTCCCACCACCGTAGCTCGTAGCTTGCTGTCTTCCAGTATGAACCAACGTAGAGGCCGACTCTGAACACTCACGGAATCTTCACCACCGTCGGGCCGAAAAGTACCAACACACATAGGAAGACCGGTAAAGTGCCGAGCCGTCTCAAGATATCGCGCTCAGGATGCATTGAGTCGAGGCTATTCTCGCGAGTACCATCGCTGCGGGATGATGCGTTTGCTCGTTTGTCCACTCAGGCTCCAGTACGACGCGCAATCATCCGCGGTGATCGTCCTGCTGAACATAAGCTCCAGGAACTCGGTCATGCCCCGTGTGTTGAGGTTGTACGTCGGTGCTGACAGATAGTATCCGTAAAAGAAAGTGCTGCATCTCGGAGCTTGTCACGCGATTGGTGGCGAATACCATCTTCGGCTAGTCAAACGAAGACACCCCAAATACCAGCATGCTCTTCCTCGTCAACTCGCTGAGCACAAACGTTTTGAATTGAGCTCGAATAGATAGATAGATAGATAGATCACTTGGACACACTCAGGGTCGACTCGAAATACTCCGTCAGGGTCTGGTACTTTGAGACGCAGCATCCCAAACAACACACAGAATCTCCCCGCAGAACTTCAGTAACACCACCAGGCTACCAAATACTTTGAGTTGCATCAATGACGGCAGATGAATCGTACATATCGTCCATGATAATCTTGGCCAGCCACGCGTCCAATCCACTCAGCGGTGTGTCCAGGAATCCAGCATAGGCCCGCACATACCAGGTACCCTCATGGATTCTTCGTGTCTGTCTCCACGTGGATTTCCACCTGGTCGAAGCAGCCCGTGTGCCGTCAGGTGACCACGTCGTCTTTTTCAAAGCCGTGCACGGTGCAGCAGGATTTTGCTCGTCACCTTGTCCTCAGTATTGCGGTTCACATTTGCGTGCGTGAGCGGCATCTTGTCGGTGGTAGCCACGGTCACACGAGCAGTGACAAAGCCGGAAAGGTGGGAATTGACTTCAGCAGGAAGAGCACGTTCTCGGTGTTGACAGTAACAGACCTGAACAAGACAGCGGCTTCAACAACGACGAGTTCAGGGGGTGCCAAGCTCGTACAGAGGGTATGAGAACACCAAATACCAGCTAGATCAGGAAGAAAGAGAGCTCGGACGCTCGGATACTGGCACAACGGTAGCCATATCTAGACAACTCGGAAAAACTTGTCATGGAGAACCGCGAACGACGAGTACGCATCGTGCAAGGAGTCGGCACAGACCACACGCCACGAGCGGACAGGGAGCTGGAAGGCGACGCCGACGGGAAGGAGGAGAAAGAGGCAGAGACCGACGCAGAGATCGACGCAGAGATCGACGCAGAGGCTGACGCAGACGTCGACGCTGGACTTGATGGTGGATGGCGGATACTGGATCTTGACGCTTGGCAACGAACAGAAAGGTGGGGTGGCAACTCCAGCGCATCCAGCGTATCGCTATCACGGAGAACCGCGAACGACGAGTACGCATCGTGCAAGGAGTCGGCACAGACCACACGCCACGAGCGGACAGGGAGCTGGAAGGCGACGCTGGGAAACTGTGTTGATGTTGGGATGCTGGGACGCTGGAGTGCTGGTGCAACGACGGCCCGATCTGGACGACGGGGAGAGAGAGAATTGGAGAGAGACCACGGCGACGAGACTGCCGGAGACAGACTGGATGGACATACTGAGCGTCGTGTGTCAACGCTCTATCTCGACCACCAAGGTGTGTGCTGTGGGCATGTCCTTGTACACGATGAATAGTGGTTGGAGAGTGAGAAGGCAGTGTTGCGGAGTCGGTGGAAAGCGTCACCCGTGATCGTGCGGTCGCAGCTGAAGAAGAACATGCTGCTTTCCCTTGACACCAATGGCGTGACCTTGGCATATTTCACTGGCAGGCTGCCGTCTTGTTGTCGAATGCGATCTCCTCTCCGCACACGGCAGCATGTCGTGGTAGACCTCGTACAGCAGCGCCTGTCGCCTCTCGGTCCGCGGCTCGCGAGCTCGGACTTGAGTGGGGAGAGCGGATGCCGGGCGTCTCTTGATTGTGTCGTCGTGACTCGCCACCACGCTGTGCCGCCAGCTTTACGCCCCGCGGACTCCTCGTCGTGGTCGCCGCCGAGACCAAGCGCCGTTACCTGGGCGACTCGCGCGAGGATTAGCTTGGCATGGCGTAGCTTGGCATGGCGAGGAACGTCTCGTCGGCCTGGCCCCGCCTGGCGCGTCCTTTCTCGGCAATGCTGGCACGCAGAGAAGAACAGCCACGCGTACTTTCTCGGCTTTGAAGTTTTGAAAGTGATCGCGACGGAGGAGTTGCTGAGCTTGAACTCCAATGTGGACCACGCACGAGACACTGCGTATCCCGGATACGGTACAGTACAGTCGACTTCAACCTGCCGATGGCGTCGTCTTTGGTCGAGTCGTGAGCGACTTGGGGGTGAGTAGCACGCACACACGTCTGTAGCTTCATCTTGTTCGAGCCAGCACGGTCCCCAGCGATCGAGTCGAGCCATCACAGTCGTGTTGGCCGGCCGCATACCCAGTCACTTGCTCGGAGCCAGAAATGCCACACCACTCGTCTTCTTCGACGATAGATCCAGCAACCGACGCTGCTTCACGGATACCCAAGATGATGGTATCGTATCAAACTTTCAACGCTGAGTTCTTGATCAGGATTGAGACGGGTACCAGCAGCGTTGCGATCACTGTCTCTACGAGACTCAAGATTTACGTAGTGGAGGTAACGATCATTTCGTGGAATGATGAGCTGCAATCTGACTTGTAATGGTTTCAGTCTTGAAGGACAATATAGCTGAAAATCCAACAGCGAATGGAACGAGGATACACGGCATGGAAACTCGGAGGATGGAACAGGTTGGCGTGCCTGTCGACAGAAACAGCAGGGAGGTGCGCCAAATTGCACTTTTTGAGCCGACGACGCCGAGTTAGCGATGATCGCATCAACTGAATTGCTGGGAGTTGGCGCGCCAGTGGCAAGACTAGCTTTGATCGCATTACTGTCACCATTCATACCTTTAGCAGCATCGTAAAATCCACCCGGAGAAGAGGATGAACGCGCACATGCACAGCGATAGCACAGACTGTGCAAGGAGGGCCAAATGGAAAGACTGCGTAGATATCTTTCAAAGGAATTCATTACGGCTGCAGATCTTGTTTTGATGTGACGACTGTGCAGAGCTAGTGGCAGAGATCGCCTTGGCGGTGAGGTGGCCGACCAGAATCGATTCAATCGCATCAGGTTGTTCGATTTGGATGAACTGGTGTCAACAATAGCTTCAACTTCAACACGCGACTACCTACCGGTAGGGACCCCCGACGGCAACCTTCCGCCTGCCCGCCTGCCATCAACGGTTCACTTCCCAGTTCTCCGAGTAGCAGCGACAACAAAGTGCTCCTGCCTGCTTGTCGCGTGACCGTTGATCGTTTGGCGATCTTAGCCGATGAACTTCGTACGTCGCCTCCTCCGCTGCGGTCCAGCCCAGTCTTCAATGCCGCCACAACCACCTCCACCTTCGACTGAATCGTCCAAGTCTTCTCCGCTGTCCGACTCCTCGCCGCTGTTACCACTTCCGCGATCGACTCGATCACTCAAGGCATCCCCGCCGCTGCAGTCATTGCGCTCACTGCAACCTTCGTCGCCATCCCAGCCAGCACAGTCGGCATCGCATCAGCCCCAAACCTCCTCATCAACAACCCTACCGCCAAATCTGCTCGATTCACCTCAGCCTCCTCAGCTTTCATTCACATCAGTAAACTCGGCGAAGTCGATGCTATCATCAAGCGTGCCAGCGTCATCCGGTGCGCCGCCCAAGGGGGTCAAGTCGCGGCGCAAGGTACCCGCCTTGATGTTCATCGGCTCGTTTCAAGCCACGCTCTACGCCCAGAAGGTCCCGGAAGTACTGCCCACATCAAAATGGGAGGCCTTCCTGGAGTGGCAGCTGAGGGCCAAGGGGCAAGACTTGTTGTCGTTGGGGCTCGAGAAGAAGGATATGGCCGCGTTCTACAACTACCTCCGAGACTACGGCACGCGTATCAACATGACGGTGCTCTCCCCGAACCGTCAAAAAGCAAAGTTTCCAAACATTGCGAAGTTGGAGAACATCGCAAGGGAGCTGATTCCTGGTTGGTACCTCGTTCACGCGGGGGACAACGCCACTGATCGTTGCTTCGCACTTGGTGCGTTTGGTCCTCTCGTGATGCCCGCGATCATCGATGGCTACAAAGAGAGCGAAAGTCCCTCGTGTCAGATCGTGCCGCTGGACAGTGCGCAATGGATCCGGTATGTTCGCGGCATTCGACGCGTCGTGCTGATGCCAGAGACGTGGGTGTTCAAGCCCAACAAGCGCATTCGTCGCTCGAAGTAATAAACAGCTCGTATTTTGCCTTCTTCATGCCCTGACTTGGTCTGTGCATTTTCTGCTTTGTTGTCAGGTGCCCTGTGTAGCTGGTCAACAAACTCCCCATCTTCACACTCGCATGGACTCACCCTCTTTCACCCCCATTGTCGAGAGCTAGTTTGTGAGTGGATATGGCTTCACGAATATGCCTGAAAGCCAATATGGGGCTTGCCCTAGCAAGATGCTGCCGCTGTGTTGCGTAGGTCTGGCAATGTCTCGGCACAACCGCAGCTCGATGGCGCTCCGTTCGTCCTAGACGCCCAGCGACAGGAGTTGAGCTCGACTCTCGCTTCACTGCGAAGGTGTTGATACTTGTAGCTTTGCTGTATCTTGTAATGCCGTGTCGAAGTTTGCTAAGAGCGATGGGGCTCGTAACTATGTCCTGCGCGTCGGCGTGGCCGACCTCGACGGTTCCCGCCGATATGTCTGACAAAGGCAGCGTCATTTGGGGCTGTAGAAGCAGGCGGCAGCAGGTCGTGGCTCGCCATGAATGCCACCGAGCGCCAACGACTCGGGAGCCACCGTGCTCGATAGGCTTGACACAATCACATGTCGACGCGGTGGGTGGTCGAATGAGATCGTACATGCTAAGGCACAATTGTCACAGACGGACTAGGTGCACACTCCGTGTTGAAGCTCCCACCGACACACGTCACAGATTTGCAGTTGCAGTTGCAGTTGCATGAAGTGGCGCATTGCGAAGGCACCTTTACGCCAGCATGCTCGCTCAAACTACCGGGCGTAGCGCAATTTGCTGGGCGCCACAGTGCAATGAGCAAGCCGATGCCGGGCTCGCTCGTCGTGGACCCGGTCGCTCCGTGCGATACCACCATCACGCTGTGAATCAAGGCGCACCGGCTGCCGCGAACGAGAGCGATGCAATGCAATCCTCCTGTGGTGGTGGGATTTCGGCAGTCGCCAAGAGAAACGCGCGACTTGGTGGATGGTGGATGGGGATTTGCCCGTGCAACGCGGACCTGGTCAACTCGAAAAATCATTCGCGGGCAACCCATATACAGTGTATGTACCGCCCCCCGCGGCGAGCGAGTACTGTAGTTTAGCCGCAATTGCGTCCTGCCGGCCGCCGCAAATCCCGCCGGCCGCTCACCAGTGGTGAGGCGAGCGAGCGTCTCAGCAAGCGGCGCCTGCGTGTCTTGCCTTCAAACACGCGCCAGCCGTCGCCCCCTCTGCAAGCCGATACGTTCGCGTGGCCCACCTATACCCTCACCTTCCGTCGCCCTGATTCGCGCGCCGTTCGGTGCGTGCAAGTCGAACGGTCGCGGGCGGATCCAAAGATCTCAAGCTCGCCATCGCTGCTCACTCCCGCCGCCGCTCGCTCGCTCGCCATGCGCGCGCCAACAACCTACGGCGGCCCCCGCGCTCTCTCGCGCCCTCCGCAGTCGCTGCCGCCGCGCGTGGCGCCGCGGTCCGCGCGGTCGGTCGGCGCGCTGCTGGCCGCCGCGTTCGTGCTGAGCGCCGCGGCGCTGGCGCTCGTGGTGCAGGCCGCCGGCTGGCGCGACGTCGTGGCGCGCGGCGTGGCCTTCCGCGCGGACGCGGACGCGGCCGAGGCGCTGCTGGCCACCGAGCTGCAGCAGGCGCCGCTGCCGCGGGACCGCACGCTGGCGCAGGTCGGCGACATCATCGAGCGGCTCAACGCGCTCAGCGCCGAGCTGGGCGGCGAGCCCGCCATGAGCGTGCAGGGCGCCGCTGTGCAGTTCGCGCTCGCGTACCAGGGCCAGCACGTCACGCCCGGCGACTACGTCCCGCTGGAGCAGGTGGAGAAGCTCCCGCGGCTCGATTGGACGAGGGGAAGAAGGGCTAACGATGGTGAACGCAGGCTCACGACGCACCGGCCGTGCTCATCCGCCCGCTGACGGCTGAGACGCCCAGCGCGCGCTTCGCATGCATCCTCGTGGACATCGACGCGCCCGACCCGGCCAACCCGTCACACTCGCCATTCCTACACTACGTGGTGGCCAACCTCACGCGCGGCGACAACGCAGCTCCGACGGACGGAGACGCCGCGCCGGTCGTCGTGCCTTACTACCCCGTGTCGCCACCCATGGGCGAGCACCGCTACGTGGCCATGCTGCTGCACCAGGGAGGACCCGCGTTCGCGCGCGACGACGACGAGAGCGCGCGACTCGCCACGCACCGCGCCAACTTCGACATTGTCGCCTTTGCGCGCGTGCACGGCCTTCACCTGGTGGCCACCAGCACCTTCTACTCACATCCCACGCAGCAGCACGCCGAGGTCAGCAGTGCTGGTGGACGGTCGTGAGCTCCTAGCTGATAGGCAGTGTTTTTCACTTTGTGGTGCAACATGGTTTCTTTGATCTCTGTTAGCCCTCCCTATGTCTCCGGAGCTCGTCCAGGACGCGCTGGTGCTCGACAGGGAGCCGTTGTCGCTGCGAATCGGGCAGTTGCACGAGTGCGTCCAGGCGCTTGGCGAAGGCTGCGAGCTCTCGCTGAGCCGCTGGTAGTCGACGAAGCTGAGTCTCTGGGAGTGTCACCAGTCGACGCAGCGCTTCTTGCTTGTCGGGCGAAAGATTCATCATCTGCTCGACACGCTGCCACCACTCGGCGTTGACAAAGTTATTGCTGCTGCTACTGGTGGTGATGTCTGCTGGCTTCTTGGCGGCAATCGAGTTGTCGCTGGAAGTCGCTGGGTTTGGAGCGCTCTTTGCTTCAAGAGCGGCGCGAAGCTGGTCAATCTTGAGCCGCGTCTTCTTCCTGGCGAGGAGAACGAACGGCGTTCCTGGCAGTCGGCCCTGCAAAAGACGACAGACATGATCAGCAGCCATCCGAACCAAGTCCAAACTGCTCGTGCATCAGCACACCAGTCTTAACCGGAGGTACTTGTCCATCAACAAGTCGGCAATGTCCATTGGCGCTAACTCGGTGCTGGGGCTGTTGTTGCTATCGCTCCGGGGGACGGATTGTGCTCGAAGGAGCTCAAGCTCCTCGCCGAGCTCGCGCAGAGCGTTTCTAGCCTCCAGGTCTCCATCTCTGCATTGTGTTTGCTCCAGTGGTGTAGCACTCGGTTGCGACCTTCGGGCTGTCAATTGATCCAGCCTATCGCTCAGATCGCTCACAGACTTGGACGATGGTAAGTGTTTAACTGCAACCGCAGTTCTCGCTGGAATCCAAGCGTCAGCGCGTTCGGATCCGTTTGTTAGCAGGGACGGAGACGATGCTGAAAAGCCCGAGCGGCCTTGACCGACATCGTAGATGCTTTGGAGCGTCTCGTCTAAGATGCCCAGCGTTGTCTCTGTGGAATTGGTAGACCTCCATGATTCTGAAGAAGGCGGCGATACTGCTTCATCTGGTCCGAGCAGATCGAACAAACTCATATTGTGCGATGTCAAGCCAAGTCTGGGAGCGACTTGCGACTCGCCGGCAACCTTCGACTTCGCCATTTTTAGTGCAAGTCGGAGCAAAACTGCTTCCCAACTTTAGCTCTGGACTCGGTCACCTCGCCATCTTCAAGCCCCTCATATTGTGCTTGGGGCGATACACTTCACAGCAGTTCCATGTCGACGCTCACGTCGGCGCAACTCTGCGTGAAGCGCAGCTCCACTCGGCTTCATGCTCCCCCCGGTGGTCACTCGAGCCTTTCGTTCGGTGCGAGATCACGACAGTGCTAAGGAGGAGCAGGTTCACCGCATCTGTTTAACAAGGGGGTTTGCACAGGTCCCGGGGGCTTTGGCACCGTCGATGGGGGCGAGAAGGGCGACGCGAACCCTGCAGAGCAGCTCCCACCCAGCCGCGGGGGCTATGGCTGTTCTGGTACGCCTGGAAGCAGCGGCAGCAGCAACTATTATGCAGTTGGGTCACGGCCGCCACCAACAAGCAGCGGGTATCCGGTCAGCAGCAGCAGTAGCAGCAGCAACTACTACGCCGTGGGCTCGCAGCCACCCCCAACAAGTGGAGGGTACGGAGGCAGCTACGGGGGCAGCACCAACTACAGCTACTCGTCGCCCGCCCCGCCGCCCGCGACCAGCGGAGACTACCGCGCCAGCTCCAGCAGCAGCAGCAGTAGCTACTACGGCGGGCACACGCAGCCCCCGCCCGTGACCAACAATGGCTACACTGGCAGCAGTGGCTTCACTCCACGTGGCTCCGTGCAGCCGCCCGTGGCGAGCGCGTCGGCCCGCTGGGGCGCGCAGCCGCCGCTGACGTCGTCCAAGCGCGACCAGAACTGGGAGAAGAAGCGGCGGCTGTGGCTGGCGCGCGCGGCGGCCGACACGCCGCCCCCGCCGCCGTCGGCCGCGAGCTGCGGGTGGGGCGAGGCCCCGCCGGCCTCCCCGCTGTCCAAGTTCATGCAGCAGCACGCCTCTCGGCTGCCGACGGCGCCGCCCTCGGCCTCGAGCGAGCGCTCGGCGGCGGCGCCCGAGGGCCGGGCGGGCACGCGCGCGGGCTCGCGGCAGCCGCCGGGCGGCCGCA
Organism: Phytopythium helicoides; assembly: GCA_024867545.1. Lineage (NCBI taxonomy): Eukaryota > Oomycota > Peronosporomycetes > Pythiales > Pythiaceae > Phytopythium > Phytopythium helicoides. The sequence continues at coordinate 490,407 of JANFNE010000043.1, forward strand.
GCCAGTGGTCGCCGTTCGGCTGACTCGCGCTCAGTATGAGAGCAACTTCAAGACGATAGGTAGGTAGCAGTAAAAAATGTACTGTACCGTACTGATACCATGTGGAATCTCCGATCGGGCAACATCCCACACACACGAGGCCAGGCCGCACCGAGAGCGCTCGCGAGAGCAGTGCAGACTGGCTGCGTCCGCAGCCAGGCGAGTATCAAGTGGGGGCCTTCGTCTGCGCCTCGGCTCCTCAAGTGCCTGCTGCATATGTACGGTACCGTACGGTCACGAGCGTTCGGTTGTGGGCTGGAACGCGGCGGCGCAGCTGCAATCACTCAACCTGACATGACGGGAGGGATAAGAAGAAGAAGAACGAGAAGGAGAAGAATACGCCGACACCTCGTCTAGCGGCAGTGTCTGGTGGGTTTCATACGGCGTCCAAAAAAAACAAAAATGTAGTGAGGTGGGGGTGGTGTATTGCTCGGCCATGCTGCTGCGAATAAATAGAGGCGCTATAAGTTACTACCGCTGCGGCGAGATGGAGAGCACGAGGAAGGCCGACACGTCGAAGGGCGTCACGCGCTTGTCCAGCGGGTCCATGAACAGCGCGTCGCTGCGCGCGTAGCCGGCGCGCAGCACGCGCGCCTCGGGGGTCTCGGGGGCGCCCAGCACGGCGTCGCTCTCGGCGCGCTCGTCCATGGCGGGCGAGGGCCCGAGCGAGCGCGACGACTGCTGGCGCTGCAGCTGCTGCTGCTTGTGTTGCTGATGTCGCAGCAGGATGTTCTCGCGCGAGTTGCGGCGCAGCGGCAGCTCGTCCTCGTCGTCGGCCGACGCGATCGAGCTCAGCGAGAGGGTGGACGAGGACGCCGACGAGCAGCCCGAGGCCGCGGCGTCGTCGTCGTCGCCCGCCGTCTCGTCCGCCAGCTCCATGGCGAACTGCGTGTCGTCGCAGCCGCCGCGCGAGCGCTTGAAGCGCTGCAGCCGCGCGGCCGGCGCCAGGAACGGCTCCCAGCCGCGCAGCAGCGCGCAGCACGAGTCGGAGCGGCGCGCCTCGGCCTCCTCGGCCAGCGCCACGAGGTCGTCGTAGGCGCGCGAGCGCTTCATGTGTTTCCGCCTTGGGGGCGTCGAGCTGGGGGTGGTGGAAGAAGCTGCTGCTGTCTCTGTGAACGCTGGGGCGTGGAGGAGGTCCGCCACGGCCATACGCCCGCTGTCTGCTGTGTGTCTGCTTGCCTGCGCGCGGTCTGTTTGGAGGACGCGCGTCCGACCTTCCGTCCGTCGTTGGGTGGAGGGGCGGCGAAAGCAAAAGTGAGCGGTGACTGCGGGGCGGCGAAAAACAAGGGAGATGGTATTTCGACACTTTTTTAGTATAATAAGATTCACACCGTGCGACGACGATGGTGCGAGGAGGAATCAAGCTCGGCACGGTAGTGCCGCGAGACGGGGCGCGGCATACATTGCACAAGATCCGTGATCCACGAGCCAATTTGACACCTTTTTACAGGCATATTCAACCACGCGCCGGGGCGATGCGGGGAAAACGCAAGGTTTTTGCGAGGGGCGTCTGGAGACCAGAGACATCATATGCTCTCTTTAAATCTGGCGAGTGCTGGCACGAGCGGATCACTACCAGCCAGCTAGCGAGCCTCTGCTTCTCCAGGCTTCCTTGGGTGTGGCGCTCATTCCCTTTTTGGTCAAAAATGGGAGCCGCTTGAGCTTGGGGCAACTTCAATGGACGTAAAAATTTCGTGTTTATGCATTTCTTCCGAACATGTTCCTTTGCCCTCACGTTCTGTTGGTCTTCATGACGAGAAGTTAAAATGTCTAACGATGGTACTTCATGGGCATCGAGCGAGGCAACAGCACAGCTACAAGCACCAATGTTGGGTACTTACAGGACCGCCATGATTAGACGGCAATATAGTACACTTGATTTATCCATACGATTGAAACGCATGTTGAAGAATATATACTTCAACCAACAACATTGGATTGCTATCTTAAAAACAGTATCCGTTGCCTTTTCTAGCCAAAATATACTTAGATAACATCGTCAAGATTATGCCGAAAAGGGGTAAAATGGCACTTGTTTGACGCGACAGCCACGGCCGGCGCGTCACGCGCCCACTCCACCGTGTGCGGCAAATGGAGTCAGTGTGCCCGCGAACCGTCGCAGTTGAAGCTCGCAAGCCGGATCGCCTGCCTCCCTGCGGCGCGGCAACGCGTTAAACCCCCGGCGTGACGCGGCGCCGACGTGGCGAGCTGTCAAACAGCAACGCGTTAAAGCGGTCGACTCTCGCGTCGACTCTCGCGTCGACACGCGCTCGCCACGCGCGCGCCTCCGCCGCCGCCGTAGACACAGACATCAGGTCTCGCGCTGGGCACTGTAGGCCGCGGCAGCGCCGTGCACTGCGATGCGATGCGAACGAGAACGTCGCCGAACGCGTTGCAGCAGCCGTGTCTGCCCTGTCTGTAAGTGTGCTGAACGTTTGCACCACCACCACCACCACCGTCAGGGAACCTGAGTCCGACGTGCAGCAACTGCACAGCGCGAAGTAAACGGCGCAGACGCATGACGCCGCGTTGTGATCCGGCGTATACGTCGACGTCGACGTCGACGCTGCAGACGAATTGGCTTCAACTCTATGGCTCACGCCTGCATTTTCCGACACGTTGTACATACACTTGCCTCGCTCTACGGTACACGCTGACGCGACGCCGTCGCGGCCTCGGAGGCCTCGGGTGGCTACACTGCGGCATTGCGCGTCACGACCGCCCGCGGCGCCACCCACTGCCCGCTTCTCTCTCACGCGCCGCCGCGCAGCTGAAGCGCAAGCTGCTCGTGCCCAAAGGCGCTCGCCACCTGCGCGGGCGTCCGGCCCTCGCCGTCCAGCGCCTCGCGCAGCTTGGCGTCGCGCCGCAGCAGCGTCAGCGCGGCCTGCTCGCGGCCCTCGCGCGCCGCCACGTGCAGCGCCGTCAACCCGTCGCGCGTGGCGCTCGACGCGCTGGCGCCGGCGTCCAGCAGCAGGTCGAGGACGCCAGTGGCCCCGGCATGCGCCGCGCCGTGCAGCGCCGAGGACCCGTGGTAGTCGACGGCGTCCACGTCCACGCCCTCGCTCGCCAGCAGCACCTGCACGACCTCGTCGGCGCCGCTCAGCGCGGCAAAGTGCAGCGGACGGCGCTTGAACAGCCGCCGCTCGACGGCGTTCACGTCCGCGCCACTCGCCAGCAGCACGCGCGCGGCCTCGGCGTGCTTGCGGTCGCTCGCCCAGTGCAGCGGCGTGAGCCCGTACTTGTCGGTCGCGACCGCCTGCGAGGCGTCGGCCGCCAGGATCGCGCGCAGCTCGTCCGTGCGGCCCTCGCGCGCCGCGTCGTGCACGGGCGTGGTGTCCCACTCGGCGTGCAGGTCGTCCAGCCCGCCGTGCTCGTGCTCGTGCTCGTGCTCGTGCTCGTGCTCGTGCTCGTGCTCGTGCTCGTGCTCTGGCTGCGTCATGGCGACTTGGGTTGTGCCCGGCGCCGTGCCTGGCATCCCCCATGTCCGCCGCCAGCGCCGCCAGGCGTCGCCATGATCAATGTTGAGTGATCTGCGCGTGGGGCTTCAACAACTCATCACGCGCGTCGAGCCGAATCGAGCTCTTTGAGCCGATATAAGCCTCTCAAGCCGGCTCGAGCCGGCTCATCCTGGTGGTCGACGCGTCTCCGGCTCTTTTTGCCTCGTCCCAGCGCATTTTCTGCTTGGGGAGGGAACAAGCAGTGTCTGATTGGCTGGCAAGGGACACAGCGATGGGTTCACTCCCACCTACCGTACATGAAGGCAAAGCGCACTGCTGCTGCGCGCTTTACCCCATTTCGCCACTTGCGTTTCCCCCGCAGCAGGTCGCGACATGAACGGCTTTGGTGAGCAACGCAACGTGTACAGTACGGTACGGTACGTTTTGCGCTTCGTCGGTCACGGCCATCATTTTTTCCGCCTTGCAGACAGTGCTCACCACCAGCTCTGGCGACGAGGGTCCTTTTCCCATTGCAGAGACCCTCTGCTGCGCGAGTGTCAAGACCCTGTCGGCACGCTACAGTATCTAGCCATTGTTGCTTGCAGCGGTGGCTGGCATGCTGGCGCGCCGACCCGCTGTTGACAATTGTCGCAGTCGCTTGATCTGCTTGCACTGCTTACTCGCAGACCAAGGCAGCGAATTCCGGTAGCGTACAGTCCCCGAGGGGATACAGTATGCATCTTAGTCTCCAGTCTTCATCCGTCAGCGCATCAACCGCGCGATTCTCTGCTGCTGCTGCTGCCTGCCATGCATGCATTGCACGCTCGCTCGCCATTTTCGACACTCTACCAAATTTAATTCGACACTCTGAAAAGGTTTAACACAATTGGTTGGCTCGTGCTTTGGGATTCCCGCGATGTCCATGACCGTGTCGGAAACGAAAAGCGGCCACCCAAACATTTCTCCATGCAAGTGCGGAAATGCATGCATCCGTGCTTCGCACTGCAATGCGCATGCATATTGTTAGCTCTGAACGTGAGGAGGTCAGGAGATGCTTGTCCGTCGAGAAATGCTGACGTGGACGTCCAGACTGTCAACGCCTGCACACTCAAGCTACGCGTGAGGCGGTTTTCAGTGAGCAATAGTCTGGTCAACCATGCGTGAGCTTGACTGGCGTTCCTTCGTCGAGAGTGACGCATGGAGATGTCAAAGACGTCAATTCTAGGTGCTTTGGGCAAGAAGGGTCATCGTAAGAATCGTCGTAGCCGAATTGCTGTTAACGGAAGGTATGGCAGGTCGACGATGAACAGAGCCTGGGATACCAATGGATTGCGAAGCCTCTCGGCGTCACCCCAGCAACACGCAGAACATTGACAGCAGCACGACAATAGATGGCAAGTCGTCGGGCAGTTCGATTGTTCGTTCGGATAGCTCGGCGTCGTGCGCTGATGGCTTGTCAACGTGCGGCTATGTCGTGATATCAAGGCACGAGTCTGGGAGCGACAGCCAGCAGCGTCAACGTGACTATTACGGGCTACGGGCGGCGACTCTGGTGTGTCCAGCAGATCCGTGAGTGTTGGAAGCGGATTGCCATGAGCATCCCGAGCGTTGGGAGCGAGGCGACAACAAGCAGCTCGGTGAGCGTGGACTCAAACACTGTGACGGGCGGTGGAGAGCGGAGTCATGTGTGTTTCAAGCGGCTCTGCGTCGGGCGATTCGTCCAGGTCCACCGCTTATAATTCGACACTTTTGGAAGTGTCCAACAAAATTCCATCGACATCATGGAGCACCAAGGCGATGGCGGTGGTGAGTGCGTGGTGACGGCGGAGGCGCTGGCAGCCGGCGACGCTCGCTGGGTGCGCGTGGCGGCGCGCCTACTGCTGCAGTTGGGCACCGTATCCAAGGCGCGGCGCGCGCGGCGGCGCGGCGAGCTGCTGCTCAACGGGTCGTCGGAGGTACCGGAGACCGTGGCGGCGCGCGTGGGCGACGTGCTGCGCTACACTCCCCAAGTGACGGCGCCAAGCGACGAAGACGCGAGGTGGGCGCAACAGTGCGCTCGGCTGGGACTGCGCGCGGTCTTCGAGGACGCCGCGGTGGCCGTGGTGCTCAAGCCCGCGGGCGTGCACGTTAAGGGCCGCGGGCCGCGCTCGGTGGAGCGCGCGCTGCCGTCGCTGCTGGCAGCCAGCGGCCGTGGCGACGCCCTACAGCGACCGCAGGCCGTGCACCGGTTGGATGCACGCGTGGGCGGGCTGCTGCTGGTGGCCAAGGCCCGCGGCGCGGAGGCAGCGCTATGCAGGCAGCTGGAGCGCCACCACGTGGCCAAGCGGTACCGCGCGATCCTTGCGGGCTTGGCGAGGCGGCTGGAGGCGCGCGAGGAGGTCCGAGTGCTAGAGGCGGAAAAGGAAGTCGCGGAGCTCCCGATCGAGCTGCTGGAGGAGGCGAGCAGGGCCGACGGACCGCCGGTGATGCTCGTGCGCGGAGACATCGACGGGAGGGCGTGCGTCACGGCCGTGCGGGTCGTCGAGGTGAGCAGGAGGTAGGACGCAGCGGCGTGGACTCTGGATGTGGAGGGCTACTCACGCACACGTGGGCAGCGCGAGGTACGAGTGGATCTCGACGGTCGACCTGTGGCCGCTCACGGGTCGCAAGCACCAGCTGCGCATTCACATGGCGCGGCTGGGGCTGCCCATCGTAGGCGACGACCTGCACCATGGCGAGGAGATCCCGCCGGTCGTCAAGGGCCTTGGGCTCTTCCTGTTCGCCGTCGGCATTGCCTTCAACGACGGCTGGGACGCCGACGACGGCGAGAACGAGGGGAACCGGCGGCGCTTCGAGATCGCCGAGCCGCCCAAGTTCGAGCGCTTCCGGCACTTTTGCGCGCTCAACTGGGACAAGCTGCAGCAAAAGCGAGCGCGGGGGCTGCCAGTCGAGTAGCTCGAGGTCTGCCTTGGCCACAGGCTGGTCTCATGTCAACGTGACCCCCACAGTGTTAGGCGGCATGCCACAGTCCCATGGGGTTTTGCAGTGTATGCGTTTTCCATCTGGTATCTATACAAATGCCGAGCAATGACCTCATCTAAACCCATTGCGGGTTGAAGAATGATATCTTTTCGAAGGCAATCCGACGTTAGTCAGGCGACGGAGTATGAGACCCACAATTCCCTCGAGCACCGACGGACTGACCCAGCATTGGCTCTGCGATGCCAGCGAGGGAGAAGACCTCCGAGTTGGTGGAGGCGGCGCGAAATGGAGACGCGGAAGCCGTGGAGCTTCTTATTAGCAACGGAGCTGACGTGGATGGCGCCGATGGCAATGGGCGGACTGGTTTGCTTCGAGCTGCAGCTCGCGGCCACGTCGATGTCGTGAGGGTTCTGATTGTCAGCGGCGCGAATGTGAACGCTGTCGACGACGACGGTCGGTCAGCTTTGATAATGGCCGCGAGGAAGAATCGATTGGACGTTGTGAAGCACCTGGTTGACAGCGGGGCTGCAGTTGATGCGACCGACGAAGATGGACGAACAGCTCTGATGTGTGCTGCAAGCCGCGGTTATTTGCTCGTCGCAAGGTGCCTGGTTGATCATGGCGCCCAAGTGAACACTGCGGACTACAACGCGCGGACTGCCTTGATGCGGGCTGCTGGGCACGGGCATACACAAATGGTACAGTACCTGGTCGAACTCGGCGCTGATGTAAATGCTGGGAGCGATGGGCAAACGGCTTTGATGGAAGCAACAAGGAATGGTCACCTGGGCGTCATGAAGTGCCTGGTAGCATACGGCGCGGATCTCAATGGCGCTGACAACGACGGACGGACTGTTTTGATGCGTGCTGGGCATTTGGACGTCGCACAATATCTGATCGACTGTGGTGCTGATGCAAATGCTGTAGACAGTGACCATCGGACAGCAATGATGTGGGCTGCAATGTCTGGCCACTTGGATGTCGTAAAGTTCCTGATCGACCTCGGCACTGATGCGAATGCCATTGATAACGACGGACGAACAGCTTTGACTTTTGCTGCTACTTGTGGTGATGAGGATATCATGAAGGTCCTGATTGCTTGTGGGGCGGATGTAAATGTCGGGGCAATTGCAGGGCGGCCGGTTTTGCTTGGGGCCGCAACAGATGGACGCTTAGACATTGTGAAGCTTGCAATCGAACACGGCGCAGAAGTGAATGCTGTAGCAAATGACGGAGCGACAGCCTTGATGGGAGCTTCAGCCAATGGCCATTTAGACATCATGAAATACCTGATTGGTTGCAATGCTCAAATGGATGCCTCTGCGGACGACGGACGAACAGCATTGATAGCAGCTGCAATCTCCAATCAATTGGATGCTGTGAAGTATCTGGTTGAACTCGGTGCCGATATAAGCGTCAGTGACAGCAAAGGATGGACAGCTTTGACTTGGGCTGCAAAGTTTGGACGCATGGACACCGTGAAGTACTTGATTGGCCGTGGTGCTGATGTGAATGCCGCCGGAAAGAATGCAGACTCTAACGACGGACGAACAGCTTTGATGGTGGTTGCGGTCAGCAATCATCTCGACATCTTGCAATACCTGGTCGAGTGCGGCGCCGATGTTAATGCTGTCTCGAACGATGGAACAACAGCGTTGATGATTGCTGCAGACGTCGGCGAATTGGACAATGTGAGGTTTCTGGTTGCATGCGGCGCTGACGTGAATGCTGCTAATAGCAGTAGACGAACAGCTCTGATGGAGGCTGCAGAAAGGGGTCATTTAGCAACTGCGAGATTTCTTATCGAGAACGGTGCAGACATCAGAGCGACAAACGCAGACGGCGATATGGCTATTGCTCTTGCAGCAAGACACGGACATCTTAATATCCATGGCATGCTGGCTCACTACGCATCGAGATCAATTGAATCAACATTCTCTTCAAAGTCAACAACAACAAGCGGAATTGCTTCTGCATTTCCCGAATTGCTGGTATCCCCGCTTGATCTCAGTGTGAATCGGGTCGCTGAGGCTGAAAAAATTGGTAGTGACTTTGTTGCTACATGGCTGGACGCTGACGTAGCTATCAAGTTATTCATACCTGATGCCGCCAACACAGCCTTTATAGACGAGGTAAAATTGTGGCATCAACTTCGACACCCACACGTGATCAAGCTGTACGGAGCATGTGATGCTGGTCATTATTTGTTTGTATGTGAGCTCGCGGGTAACGGGTCAGTAATCGATTATCTCGAATCTAGTCCAGCAGAAACTCGTCGACCCTGGAAGTATCTCCACCAAGCAGCACTCGGTCTGGCGTATTTGCATGAGCGCGGAATCATCCATGGTGATTTGCGAGGGTCAAACATACTTATTGGAAGCGATGGTCAAGCCAAGCTCGCAAATTTCGGTTTTAGTGCATCAAAATCTCGGGATCGTGAGACGACAACTTCATCTCGAGGGTTTGTAGGATCATTGCGTTGGCAGTCACCGGAGCTGTTGAAAGGTGGAAAGCCTTCACGTGAATCCGATGTGTATGCACTCGGTCTGTGTATTGTTGAGGTGTTATCGGGTAAGGTCCCATGGCACAAGGATGAAGACGAATGGGTTCGATGGCGCAAAAATGACTGGGAGCCAGAGAAAAATGTTAATTTCAGCTCGCCAACGACGATATCAAAGGAATGCAGTGCTTTGGTGAAGAGTTTATGCTGTAAAGACCCAGCCCGCCGAGAGACTGTGGCTACTTGCGTTCGTATGCTACTTGAGTTGGCTCGTCAAGAAGAAGCTCGTCAGAGTAGTATATGCTCAGAGCAAGAACAGCTAGTTGACGTCACAGATCACAAATACGGTGAGTTGGCGAATTTGTGGACAAAATTACAAGGCACAATGAGCGATGGCTCTTTGTCAGAAGACTACTCGTCTTTTTTCAAGAATCTAGGGGATCTCTACGATGCGTTCCAAGCTATACCCCGATCGCCCAGCCTGGTCAAACAAATGAACAGTTTGCTTCGCAATACCGTCAGCATGGTCGAGAACTCTAGTCAGTTGCCAACACTTGTACTCCGGTTATCATCAACTCGAGCCACAACAACCAGTGTTTACCAGCTCCGCCATCAGCTTCATATGCTTCAGAGACAGCTTGGACTTCATCAAGACCAACAAGCAAGCTCTGGTGGCACCGAGACCCGCACTCAAGAAGTCCAAATGTTCATTTCGGAGATCTCTAAGACATGGATGATTCTGCAGGAACTGGAAACTACCGAGGAGCGTCTAGCGTTTCTGTCGTATCTCCATTCCGAGATTAATCAACACAGCATCAAGTATTCAAGCGGCCAGCTCGCAGTGATGGAACAGGCTTACAGAGACATCAAAAGCAAAGTCGATGCGAATGAGGCCATTTCGACTGAGGTCCCAGTTTGGTTTGTGCCTTGGTACGAATTGGCCCATGATGGACTCGAACAAATTGGTGGCGGTGGCTTCGGTAGTGTTTATCTCGCGAAATGGCTAGACTCTGAAGTTGTGGTCAAACGACTATTGGCAACTGAAGACGCTGAAAAACCATCATCGAGTGTTTGGTCAGATTTTCAGTCCGTCACTCGGTCCACAAGCGATGCATCCCAGGTCGTTCAAACCACGCGCTCAGACGAGCGGAGGATGTTTGAGCACGAAGTCGACATCTGGTTCAATCTCAGCCACCCGCACGTCGTGCGTTTATTTGGTGCCTGCCACGTCGGGCGAGAGCCGTTCTTCGTATGTGAGTACGCACCAAACGGGTCACTCGACAAGTATCTCTTGAAATACCCCGACGAGATATGGAAGAAGCTGCATGAAGCTGCGCTTGGGTTGTTGTATCTCCATGAAGGTGGTATTGTGCACTGTGACTTGAAGTGCAATAATATCGTGGTGGGAAGCGACAAGAAGGCAAAGGTGACGGACTTTGGCTTGAGCTTGGCTGAGAGTATCAATAGTGAGAAAGACAATGCTGGGGGAAACAAAAACATCACCGGCGCATGGCATTGGGTTGCGCCAGAGCTGATGCTAGGAGACACTGCCATGCCTACGCGTGAATCCGATGTGTTTTCTTTCGGGATGTGTCTCGTCGAGGCGCTTCGCGTTGTAGCGGCAGCACGTGTCGTCGATCCAGACGAGCGCGAGAACCTACCACCGTGCGTTCCATGGGAGCTACTAGATAAAGAAGCGGCGAAATACTACGTGCGACGCAAACAATTGCCTTCACGCCCGGATGGATGTACCGACGCTCAGTGGGAACTGGTTGAGAAGATGTGCAGATTCACGCCCAGTGAGCGAATCCAGATGTGCGTGGTCGTAGATGAGCTGGCCGAGTTGGCAATCGTTCATCCACCCCAGCAGTCAGCGCGTGAACCCGAGCCGGAACTGTCAGCTCTTGTGTCTTGTGCCAAGAGGTTCATGGTACACCCACGAAGCAAAACGGATGCGTCAATGTCACGAAATGCAATCTATCAGCTGCACGACATGCTTTGGATCCGAATTGAAGACTTGCAAACGCGTTTCGATGGAGATCAAGCGCCAGCGCGTCGCCTTGCACGCTTCGCAGTCGACGCTCAATCAAGCTTAGAAGGTATATGCAGACACTCTGATTCCCTCGTGGACTTCACCGAGCTTGCGCTACAGGCCTACGGTCTCCATCGCCGCTTGGACAAACTGATGGCTGCAGCCTTCGTGCGAGTCGATGAGAAAGACGTCACCGCGATGGGCGTGCACGACTGGAAGCGAGCGAGCTATGCGTTGCTGGGTGTTGGCTCGGCGCTCGCTGAGAAGCTGCTGAGCTCCTCTGTTCGACTGGGCGTTGCCACGAGGGCTGCCTGAGGAGGGCACATTAGTAGCAGTTGTTGTCCTCGAAATTCCACTTCAACTTGCTCCCACCCGTCCCTCCACCGCTTTAGTGACGGCATTTTCAAACGCGCGAGCGTCCCGCCATTTCCGATCGCGATGCGGCTGCAGGCGGCCGAGGCGGACGCGGCGCGGCTGGAGCGCGAGGCGCTCAACCTCAAGATGGAGGTGGCGCACCTGCGCGAGCGGCTGCGCGCGCGCGTGGGCGGGTCGACGACGGCGGCGGAGCTGGAGGCCGAGGGCGCGACGCTGCGCGCGCAGGTGGCCGAGGCCGAGCGCCTGGCGGCCGCGCGCGAGCTGGAGCGGCGCGCGCTGCAGGCGGCGCACGACCAGGCGACGCGCAGCCTGGTGCGGCTGGACGAGGCCTGGCGCGCGAGCGCCGAGGACGCGCGGCGGCTGCAGGCCGAGGCGGCAGAGCTGCGGCGCGCGCTGGCCGAGAGCGAGGAGGACGCGCGGCGGCTGCGCGAGGCCGGCGAGGCGCTCGAGCAGCGCGCCAGCGACACGGAGGCCGCGCTCGAGGAGGCCTCGCGCGAGGTGGCCGAGCTGCAGCAGCAGGGCGCCAGGATGCAGATCGAGGGCGACCGGCTCCGGAGGAGGGCGGCCGAGGCGGAGCGAGAGGCCGACGCGGCCAGGAGCGCCGCGGACGACGCGCGGCGCGCCAACGAGCGCCTGCGCGTAGAGAGCGAAGCCGCCAAGAAGGCCATGCGCGAGGCAGAGGTCGAGCTGCTAAAGCTGCAGGAGCTGCACGCGCCGATGGTCGAGCGCCTGGCGGCGGCTGAGAAGCTGGCGCGCCAGCACGCACGCGACGCCGAGGCCGCACAGGACGAGGCCAGGGCGGCATTGCGCGAGAAGGAGGCGCTGAAGGCGGACAAGGAGGAGAGCGAGCGCCGAATTGAGAACTTGAAGCGCGCCGTGGAGGCGAGCGAGGTCGAAACGGAGCGGATCAGACGCTCAGCGGAGGCAAAGGATTCCGCGAGCGAAGCCCACAAGCGCGAGGTTGCGCGGCTCAAGACGGCACTCGAGGAGCGAGAGAGCTCGTTGTTAACCAAGCAGCAGACGATCGAGCAACTCCAGCGCGACGTGGAGGACCTGACGCGTATTGCGCGCGACGCGGCAGAGCAGCAAAGTGGTCGCGAAGAGGTCATCGCTCGCGAGCTACTGCAGACCAAGCAGCGCGAGTGGGAGAAGCGCGAGCGCGAAATGAAGCTCCAGCTGGAGCGCTTGGAGCGGAGTAGTCGTCGATCCACTGACGAGTTGTCTAAGCTGCAAGCGTGGCGTTCGTCCATCCGCCGGCTCCTAGAAGATGGAGCGAGCTCAGTTGGGGCCAACGTTGACGACGACGCGCTGGTGAACAAGTTCCGCGAGCGGCTTGCGCGCCAGGAGAAGGCTGAGGCGGCGCTTCGCAGCGCGCAGGCGGAAATGGCGCGCAACGAGGACAAGCTGACAGCGCACACCAAACTTGTACTGGAGAACGAGTTCCTGCGCGCGCAGGTGGACAAGACCAAGCAGCTCATGGAGCGTGTGCGGGCTATGCGGCGGTCGTCCACCAGTCCCGGCGCACGCTCGTCCACGCCTGGATCCGCCACGCGACCGTCACCTCGCGGACTCGGCGTCAGCAGCAAAGCCAACACGCCCGGCAAGTCGCCCAAGCTCGCCGACATTTCTGGCAAGGAAAACAACCAGCCGGCCGCCGCTCCATCGTCCAAGCCCAAGCCAGCGACTGCAACCGCCGCGCCGAGGGCCAAGCGCAAGCTGGACGCGCTCACTTCGCTCGGCGCGTCGCCTCCATGGGCGCTGCCGAGCGCTGCGACGAGGGACGCGCCGGTCTCCAAGCGCCCAGCGGCATGCGTCGCTTCATCCGCTGCTGCCAAGCCCGCCAACAGCAGCAGCAGCAATGGTAGCGAGCGCTCGGACGCCGCCAAGGCGCGCGCGCGACGAGTGGACTTCGCCTCACGCTACATCAACGTCGGACTGCGGCGGTGATGGAGATGATATACGTATTGAAGTAAATGCACCCGAGGTCAGTAGGCTTCTTTCGCTCGTGTTTTCGTCCAATCGCAGCACGTTGAAGCATCGTTTTTGACGAATGAACGCTCCGGTCCCTCGCGGATCCTCGCCATCTTGGGGACGAGTGGCGACCTGACTAACCTCCCCCATCTGACTCCTGCGGGCTCGTCGGCAGTCGCCATGAAGCTGCCGCCATCCCTCAAGGACGAGCACAGCAAGGAGCAGTACGACCGCGTGAGCGTGTCGAGCGCCTCGGGCGTCGGCGCTGGCTCGGGCTTCGCGGCGCCGGCCACCGCCAGCTCGCTGAGCCCGCGGCGCGGCCGAGGGTCCAGCAGCGCCAGCGCCAGCGCCATGAACGTCGGCGGCGGGCTGAGCGCGGTCGTGGACCTGTCGCCGGCCGTGTCGGCGTACGACGACAGCCGCAGCTTCGATGCGGAGGCGGGCGACACGCCGCGGACCGTCGACGGGGAGGATGAGGACGAGGAAGGGGACATCGACGTGGACGACCTGCGCTTCCGCGTGAATGGCATCGTCGTGGACCGCGAGATGAAGGGCGGCGCCAAGCCCAGCTGGGAGTATGTGTATCAGGTGCTCTTCCAGAGCAGCACGCCTGCCGGCCAGCGCGTCGCGCTCGTGCTGCTCGTCATGGTCTCGCTCAGCGTCATCATCGGTGCGTGCGAGCGCTGTCGGCGGTTTGTGGATCGGTGGGCTGACATGTGAGCTCTGGCAGCCGTGCTCGACAGCGTCAACGACATCCGGTGCGTTTGAGCGCTCTAGCGTCACGGGGAGGTGGCCAAGTTGAGACTCACGCGGTGGAAACAGGGACGACATTGGCGACTACCTGCTGGCGCTCGAGATCTTCTTCACGGTCGTCTTCTCGATCGAGTACGGATTGCGCATCGCCTGCCTGCGCAACCCAAGCGAGTTCGTACTCAGCCTGCTGGGCTTTATCGACATGTGCGCGCTCGTGCCGTCCTACCTTGGTCCGTGGTGGTGGTGCTGCTGCTGATACTCAACCAGACAGTTGCTAATTCTCTTCCCGGCACTGCCAGGCTTCATGATCCCGTCAGCGCGTCCGCTGCTGCACCTCGCGGTGCTGCGGATCTTCCGCGTCATGCGCGTGTTCCGCGTGCTGCGGCTGGCACGTTTTGTGGACGCAAGCGCAGCGCTGAGTGACAATATCCACGCCAACAAGCGGCGCATTCTCGTCTTCCTCGTGGGGCTCTTTACGCTCATCCTGGTCATCGGCTGCGCCATGTACCTCATCGAGGGCGACCAATACGGCTTCTCCAACATCCCCATCAGCCTCTACTGGACGGTCGTGACGATCACCACGGTCGGCTACGGTGACATTGCACCCCAGACGATCCTCGGCCGCATGCTCGCCACTGTCGTCATGTTTGCCGGTTACGGCATCATTGCGTGCCCGCTGGTGCTCAACCAGTCGGGATCCCAGGACGTGCTGACAGAGGTCATTGAGTGCCCGCGCTGCTACCGGAGGCTGCACCAGGAGGATGCCAATTTTTGCCGCGTGTGCGGCACGGCGCTTCGGCAGCCGCGTGTCAAGTCGCTCAAGGCGCAGCGCGATCGTAGGTTGCGATTGGCGAGGCTCCGTACGCCGATCCACGGCGACTTGCCGTCCACGACGTCGACCAGCAAGTCGAACGCCCGTCTGCTCGCGGACGACGAGGACGCCAAGGTGTGACACGAGGCGAGCGCGGAAGCCGTCGACCAACAAGGGAATAGACGTCGTGCGTCTCCAACGTGCATTTGACCAAAACTGCGGGCCACAAAATATCATAAGTTACTGCTGTACGTCTTGGCGGGCTCACGGCGGCGCGAGCGGGATCGGCCCCGCCGCGCGGTAGAAGCGCCGTTTGTGCTTGCTTTGCTTGCTAATGGACGAGCGTCGCTGCTGCATCTGCAGGCTGCGCCGCGCGCCGCTCTGCTTGAACTCGCGCGCCATGGCTTCTAGCACCTCAAGGTCGTCTGGCCCCGAGGCGATCTCCTCGACCTCGCGCCAGCCAAAGCGGTTCCAGTGCTTGATGTGCTTGACCCACAGCTTGGTGCAGCGCTCGTCTCTGGCCGTGAGGATGATGGAGTCCCTGGGAGAGCTGCTGCAGGCGCCGCTGGCGTCGCGCGTCACCTTGTAGGTCGCGACCTGGAAGGACCCGGGCACGGACGGCACGTCGAGCTCGTCCTCGCGCTCGAGCACCTCGACCGCGAGTCCGCTCAGCTGCAGCACGCGCACCACGTCCTGCTCGTCGTCGTCCTCTGGGCCCTCTCTCGCGCGAACCGGGTCGTTTCCGTCCAGCGCCATCACCTTGGCGCTCTGCGCCGAGGGCGAGGCCGCGCGCAGCCTGTCCATGATCCGCGGCGCCAGCGCCGGCAGCGCGTCCTTGTCGACGGACAGGCGCTCGCTCGTGGCGCGCACGCGGCGGCAGACGAGCGCGCCCGCCGCCACCTCGACGCGCACGGGCGAGCCGTTCTCGAGCAGCAGCAGCCCCGCGCAGGCCATGGCCGGCGGGAGCGGGAGTGGCGCGCGGCGGCGGGAAGGCGGCGGCGATGGTCAGCGGGTGAGGCGCATGAGCAATGCGGAATGGAGCGGCGCTTGGGGGTGGGTTCGCGAAGCGGGAGGCTCCAGTTCCAGTCGAGACGGCAATTAGTGTTGACTATTGTATACAGAACGCGGCTGATTTCGGGAGCTGGAGAGAGCTGTTTCGCGACTCGGAAAGTGGGATAGGCGAACGGGTCACTCCGACATCGGGTGACTTGACTTCAGTATGAATCGTTGTCGCATCGCACACCTCCATCGACGCGGCGTCCCATCTCTGTGTTTCGTGTGTCGCACACACTTTGCCTCCCACTCTCGATGGTGGTATCTGCATGTGGTTTCAAAGGTCGTTGGTTTTTGCCTTGAAGTTGTTGGGCGCGGCGACATGTGCGCTTTAGCTTGCGCATAGTATTAATTGCGGCGGTTTCTCTTGCGCGTCGTCCCTCCCACCTTTCAGGATCGCAAGGAAACCGCCGCGGCCCCATACTCGCAGCAGCAGCCCAGCAGCCTCCCGCGCCGTCCGTTGCGCGCCACGGAACCGCCGGCGGCCGTTGCCCGCGCGCCCCCCGAGGCTTCGCAGGCGCCAGCGCCAGTGCCAGTCGCGCGCGAATTCAGCAGAGCGAGCAGCGCGAGGGCGGACGCAGCAGACGAGCGAGCGAGTGGACGCAGCGCCAGCATGTTCGCGGCCGGCAACCACAGCAGCGGCAGCGACAGCAGCGGCCGCGACGAGGTCGCGAGCCCGCGCATCCAGTTCGTGGCAGGGAACTACAGCCTGCACGACGCCGACGAGGACCTCTTCGGCTTCCCCGCGGGCGAGGACGCGACCTTCCGCTCCTCGCCCTCGCCCAACCTCATGGCGGCATCGCCCATGTTCGACGCCCGCAGGGACGAGCCCTGCCTCGTCAACGAGTGCCATACCGAGCGCACCGTGCGCGGAGCACCCTCGCCCGCGCCGCTGCTGCACACCGAGTTCTCATCGCTGGCCGACGACTTCCCACTGGCCATGAAGAGCAAGCAGATCGCGCACCAGCTGCCGCTTTCGGCCGCCAGCAAGCCCTGCTTCAAGCAGGACAGAGAGGTCGAGGCGCTCCCGCCGTCGACCTACATGGGCAAGTCCCCACCCACCAAGCAGAGCTTCGGCGCCAGCTATGATAACGCCGGGTCTATCCGCATGGACAGGCTGCTCAACAGCATGACGGATGTCACGCAGGCGGATCAGATGACCGTCGTCATGGAGCCAGCCACCGAGCGCATGGAGCAGGACACACTCAGTCAGCACACGGCCGTGGACGGTGAGCAAAATGACGCCGCCATGGGAGAGACGTACCTCTACCAGATCACAAAGAACGAGCGCGACGAGATTGAGGTGCGCTTGTCTCGCACCCGTGATACCACTTGTACTCCAACTGACAAGCTCCAATTCGCAGAAACTGCGCTACGCGATTCAACAGGACCAGTTTGCACGACACTCAAAGCTAGAGCAAAGATATGCCAAGTGGGGCCACCTCGAAGAGCAGAACAAGTGAGTGCCTACGCGTCTTGCTGTTGCTTCGTCAAGAGACCACGTCCTAACTATGTGGGCTACTACTCATCGTTGTTGTAGCCGAGTGTTCTTCCACCCCGGGTGGAGGAGAGCTTCCATCTTGAGAGAGAAGCGCTTCCATGAGGAGTCGTGCAGTGTAGTGCGTAGAGGTTGATCAAGATGCTGTTGGGACCCCATCTAACAAAATGTGATTACAGGCGCTTGAAAACGGGGGCGACGTCGGCTTTGCGCAAAAACGTCGACTAGAGTTTGAAGTGCTTGCGCGAGAATTCTACGTACGCATTGTAGCCTTTGATATCATTTCAACGCTGAGCTAAGCTGACGAGAGGCTTTCAACCCGTGGTTCGTGCAGCGAGAGGAAACCCAGCACAAGCAGGCAATCATGCTCAACCGCCTCGAGACCAGTAAGTAGATCTTAGCTTGTTGCCAAAGAATCGACCAATTCCCTAACACTAGCTTCCACCCACGAATACACTACAGTTTCTCCATTCCACAAGCTGCCAGTGCTGGGCAACCGATTCTTGCTCGTCCGTCTGCGGGGCAAGGGTGGCAATGGCGAGGTCTGGGACGTCATCGACTACTTTGACAACAAGCGAAGCTGTGCACTGAAGCTTTCAACGTCCGTCAAGCATGCACAGCGAGAGCACTACACCCACTCGGTATGTGCGTGGAAGCTCCGTGTTACCCTTGGCTCAAATCTGACCTTACCTGACATGTCTGCAGAAACTCTTCCACCCGCATATTGCTTCAGTCGGCGACAGCTCATATTTGATCGAGTACGAGCAAGTGACGTACACAGCTTTCACGGTCGAACGCGCTTACACGGATCTACAGCAGCTTCTCGAGGTAGAGTCCATTTTGACAAGATTTTTTTCTTCGGTGGAGATTAACGTAAGCGCATCTCAGGTGCAAGAAACTTTTGCTGAGATTCATGCGGTGCAAATCATGTACCAGCTACTGGATGCACTGTGCTATCTCCACGATGAGGTCAGGTGATTGCAATTGCTTTTGTCATCTCCATCATTTGTTTGACATTTCTCTCCCCCTTGTTCGTGTGCTGTCCAACCAAACAGATGAACTTGGCCCACTACGACGTCAAGCCATCAAACATCTTGATCTCGCCGGATGAGAATGTCAAATTGACGGACTTTGACCTTGCTCGACCTGTGCGTGATCCGATTGTCTCGTCTGGTGTCGGCACGCTACGATACTTGCCACCCGAGTGCTTCCGGCCGAACTTCGGCAACTGCGACGCCACCGCAGAGAAGGCGGATATTTGGATGGTTGGTATCGTGTGCTACCTAATGCTGTTCGGGAAGCATCCGATATGCAGCGACAAGATGACTCCCGACGAGGCCAAGGCGTCGCTCCGACAGTTCCGTGGTGAGCTTCGATTCCCTGCTCCAGTGTCAGATCTCTCGCGGTGGATGTGCCAGAGCTGTCTACACCCAGACCCGAGGTGTCGACCAACCGCGACTCAGCTCCTGATCGGACTGCGGACAGCACTCGAACAGTTGCAGCAGCAGCAAATGCAACAAATGCAGCAGATGCAGATGTAGGTGGTTGGTCGGTCGGTTCGTGCCGTTGGGGGGCGTTCCGCCGGGGACCTCCCGCATTTTGAGCGAGAGACACAAGGTGGTGGTGCTGTGGACTGTACAATAGTTGCATTTGCTTGGTTGCATCCGCCAGGGGAGAGGCGTTTGGATCGAAGCTCCAAGTACGATAACAAGCGCGATTAGGTAGTGAGCCACAGCGCCATGAAGTAGGAAACCCACAAGTAGTAGCAGTAGCAGTTTGCGATTCAATCATCAATTTATTCCAACAACTCTGGCTGTGGTTATTGCAAGTGATGTTGTGGAACGGAGGCGATAGACATCAACAGACCACACGATCTACTCCTTCAGCACTTTCCGTTGTCCTGTGGGGGCTCCTGACACTCCTCGAGAGTCTCTTCGAGACGAATGGTGACGATAACCCACTCGATTTCGTCTTCGCCGCGCTGAGAATCAAGATGCTTTGGCGTCTCTGGGAGATGTGCCCCAGGCGATTCCAAGAGTCGGCGGCGGGTGAGAATGGCACGTGAGGCGCCGGGCTCGAAGACTTCAGCGATCTCCATCACGGATCGGCTATTAGCATCAGCAGCAGACTGCTTCGAAGCCATCAACAACGAAGGCGTGGCTTTTCGAGAGAATACTCGACTGCGAAGCTTCACAAACAAACAGAGTTGTGATGGATTGTGACCGCAACGGGACAGGCGCACAAGCACACAGACAACAACTGTCGAAGCTTGAGTCAGATCAGCCTGTCTTCAACCATCCTCCATTTCGGGTGCACGTGTTTTTGAGTTCCATGACAACCTCAAACGTTTCTTGGTCATCCATCTGCAAACTGCTACCGAGGTTTACACGGCACACCTGGCGAAGACCGATGAGCTCAATGGGGAGTTTGGTGACGCAGCATCCATCAAGCAGCAGTGTCTTCAGGTTTGGAAGCGATCCAAGGTCCGCGGGCACTGGTGGCGTGATAGGATTACTACCGAGGTCGACTATCTCAAGTGCTCTGCAGCGACTCAAGAGGTGAGGTGGAATGATCACGAGCGAATTTTTGCGCATGCTCAGGTGTTCGAGCTGCGCCATGAGCTCAAAGCTGCGCGGAATCTCGCTAATTCGGTTCGTATTGACGTCAATCTTGCGTAGGTTCACGAGATTGTCCATGTCGGGAAGTGCCAAAAGTCGATTCTGATGAGCCTGGAACAGCTCGAGGTTGCATAGCGCACTCATATCTGGTAGTGACTCCAACCGATTTACCTGTAGGTACAAGCGCTTGAGATTCTTCCACCGGCCGACTTCGGGGAGCGCGACCAGCGCATTATTGCTTAGATTGAGCTCCTCGAGCTCCGAAAGCGCACTTAAACCTGTGCCCAGCGTCTCAAGACAATTATTGTAGAGGTTTAGCAGCTTGAGCCTCTCGCATCCTGCAAGTCCGTCGGGTAGAGTAGTCAAACGATTGCGGTTTGCACGCAGAATTTCAAGCTTATTTAATCGTCCGATGTCGTCAGGTAGCGCGCCAATGTAGTTCTCGGCGATCTCGAGCACATGGAGGCTTGATAGATGTGTGAGCTCGGGTGGCAGATCCACGAGCTGGTTCTCCGACAGAATGAGTATCTGGAGCCCTTTCAGAGCCGCAATCTCGCGCGGCACCTCATAGATCTGGTTGGAGCGCAGATTCAGCTCGGTGAGGTTTGTCATGGTGAACACGACGCCTGGAATCTGCTTGAGTGTAGGCACACCTTGGCGCGCTAGAGTGCCTTTGGGTTTGCCATCTTCGTCACGTTCTGCCGTCGATGTGAGCTCGAGTTTGCCAGTACGTGCCATATCGAGAATGAGCATCTGCAGTGACTGGGCTGTCTGTGTGCTGAGACTCGATGTGTGGCGCATTGTGAGCTTTCTTTTCGATAAGCGCAGGTAGCTGTTCTCAGCCACCAGCTGTCCATGCTCAGCAGCGACTGCGACGACAGCGGGGGCTGGCCCCACTGCTGTGAGTGACGAGCTTGACGATGCCACACACCCCATGGAGACAGCTTGTCGGCCCCGATGGTTGAGAACCGTGGTTGGTCTGGGCGTCTCATTTGAGGACGACCTCAATCAACCTCCCAGGTGTAAATATAGGCTGCCTCGAATGCTCCAGATTTGGATCGGATTGTTTGCTGCTTCGTTCCACAAGAAATAGCTCGTGGAACAAGCTCTTTGTTAGCACCACTTCAATCAAGACACTGCCACCATTCAATACCAGCACTGATATGTACCAGAACTACAATCGGAATTTCTGTTGACGATCTGGAAATCATTTCACCCAAGAATCTCACAAGAAACAGAAACAACCGACCAACCAGGTGCAAATAGAGCACACATATACTCTCAAGTTGCCAATTACCTTGAGTTCGCTTTGCTATCGTCGATGCAGCGTCTTTGGGCATGCCGTCGCGCAGGAGGCTAGAACGGCTACTAATTAGTACTGTACGCGGGAACTACAGCTTGCTGTTGAGTCTCGTGGATTTTGCGCAGCAGGGCGGTGCACATGAATTGTTTCCGTGACAATTTCCGTACTTCCTTGAGAAAAACGTTCAGCTCCATCTCGTCATTGCTCAGAGCACGATCCAAAAAGTAGAGTGCGTCTTCAATTGCATGATGCTCCGCCAGAGTTTGAATCATTCTAAATGAAATCAGTAACAACATGAGCTTATAATCCTGAGCGAGGCGAACTGGGACGAACAAACTTACTGCTTCGAAAGAGGGTCGCTCTCCACCAGAATGAGGTCCGGGTCAACGGTATCCTATCGCGAGCACAAACCACAGAGCGCAACAAAGTTAGACTCTCTGCAACTATCCATTGACCATAATGGTAAGATAAAAATTCGTACTTTGCCCTCATTTGCATCGAGCCATTGTGTGACTTCCTCATCTTGAGCCGCTATCGTTGTCTTTGCGCGCTTGAGATCATCGCGCAAGAATTGCAATGAGCGAATTCCGCGCTCTACATTTTCCTGCGACTGCTTCAGCTGCAACTCGTGCTCATACTGCAGATCGATATCGTCGCGCACTCGAGTAAAAATCTTGTCTAGCTGCAGCTGCAACTTCTCTGTGATATCGCGTTTGAGTTCTTGAGCGCGATCTTCGTGCCGTACGACAGGTGATGCAGCCATTCCAAACAGATTCCCGTCCGACTCTCGCTCAGAAAAGCGCGCTGCTGCTGGAGATACTGACCCAGTCGACGCTCGCCCAGCTGAAGACTGACGTCCGCCATATTGGGGCGGCTGCGAAGACGACAGATTTCCGTACTGACCACTCTGGTAGTATCCGCTCGGCCGTCCTGGGCCCATAGAGGACGACAGCCTAGCATTGCCTGCACCATTGTCTCCGTATCCCGATTGCCGGTACTGTGGCATCATGTTTGCCGGGCGTCGGAACACAGGAGGGATGTTGCCAAAGATGGAGCACATGTGCGCGACCAACTCCAGCAAGGTAAAGTCCTGGCGCCAATCGGTCGTATATGGGATCTTGACGTACCCATCACTTGTGACATGGGGATGTCCGGGCTTGACCATCATGTCTAGCGCCAGCGATCCCAGTTAGCCTCGCGTGAATACCGCGGCAGTCAAGCCTATCTGACAGCGTACCTGGCGTGGGTCGCACAAAGCACACGGGCGGAGACAGGGGGTATGTCTCGACAATCCAGAACTCCACGGGGATATTGTACTGGTTGCCGCGGTAGAAGATCGGGATGGTGCCCTCGAGGTCCAGCAGCGTACTCGTCGTGCCGTCATTGTGCGCTACCGAGAGCGCACAGCAGGCCAAGCCCGTTAGCGCCGCGTGCGCCACCGCCAGCACAAACAGCAGGAGTACGCACTGAAGTTGCCGCAGTTGGGCTGCAGCGAGGGAATCTGGCCCAACAGGTTGTACACGTCGGCGCGCACGCGCGAGCTTTGCTGCACTGGGCGTCAGCGCCGCGCTCCTCCACGCCGCACAGAGCGAGAGCGGCCACGCACCACGTAGCACTGCAGCGACGACAGGATCTGGTCCAGGTTGCTGACGTTGTTGGCGTACATGGCGCGCTCCAGCAGCCCCCGCCGCTCGTCCTCGTCGCCTCGAAGCCCTCGCAGTTGCGTAGTGTCGCGGAGGGGGGAATACGCGAGAAAGGACGGATTGGTAACTCTTCTCAGTATGGAAACCGCCGGCAATCCGCAGTGGTTGTATGAGATCGCCAAGGAGGGGGATACTGGTTTAGCGTTCACTTGAGCTGCTGCAGCACGGCGGCGCCGCCAAGCGCGATCCGCTGCCGGCGCTGCGTGCGCCGCCGGTCGAGCGCCTCGAGCGCCTTGCGCCGCATGAACGGCGTGTCCCTGGGGCTACCGACCACCACGACGCGCTCGTCACCCTCGAGCTCGCGCGGGTCCCTGGCGCTCGGCGGCGACGGCGGCGGCGCACTGGCGTAGAAGCGCACGAGCTCGCGGAAGAGCGCCTGCCGCAGCGCCGTGGACAAGAAGTAGGCGCCAGGCGGGAGGCTTGGAAGGCAGCGCCGCAGATCGGCCACCACACTCGCGGCCAGAGCGGCGCCGTCGACGAGGTGCAGAACGGTCGCGTCGTCGTCAAGCTTGGCCCAGGGAAGGCGGCGCGGCGTTGGATCGGTCGTCTCGGGCTCGGCCTGGCGAGGGAAGCACGGCGAGCTTGGCAGGACGACGCCATCCATGCACTCGGGCGCGACAGCGCTGCCGCGGAAGCCCTTGGAGAAGCGAACAGGGATGAAGTCGCTTGGGTTCACCTGGCACGAGAAGTGCGCAACCACGACTTCAGGCGCTCTCGGCGGCTCGGGGCTCGGCGGTGTTGTCGGCTTGGTGGACTGGACTACGATGGTGCTCGGGGGAGCTGGAACGGATGCTCTTAAGCGAGCTGCAACGGCGGCGGCAGCCGCGCGCCGCTTCTTGACGGCCTCGTAGATGGCTGTGATCTGGTCGGACGCCTGCGCATTGCGCTTGGTCGATGACGACATCGCGAGGATGGCTGCTCGCAGCAACGACTTAAGTGGCACAGGCGTGGCCTCTGCTTCTTCGCTTGGTGCTTCCTGAATCACTTGGTGTTCCAGCTGATCATCGGTGTCGTTCTCATCACCTTCAGCTACGCCCGATAACCCGTCGGCACCGTCGACATCTGGCTTGCTCGTCATCGCCCGGTACAGGAGCTTTAGTGACTCTTGCGCTTTCATCATGCGCTGTCCACGGCGCTCAAGCTCTCGCTTGAATTTGGCTTGAACAAGCATGATGAGGTTCTCGATCTCCAGCCGATGGCGCTCGCGCTCTTCACTCTGTCGCCGCTCGTATTGCTCGATAACAAGCGCCTTGTATTCAAGGAGCCCCGTGACGTACTGAGCTTTCATCCTTGCTAGCTCCTGTGCACAGGAAGCCTTGACACGCTCAATCTCGTCCGAAGATGAAGAATCAGGTGCCTTTGGTATGGCTTTAGTTGACGACCCCTGCTTTATCATCGGCCCACGCAGCGGATCCTCAAATTCGGCGATATCATCATCGAGGGCTTCAGCTTTCTTCCCGGGCAACGCGCGCGGTTCGTGCCGTGGGAACGCGCTCTCTACAACTTGGTGCATTGTCTCGTTGAGCTCTTCCTCGTCACGAGCGATTTCTGCAGCCTCTGGAGTCGGCTGCTTTCCACTTGTTCGACCCCTATCGTCCTCCTCATCCTCACTTGTTGTTGACAAGTCGTCATCAAAGTCCTCCTCTTTGCTATTACTACTGCGTCGGCTGGTGAAAGAGTCATTGCGACCCTGCCGTTTTCTTCCTTTTTGCTGGTTTGTGGACGGATCTCGCGGACTTTTGACAGAGCGCAGTGAAATGGAAAAGCTTGACGATCGTTTCGGCAAAGGCTTTGGCTGGGCTGGCGCAAGTGGTTGTTGCTGCAACCGCGCTCGTTCCTGCATTTCACGCACTACTCGTGCAAGCTCGTGGTTGTCGTTTTCAAACTGCTGTTTCCTCTGAGTAGCATCATTTGCTTTTGCAACGAGTGCGCGGTTGGCCTCTTCCAGTTCTTCTAATCGAGCTGCGAGATCCTGGATCTCACGCTGAAGCGATCTTGTTGCTTCTTCGACTGCTGTAGCTTGAGCTCGTTTGCTCGCTGCGTTTTTGCTGGTAGCTGAACTCTCAGCCTGGGCAAGTGCTCGGGATGCTGCGTCTGCCTGGGCTTGTGCCTCGACTATAGCTCGCTGGCGCGCAGCTTCGCTCTCTCGCGCAGCTTCCTTTGCAGATTCAACTTCTTGTGTTTTCGATGTTAGCAGTGCGTTGACCCGCGCAAGTTCATCGCTTAAACCACGTGCTTTCGCCTCCAATTCTTGCATCTTGCCGTCAGATGCTGATCCTGCTTTAGTTGCAAGCTGGCACTTTTCCTTCCAGTTTGCTGCTACCTGCTGAGCGGCCTCCACTGCTTGCAAGCTTTCCTCACGCTGGGCTTTGAGCTCTTCGTTTTTCAAGTTCAGCATGTGTTGTGCACGCTTGAGAGCTTGCGCCTGCTCATCGGTGATCGCAAGTGCCTCTTTGTGCGCTTTTAGCTGCTCCTGCATCTGCGCAAGCAGCGTCTGCTTATCCATGCTGAGGGAGTCAACGGCGTATTTAAGCTCTCGCACTCGTTGTTGCAACTGTCGGTCGCTAGCAGCGCTCATAGATTTATCACTGTCGATGCCGTTGATGGCTGCTGCGATAGCTTCTTCTTGCAATTGCTGAACCATCGCAAGCGACCGAGTGAGAACCTCATGCGTCTGCTGTGCTCGTTGAGCAGCAGTATCTAATGCCTGGGTGAACGCTCTCTCTCCGTGACCCATCGCCTCAGCGATCTCAGGGTCTTCACGAGCAAACTCTGCGACCATGGCGCGCTCAGTTTTTGCGCCGGTTCTGGCTAGTGCGCTATGAGCTGCCAGCAACACGTCACCAACTTTCCATTGGGCTGGAAGCCGCTTTCGTCTTCCGTTGCTAGACTGTCCGTGGTGATCTCCTTCGTCTTCCTCGCTATCGGAACTCGAAGCATCTCGATCAACGCTTCGAGAGAGGTCAAAGGACTGCCCAGTGTCTTCAGCCAAGGACTCGTCATATCTGCGTACAAGCTCGTTGACACGAGAACGAATTTCCTGCACCTGCGGGTTTGGAGCACCACTACGCATTGGCGAGTATGTCGAACCAAGAGAAGCAGGTTCATCTTTTATCTGGTTCGCAGCAACCCGTGGAGACGGAGATGCTGCTGGTGCTCGGCCTGTAGGACGTGATGGACCTCGGCTGGCGCTGTGAGCTCCCGTCCGAGAACACCTCCGGTCTGGTGATGGCGCTCGGACAGGCATGCTAGAAAGTCTCAAGCTGCAGCATGCACTGGCGATGCGGCTAAATTTGCATCGGATAAAACGGTGGGCACAATTGACGCATGAACGAATAGGCGATCCGGGTTTTCATGAACACTAAAATGTTCTCCTTGAATTTTCACACGAACACTGCCCACACAAAGCGAGGCAGCTTGAAGGTTTTCTCTATGGATACGACTTACGAGTTGTCGACGATCTTGAGCAGCGTTTTCTCGACGTCCTCGAAGCGCTCCGAGCCGGCGCGGTCGCGTTGGAAGTATCCTTGAATGCGCAACTTTTCGGCCTCGCTGAGCGACTCGAGACAGAACTTGAGATGTGACGGCGTAAGGTCCTTGCGTGTGATGACGCCACGGACCTCGTTGCGCCGGTTTAGAACAGTCTGCAGGGCCACAAGTGGTCGGATTGTCAGCGCATCGTTGCAAATGTCGATCGGCCCGGTGCCAAACGTACAATGTGGCGGAGACCAAGAGATCGGAAGAGACGGAACGTGCGTGGCACTGGCGTTTGGTCTTGCACCGTGTGCGGTGTTGGGTTCATATAAGGCGTCAAGTCCATCCACAGGTCGCGCTCGTCCTCGTCCAGCTTGATGTCCTGGATCTTTGGGTACCGCGGATAGTTACTCTCGATGTCGCGGTACGACAGAGCATACTACAGCACCACACAAGAGCCAACGTAAGCGCCTCGCCACCAACATCAGAGTCCCAACAAAGTACAACCCCTCACTGACCTGGTCATTGTACAGCAGCGTCGTTTCTCCCGCAGGCTTGCGCGTGAATGGAACAGGCTTGTCGATGAAAAAGTCCTTGCGCTGCAGCAGCACACATAAGTGGCGTCGGTAGATTAGACCTGCGTACTTGAGTGGGGCTCGTTGAGTCTTGGCTGCCTTGCGGCGGCGATCCAGAGCCATCTGAAAGTCAACGCCGTCACGCGCAGCCTTGGCCTTCTTGCGCCGCGTCTTGCGGTCCTCGACAACATCGTCGTCTTCACCTCGTGGGGGCACAACCACAGGGAAACCTGCGTGGTTGCTGGCCATCAGAATGTCGTAGATGTCGCCGACCTTGGCAATTTGCGGCACGCACGTTGGCGGGTGGCTCATGATGTTCTCAGCGCGAAGGAATCGGGCGTAATATGGCGGGTCGTACTCGAGGAATGGCAGGTGCTTGAGGTGGATGTGAATATCGTAGAGACCCTCGTTGAACGAGTTGCCGACCCAGCGCGCCGCCATGAGTGCTACCATAATCGGCAGACCCCACTCGATCACGCCCGTGCACTCGAGGATGATTACCGTCAGCGAGATCGTCATACGAGCCATGCCACCAAGCATGCACGCAGCTCCGATAAGCGCAAACATGCCGTCTTGAGCGCCGACGGGAAAGCCGATCGTGTGAAGAATCAGCACGCAGATTCGACCGTACGCCGCGCCAGCCAGCAGGCTAGACACGAATAGACCCGAGGGAACCGCAATGCCGTACGTCCAGCACGCAAACACGTAGAAGACTGAGAAGAACATGCACAGAGACATTGTGGAGAAGCTCGCGTCGCCAGTGAAGTGGAGCAACTGCTTCATGGACGTCTGGTATGACACGGTGAAGAGCGATGCGAGGTCGTTGTACTGACCCTCGGGACAGTAGAAGCGAGAGAGCGAATCCTTGTATGGGCCACCGACGTCGCGGCATTCGCCAAACCAGTATGACAGCCAAAAGCTTGCGCCGGCCATGCATGCCGCGATGAACAGCGCCTCTGAGAATCGAGCCCACTTGCCCATGACGAAACGCATGCGGAGCTTGGTAATCACGGTGTTGCACCCGTTGAAGACGGCGCCAAAGAGGCCGCCGATCATGCCCATAAGAATGAAGATTGGCACGTCAAGCACATCGTAAGACTTGCTGACCACGAATGAGCCGAACGAAAATGTACCCTGCTGCGTGCCCATCATGCCACCAATGTCGATGTGCCCGTCGGGGCTGGCCTCGTCGTTGTCGCCCGACACTTCCTTGTATGACACAAAGATGTTGAACACGAAGGCGGAAACCATGGCGCAGAAGAAGGTTCGCCACGTGAGGTTCTGGTGCCAGAACGATGCGCCTTCTTCGAGCGCAAAGAGCACGCCGCCGATCGGTGCTCCGAAAGCAGCGGCCACACCTGCAGCCGCACCACACGAGATGAAGTCTCGCTTCTCCTTGTCATTGCGGAAGCCCTTGAATTTGGTCCAGCTTGTGTCGAGGCCAAAGCTAGATGACTTGCCTTGGGATAGACCGGCGCCGATAACGGCTCCCGAGTGGATCATCGGGCCCTCCTTGCCGCACGGCAGGCCCCCCGAGACGGAGAAGAGGATACCGAAGGCTTTGCATACGAGCGTCTTGATGCGAACAACGCGATGGATCTTGATGCCGTTGAGCGTGCACTTGATCTCGGAGATACCGGATCCGCCGGCCACGGGGCACAGGATAGCGACGCAGTAGCTGGCGACGGATACGAAGGCCACGCTAATGGCCGCATAGACGGCAAAGCCCGTGCCAAAGGGGTACTTGCCGTCATCCTCCATGGCGACGTAGGCCTCCATGGTCCTGGTGCGGAAACTGGAGAGCATGCCGGTCATGGTCTCGACGAAACAGGCCACAAAGGCTGTGCAGAGTCCGATACCGAAGGTCATGACCCAGCGGCCGATGTTGAGCGCGCGGATCTCCTGCTCGCTCTGCTCGTAGTCGTGCTCGAGGTTGACACGCGACTCGAAGAAGTCGTAGTCGAAGCTCTCGAGGTGCTGGGCCTTGGCCTTCTTGGCGAGGTCGGCGCGCTCGGCCTCCCGCTGCCTTCTCTCCTGCATCCACTGGGAGCTCGAGAACCACCCGCGACCGCGGCCGCTGCCCTTGAGCCAGTCGAGCAGTGAGCTCGAGCCGTTCTTAGCGCGCAGTGCCTCCTCGATCTCAAAGCGCGAGAAGCGCGCGCCCGAGTACAAGTCGCTGGGGAACGAGTGCGTTCGCGGGAAGCCCGAGGACAGCAGCGTCGAGTACTCGCGGGCCGCGGTGTGCGGCCGCAGAGTGGGCACGGGTGCGTGGGGCGTGTGAGGCGTGTGGCCGCCGTGGTGGACGGGCGCCTGCGTCTGATAGTTGGCGTGGAAGCGCGCGGCCGGCGAGCGCAGGACGGACGACGGCGAGCGCAGCGAGGGCGAGAAGCACGTGGCGGCCAGCGGCACGGCGTCCACCACGTCCAGCAGCGGCCGGTGCTCGTCCGCGCCGTCCTCGTCCGCGTCCACGCCGCCCTCGTCCGCGCGCTGGTTGTCCACTGGCGTCACCGAGATGGCGGGGCCCAGCGGCTTGGCGGCCTCAGCCTCGGCCTCGGGCTCGTCCGAGTCCTTGTCCGGCTCGTCCGCGGCGGCGTCCGCAGCGCGCGGACTCGCATTGCCGCTCGAGCTGCTCGTGGCGGACGCGTCCGCTGCGTCCACAGCGAGGTCCACAGCAGGATCCACAGCGTCCACAGCGTCCACAGCAGGATCCACAGCGTCCGTAGCGTCCACAGCGGGGTCCATGGCGGCCGCGGGCGGCGGCGTGAGCGCGTGGTCGTCCATGGCGGTGGGAGGCGGCCGGCCGGTTGAGGAGTGCGGCAGCGAGCGCCCGGAGCGGAAGATGCCGCGCCACCTACGGTACCCGCCCAGGTTGGAGCGCATCTGGTCGGCGCGTCAGCGGCTTTGGGGCGCCGACGATTCGCGAAAATTTTGGTATTTACACATTTTCGACCAGTGGTAGAGCGGGAAGATGGCTGCGGTGGCAGTGATTGGCGGGGAAAGCCGCGGCGCGTCACCACATGGTCAGCTGCGAAAAAATGCCATCGAGACATTTGCGGCTGGTTTGGGGCATTGACGTGGTGCTGGTGGTGCTGGTGGTGGGGTTGGATGACCGCTCGATGAGGTCTCGATGAAGGCGAGGGCTCCGTGGCCGAATTGGCGGAGCTTTCCAATCGACACTGGAGAGCGACCTGGATTCAGGACAAAACTCTCCTAGGTCTTTCGCGGACGTGACCATCTGCCTGCTCACGGCGCTGACGAACGTCAGACACGGCATCTTGTACATGTAAGGACGTCACTGATCGCCGAGGACGACTTTTTTGTGCCGAGTGTCTCCACATAATTGGATTGGTGGCTGCGGGCTTTTTCTCGGGTTGTTGCCGTGCCGCACCACGAATATTGCTACCGCTTCGTGAGCAACGAGGCATGGCAAGTGCTGCGCTTCAAGTGACTGCATTGACTGGCGGTGGCGGCAAGTAGTCAGGCCCACCGACAATGTTCCAAGATCAAGCGAGTCAAGTGAGACTTGTGCCCATGAAAGGACAACTTCAACTTTCTATGTTACGCGAATGTTGCCTGTTCAATATGCAGGACCAGCTGCACGTTTCCTTGCGGTACGAGCATTGAGGTCATGATGGAATTGGTGCACAGCTTCGTCATGATTTGAGAGCTTGCAAAACTTTCATCGTTTTTTTTTTTTTTTTATTTATTTATTTGCTGGACTTGGGGACTCAACAGCGAGATAGTCACATCGCTGCCGCTCACGAAAGATCCGCCTGTCATCGTGACCTTGCCGACACACAGACAGCGTCGACCACCCACTTCCAACACTCACGGTTCTGGTCGACACGCCAGAGTCACCGCCCGTAATAGTCACGTTGACGCTGCTGGCTGATGCTCTCAGAGCGTGCCTTGATATCACGACAGAGCCGCACGTTGACAAGTCATCAGCACACGACGCTGAGCTATCAGAACGAACAATCGAACTGCCCGACGACTTGCCATCTATTGTCGCGCTGCTGTCAATGTTCTGCACGTTGCTGGACTGACGCTGAGAGGCTTCGCAATCCACTGGTATTCCAATCCCTGTTCATCGTCGACCTGCCATACCTTCCGTTAACAGCAATTCGGCTTTCCGTGTTACGACGATTCTTACGATGACCCCTCTTGCCCAAAGCACCTAGAATTGCCGTCTTTGACATCCCCACGCGTCACTCTCGACGAAGAAACGCCAGTCAAGCTCACGCGTAGTTGACCAGACTATTGCTCACTGAAAATCGCCTAGCGCGTAGATTGTAGCGCTACCATTCATCAAAGTGCTAGGTATTTCGATAAGTTGCTGGCAGCGGAGCCAACGTGCGTAGCGCATGGAGCTGGTGTAGCTGCGCGTTATTTGATTCCACAAATACCACAATCATCTCCCTCTTCTTCATCACCACCCAAAGGACATGTCGCCGCAGCTCTGTTCGATACCACAAATCGCCAAGCATAGAACGACATGCAATAAAGACCCTGGTGTTTGTTCATCCCTCCTTCTCATAACCATCTACACCCATGATACAGTCGTGGAGACACCGATCGATGCTTGAGCTCCCGCTTTCCACAGAGGTCGTCTTTCCCTCGCCGTAATAGCCACAAGGTACTTGTCAGCGTTTAAGTGGCCTTTCCTTGCTGCGTGCTTCAAAGCTGTGGGTGTATCAATTTCGGAAGCTGGCTGCATCGCTATCCATAAGTGGCAGGATCGCACCCAAGTGACCCATGCTCGTAGCCCATACGAACGCTGCTCATCCGTCGTTGTCAAGAGCATTCCCGTCGTGACTCACAGCAACGCTGTCGGCCCGTTATCGCTATCAACGTCTTGGATGGTGGCTAGGTTTACAGAAAGGAAGTCAGCGACAACTGCGTGCCATTTACTCGCCACCTGCATCAACGCAGAGCACTCGTCGTTCTCTGCAGCTTTGCTGTCTGCTCGATGGTCTCTCTGCACAGTCTCCACTTGTCCGAATCCCGGGGCTCCAAGTAATAGCGCCTCCTCCTTGCTCTCGTCTTCGAACCCGATGCCGTGATATTAGCGGCTTGCACTCTCCTCTCCACCCTTCTACAGACGCCATGAGGACGAGCTGAGCTCGCCATCACGCGTTGGATACCTCGACTTCAACGCAGAGTGCGTGCAGCAAGTTGCCTTTTGCGAGAGTGAAGGTGGCTCCGACTCTCCCCTGACGTGGCCCACACCCCCCGTACGTCGGCGTCCCAATCCTCATGACGCCGCCGATGGAGCCTGTCGCGACGCCGATGGAGCCGCTGATGGAGCCGCTGGCGCCGCTGACGGACGCGGACGTGGCGGACCTGGAGCTGGTGGCGCTGGAGCTGGAGCTGGAGGCGCTGCAGCCGCAGTCGCGAGCGTCGGGCGATCCCCAGAGCCTGAGCGGCAGCGCGCTGGCGACGGGCCAAGTGGCGGAGCAGCGCGCCAAGCAGGGGACCTGCAACGCGCAATGCAAGCGGAGGCGGCGCGAATCCGGCAAGCAGGAGGTCGAGCGGCTGCGTGAGGAGGTCGAGAGGCTCTCGCTCGAGCTGCTGGAGACTCGCGGGCGAGCGAGCGGAGCGGTGGCGGTCAGACGCAGCTCCGGACGGACCCGAGGCGTGTGGGAGGCCGTGGCGGACAAGCAGCTGCGGATGCGCGAGGCCGCGCTCAAGGACAACGAGCTACTGAGGAAGCTCGTGCAGGTGCAGCACCAGCATCTGCGCAGCATGATGAGGCTCGCCAAGAGGAGGCCCCACAGACAGGTACAGTCTTTGCGTTTTGTCTCCTCGGTGCTTCCTGGACATCGTTGTTTACATGCTGCTGAGCAGGAGATAGACGCGCAGATCCAGCGGTACATTGGGGAGAGGATTCGGCGAGAGACACCGTTCGGCCACGATCGTGAAGAGGCTTTCGAGTTCCTGCTGCAGCTCCTGACACCCTCGTACGCTCAGCTCAACGATCTCTGGACGCGGTCACGGATGAGCGAGATGCCGTGCCCAGATCGGCGCGTGCTTTCAACTCGAGAAAGTACGCTGAAGGATATGAAGTTCGAAGCGATCCAGTCCAATATTCTCCCGTTCGACGTGAAAGCGGTCGAGCATGCATTGTGGACGCATCTGGCGAATCCGCGTCTGCTTCATCCAGCAACAGAGTACTCCAAGGTATATGCCTTCAAGTTGGCGCCACACTTGCAAGCGCCTCTAACCCTCTGGCATGACCTTGATCCAACAGCTTGTCAATATCCATGGCGATACGCTGCAGCTGCTGCTATCAATCCACAACGAAGAGTTCAATTTGAAGCAGACGCTGTGTATGGCGTCGCGCAAATTTGAGCGCGAGAATTGCACCGTGGTGGTAACTTTATCACTGACGGAACCGAGACTCTTCGTCAACGATGCAACACTTGGACTCAAGGCTTTGACGACCGTTGTGCGCGTTCTGAAGAGGGGTGAGATGCTGCCAACCGGCGATCAAACTACTGTGATGGAGTCCTATTGGAGTTTGCAAGGGCTGAGCGTGGATTGCACTTCTGTATGCTCAGCTAAACTCTTCGAGTCTTTCATCGATCTGGGCAAGGCGCACATGCTGTCCACCATGAATGGGGAGATTGAAGTGATCGAGGGGCTACTCATGAGGCAGCTGTTCGGAGCCAGTGCAACATGACGAGCCCATCTGGTCACGATGCTTATCACTCAGTGACTACTCAAGCGTTGAGCGATCTGCTAGTGCTTTTCGTCGGCAACCATCACCAACTAACGCTCCTGTACTCCCATCTTTAACATGCGCACTCATTGTAACTGCATATGAAAGCCTGTCTGGTGAACGAAGGCCGGAAGTAGCTGCACGACTTCCAAATAGATGCAAAACAGGCTGCCTTATGCAAGAGTGGAGGTGTTGTTGTGTGAGTGGAAATGCAATATGAAACGCGACACTGTCGCACTTCCAGCAATAGCGAAAACCCACCGCGTGCACTTCAAGACCGTGCAAGTTGTCTAGAGAACCACGAGGTGATTGTGGCTGCTGGCGGCATTGAAGCGTTACTAGCAGTGACAATAAATGGATCTGACGCACAGCAAGTTCCGGCGATGAAGGCGCTAGTCGAACTCTCGAGAGTCAACTCTTCGAACCGAGAGAAGTTAGTGGCGGCAGGCGCTATTCCGGCATTACTTGAGCTCATTCACAGCCGCGCGGGATTCTACGAGCGAGATGCACTGCAGCTGCTACGGGTTCTTGCAACCGACGATTCTAGCAAAGCGGTCATCTTAGCACATGGAGGTGTCGAGCCGCTGGTTGTGCTTGTTCGCGATGGCGCGGAGTGGCTGCGTGTCCTAGCGATAGAGGTGCTATCGGATCTCACAGTGCTTGAAGCTAGCCTCCAAATGATGATATCAGCCGAGCTGCATCCCCTTCTACTGCAACTCGCAACGCGAGGAAGCTCAGACGAACAGCGCGTCGCCATGCCTCTGCTGCAGATGTTGATGAACTTTGCCATCGCTCAACAAAAACAGCACAATTGAGGTGGAATGCACTTGACTCGTTTGCTGGAACCTGTATTCTCGCCAGACTATTCATTTGCCAGTACTACAAGACCTCCCACTGGAGTTCACGTTCATGCTGTAGCGATTGAGAAGCTGGACAACTGTATCGCGACCATTAGTTTCGGCGAGATTGAAAGCCGTCGTATCATCGTCGCTTGTACCGTGCACCATGAGATACCGAGCGACTTCCAAGTGCCCTTTGCTCGCATGCCCTTTGCTCGCATCCCTCGCTAGAGATGTCCACTCGTTGTACCCCAGGGCACCGATGTCAGCATCGTGCTCAATGATACACAACGGCTTCAAATTGCTACTACATTGCAGACCACATCATGTTATGTTCCTCGATCAGACCCGCAACCAACAAGAAATCGAACGGTTTACGTATGGCCGTATTGGGCAGCAAGCAATAGTGGTGTTTGTCCGTTGATGTCAATGGTGTTGATATCCGCGCCGTGACAAACAAGGCAGTCAACGATCTCCATATGACCGTATCTTGCAGCCCACGCCAATGCTGTCCATCCACCGTTCGTCGAAGCGTTTACGTCCACATTGTGGTCGGCGAGATGACGAACAACGTTCACGCGTCCATATTGAGCAGCCCATATCATCGCCGTACCGCCTTCTCCGTCCCTTGCGTTTGCGTCTGCGCCACGATTAACCAGGAGCTGAATTGCACCCACGTGATCTCTGCTCGCAGCCCAAGTTAAGGCTGTCCACCCATCTTTGCTAGCTGCATTTACGTCTGCGCCGTGGCTGATGAGGCACTCTGCAACATCCACACGACCATTGCCCGCCGCCCACATCAAGGCCGTGCGTCCGTCCGAGTAGACGGCATTCACATTGGCACCATGGTCAATCAAGAGCTGGGCAACGTCCGCACGCCCGTACTCTGCAGCTCGCATCAGCGCGGTCCATCCGTCCTTCGTCGCAGCGTTCACGTTCGCACCGCAGTCGACAAGGTACTTGACGATGTCCAAATGGCTCGCGCTGGCGGCCCGAATCAAAGCCGTCCACCCGTGATTCTTGGCAGCATTGATAGCAGCCCCGCGGGCGAGAAGAAACTCGACGACTTGCAAGTGGTTGCTCTCTGCGGCCCACGTGAGCGCCGTCCTGCCTCCCTTGTCGCTTGCATGCACACTCGCTGCTCGGTCCACGAGCAGCTCAACGACGTCCACGTGCCCGCCCTCCGCCGCCAGCATCAGCGCCGTCCTGCCCTTTTCGTCCTTCGCGCCAACATCCGCGCCGTCTTCGTCCACGATCCGCCGCACTGCTCCCGCTTCTCCAGCCTGAGCGGCCCGCAGCAACAGCTCCTCAGCGTTCATGTTACCTTGATGGGAATGGGTTGACACCAGCAAGTGAGACCCGAGTCTAAGTTACGTGGCTGAACCTTGTTTTGGGTATCGTAACCAGCACAAATTTGGGTTATTGGCTCAGTGTTGGAAAAAAGGGTTGCAATACACGGTAGTTTTGGGACCCCAAACCCAGTATTTCAGGACGGTCCACTTTTAGTTTCAAAACGGACATGGATACAGTCCACATGTCCAGGTTTTACAGGCCTAGGTGTCCACTTGTTGGATCCCATTTTGAGTTTTTGGCGCCACCAGGTCGCCGTTGGCTCTTCCGCGCGCTCTCGCCGTGTGCTCCCGAGCCCCCGCGCGGCCTCCAGCGCTCCCGTTCGGCCCTACGCACGCGTCAGCAGCACCCGCGAGCGCCTGGGCGTCCGTTTGAGCCCTCGACGAGCTTCTGACTCCCCCCACAGCCGCCGGTGTCGCCCCATTTGTCGCCTGCTCGTCGCCGAGATGCCCATGCTGACGAGGTCGCGGGCTAAGGCCGAGCGGCGGCCCGTGTTCGTGGACGACAAGTGGAACGATCAGTTCATTGCCAGCAAGGACGAGCAGATCGACCGCAAGTTCCAGGAGGACCCGGCGCTGGGCTGGGACAGCCTGAGGGAGGAGGACTCGGAGGAGGACAGCGATAGCGACGAGGACGGTTGGCACTCGGGCTCGGACTCGAGCGACGACGAGGATGAAAACGACGAAGAGGAGGACGAGGAGGACGCGTCGGTGCTCGGGCGCTGGGTCGCGGGTGGCTCCTGGACGCATAACGCGCTCTGGACGCTCGCGACCGTCTCGGCCGTGCCTGTGCTGCTGTACGCTGCCGTGCAGCACCACCGCATCAAGTCGTACGTCTGTCGGAATGCTCTTCAGCGAGTACGTCAAGCTAACGGTTGCTTTAATGGCTCGACAGCTCGGCCATGACCATTTTGACGCTGCCCGCGCGGCGCGTTAGACAGCGCTGGCCGCTGCAGAGCGCCAGCTTCCCGGCTTTCTTGATCAAGGTGCTGCTAAACATCGTATCGCTCGCGGGGCTCGCAGCGGCGGCATATTTTGCAGCGTGCAATGCGACGGTAGATGTGGCCAAGAACCCGGAGGAGCTGCTGGACTGGAGGCGAGTGCAGTGGACTGCGCTGGAGCTCAAGTCCCCCGACCAGTGCAGCGCCGGGGTCTTCCCCGGGTGCTGGGCCAATCTCTCGACATTCTCGCCGTCGATCACGGTGGAGATCCCGCAAACAGTCGACGAGGCATGGCTGCTGTGGAGCCAAGTAGTCGCCGCCGTGTCTAGTGGCACGGCGCTCGTGCTCGGAAGCGATCAGTGTATTGCTGCTATTCAGCAGGCAGCAGCGATTGCAGCCGCGGGTATCGTAGCGCTGGCAGTCTTCCATCGCGCGGCGACCAAACTGATCGTGGTGGTGGTGCTCATCGCCTACGTTGCGGCAAACGTGACTACCGAGTGGAAGCGTGAGCAACAGGCACGCGTGCAAATCTCGGCCGTGGACCCCGCATTTGCTTTCGTGAACGAGAGCATTTTCGTGCGTGATTTTTTTGGCGAGGTGGATACATGAGGAGACGGCAGATCGCTAACTGCTCTCCTTGCCGGCAACAATTCAGATCGCGATCGACGGACAGAACCTGGAGCAGGGCGGGACCATCGCGTGGGCGCCATACTGGGGCGGGTTGTACCAGAGTGCGGGACGTCCACAGCAGTCCGCGGACGAGTGCCCGAAGCTGTTTCCACAGCTGCTGCGCAACGGCGGCGTGCTGGTGACGTTCGACCAGGTGAACGAATATGTGCCGTGCTACCAGAGCGCGGCAGCCACGGCGGCATCCGTGGTCGTGGACGGCGAGCTGCGGCCGCCACGCGCGCTACAGTGCTTCGAGGACATTCGGTTGCGCGTCAAGGACCACAAGAGCGTGCCGGGCTGGTCGCTGGGCGAGCGGCAAGGCGAGCCAGAGCACGCCGAGCTGTGAAGGGCGAGAGGAGATTCAGCGTAAATGGATAGGCAGGCCAGCCGCCTCGCTGGCTGTGGTACTCGTGCATGTGTCAAAGTGAAATGGCCGTGACCTGGATGATCGATTCCTCACCACTGGCTCGCTCGTTCGCGCGCTCTTCCCTTTGCCGAAAGCGAGCACAGTGAGCTCTCGTGGCATTTCACGCGCAGATGAGAAGGAAGAGGAGGACAGGGCAGACCAGGAGCTCGCAGCGTGGACTTTGCGGTGGAGCGCGGCGGCGGCGGGGCTGATCCGCGTGATGCGGGCCAGCATTACGCGCGACCCGTCCAGGTTCAAGTCACCCGGCAGTCCGGAGCGGTGGACGCGCGCAGCCGGGCGATCTTCCTGCGCGCAGGTGCGCATCGCTCTCAATTGTCGATGCCCCGCAAGGAGCAGGGAAGTGGGTGGATCAGGTCGGCGCCTGGCGAAATTCCAGGCGGCCGGTCGGTGGGATGGCGTCGCGATCAGAGCGCCGCCGAAGCTTGACGCACAGCGCAGAGCCGAGCCGCCGCGATCACCCGCGCGATGGGGGGAGCAGGTGCTCCCGTTGAACCCGCGCGTCTCTTTTCGAATGGATTGAGGGATTGAGCCGCCGCAGGAAAGCGTGCAGCTGGGTTTGCAGCTACTACGTACACCCGAGCGTCAACGTGGCGCGACTCACGGCTTAGAAGAGCTCGTCGAGCTCGAGCGAGAGCTTGGACGGTTCGCTGGGTGCTGGGCGGATGGTGAGGTGGCGGCGCGCCTTGTCGGTCGACAGGTCCATGACCTCGACCACCACGGCGTCCACGGCCACGAAGGGCTCTAGCTCTCCGCCGCGCAGCAGCAGCTGCGCCACGTCGTCGTCGTGGAAGAGCCCGAACTGGTTGACGGAGCGCACGCGGCACTTGAATCGCTGGTCTGCACGGTCACTGAGTCGACAGCGGGCTACGGGGCGGCAGGAGGGGGGAACATTCGAGACCCACCGGCGCGGTCGATTCCTAGCGTCACGTCGAGCGGCACGGGCGCGCTCTGCCGCGGCTTGATCTGCGTCCGGCCACATCCACCCGTGGCACCCAGAAGCGCTCGGTCAGCTGCGAATCAGCCACGGCCTTGCGAACCCACGCACCAGGATCTCTGGCGCGGCGAAGAGCTCCTGCAGCGCGAAGAGCGAGTCGGCGCCGCTGAGCGTGCGGCTGCAGGCGCGCAGCACGCGGTCCGTCACG
The DNA here is from genome assembly GCA_024867545.1 of Phytopythium helicoides. Lineage (NCBI taxonomy): Eukaryota > Oomycota > Peronosporomycetes > Pythiales > Pythiaceae > Phytopythium > Phytopythium helicoides. Next base: position 529,598 of record JANFNE010000043.1, read on the forward strand.
CGCAGGAACTGCGCCGCGTCGCCCGCCGCGTGGGCCGCCGCGATGCGCTTGACGGCCGCCACGAACGCCTCGGCGCGGTGCGCGCCCGCGAAGCGCACGCCGTTGAGCGCCAGCTCCTCGCGCCGGGCGTCGCGCAGCGCCTGCGCCGCGTCCACGCCGTCCGCGCCGTCCACAGGCAGCGGCACGCTCGCCAGCCGCGCCGCGTGCGAGCGCAGCGCCTCCAGGTAGTCGGCGCGCCGCCGCGAGCGCGTGGCCCGGCGTACGGCGAGCGCCAGCCGCGCGTCCAGCACGCGGCCCGGCGGCGGCGGCGGCGGCGGCGGCGCAGCCATGAGGAGATGGATCGGGCGATCTTGTCGTTTTGGGGATCGGGCCGGTGTGCCGCGGATTCGGTACAGCGGGTGGCTCTTCCGCCGGTGTACCGCGCCGGTCTTTGCGTCTTCCCGCGGCTCTGGACCATACAAAAACCTAGTGTGCACACGTCGCAGCGCGCGCGCAAGTACGCGCAGCTTGACGCCACTGTGGTCGGCGTGCAAGGGCGCTCGCACGCCAGCATGGCGTGCACACGGTCGCCAGCGGCGAGAAACGGCGGGCCGCGTGGTCGATCGATCGCGCCGACTGGCTGCTCGTATCAGGTCCGCCCGGCCGCGTGGCTTGTCGGGCGTGGCGACGCGAGGCGAAGCGAGCCGAGGGCGTGGGCCGGCCCGGGCGGTGGATCGGTGGAAAGCTCGGGCGGTGGCTTCGAGCGCGATGACGGCCTCGAGCGCGACGAGAATGTAGTGATCACGGACAAACAGGGCGAGCGTGAGGAGGTGTTAAATACGATTGTCGCGTTAATGGTGGTGGTCCTAGTGTCGTCTGCTGCGTATGGTACGGTGGGCGCTCACCGGATGACGGCGAAGCGCTCGCTCTGCGCGAGCAGCGGCAGCTCGTCCGTGGCGCTGGTCTGCTCGGTGGCGTCGTACACGTTGACAAAGTAGCCGTCGGCGATGGGCATGCCCCAGTAGACGCGGCGCCAGCGGAAGGCGCCGTCGTTGGGCGCGCGGTGCGCGATGGTCGTGGGCACGGTCCACGCCTCGTTGCACACGTCGATGCGCACGAACTGCACGCGCTTGTCGAGCGGCTCCCACCGCACGTCGGCGGGCTGGCCGCGCTCCCAGCCGCTGAGCAGCAGCCGCGAGCCCACGGGGGTCGTGATGCGCAGCCGCCGCTCGGGCTCCTCGGGGTCCTGCTGCTTGCTGCGCCTGCTGCTCCGCTGGCTGTTGGGGTTGGCGTTCTCGGACGTGGGCGAGGACGACGCCGATGACGACACGGTCGTCGCGCTCGACAGCGTGGACGACATGGTCGACGAGAGCGAGTTGGCGCGCAGCTGGCTGGCGGCCGCGTCGTGCTGCGCGGCCGTGGAGCGCGCGTCCGCGTGCCCAGCCGAGCTGCCGGGGGCGTTGCTGGTCGAGCCGCGCCTCCGCCGGCAGCGGCCGTGGTGGCGCGCGCTGGGCCGTCTCCGGCCGCTGATCCACATGGCCGGGGCCGCGACGGTCGGCGCGGGCAGCGTGGCGGACGCGTCAAAGGCGTCCAGGGCGTGGCCCGTGGCCGCGTCCAGGTCGTTCCATGTGGACGAGAGCGAGCGCGGGCGGCCGTGCACGCCGCCGTCCGCGGCCGCGGCCGCCGCGGCTTCGAGGCGCGTCATGCCGGCGCCGGTGGTCCGCAGGTGGTTGTGCAGCACTAGCGTCTCGATCGAGGGCGGCGACGCCGGCTTGGCCTGCAGCGGGGACGCCGTCCAGTACTTGAGCGTCATGGGAGCGCCGACCCGAGCCGGCCGGTGCAGGGGGCCGCCGAGCAGGTGCGTCCGCAGCGTGCCCGACCTGTGCGCGCGGACGAGTACCGTAGATTCCAGCGACGACCGGGCGGCGCGCGATCCGATCCAGGATACGGGCGCGGGCGGGGTGGGGCGCTCACGCGATGGCCGCAGATTGGGCTCTGGCTGGCCGCGCGGGCGCAAAGCGCGGGGATAAGAACTGCCGACTGCGCGGCGGCGGCCCTGGGCATGGCCCGCCCGCAAGAGAACGAGGGGGGGGGGGGGAGGCGAGAAGGAAGCCCGCAGCGGGTTCCAATTTCCCACCGGTACTGTACAGTAAACAGCCGCACCCGACTGGCGCGACCGCGCCGCGGCCCGGCCTTGCGCGCTGACGCTGCGTTTCCACTGCCCGACCCGTCTGCCGCTCCCGCTTGTACCGTAGATTCGGCACCCCGAATGAGGTGTGCCGCCGCGCGCAGAGAGCTTTTTCGCGCGGGGAGCTCCTTGCTCGCGCGCTCGTTCGCGCGCTCGCTCGCAAAAACACACTCTCCCCACCTCTGCCGGGCACGCACGCTGATGTGCGCATGAAAAGCATGGCGCGGGCGCTGCTGGACGGCCCGGTGGCGTCGCCACTCGCGTGCGGGGGGCGTGACTGGGCCAGAAAAAAATACGGTACGATTAGAAGGCGGGTCGTTGCACTTGTGGCACGGCAGACGAGCCGCCGCTCGTGATTCCCCGCTCACCCATACAAACGCCAAGTGTCGAGCCTCACTGAAAAGCCAAACTGATAGCAGCACCGCCCTCGCCCAAACCGCACGGGGATTTACAGATATAGGCGGCGTCACGCGCGCCAACTTCAATGGCAAGGATAATCACGACAGAGTCACCCATCGACCACTCCGCGGGCAAAAAAATACACACCAAACAAACAAACTCTCTCGACGAGGATGGAAGGTGGTCCGTGATCGGTCCTCCGCGTGGACGATGAGTTGGTCCCTTTTTCACGTTGCGGGAGGGTCAATCGCGTGCGGGCTTGAAAATTGAAAAACCAGAGTAGGGGTGGCTGGCTGCGCAACCTGGCTGAAACAGAACGACCACAGTCGGCGCACGATCGAGCGGAGCCAGTGCGTTTTTCAGATGCAGGATTTTCAGAAAGAAAAGCACTCGCACTCTCTTCATTGTTATTTTCTTGCGTACGGTACTATCACTGCGCACGGTGTGAAACCCACTCCCTCCCACGACAAAGGCGGTGACCAAAGGGATCGTCGCGGCGCTCCAGCGAAATCGAGACCCGAGGACGTGCGTCTGTGTTGAGCTTTGATTTCGATGATCGCCGATCCGTCGACACCATTTCAGACGCGCGCCGCCGCGGACGCGCGCGTCTGAAATACACACTCGAAGGAATCATCCATCTCTCTGTCGTGTGCCATGACCAACCCAACCCAGGCGCAGTCAACACTTCCGGCTGAGGTCATACAAACAGTATCGCCGAGTCCACAGCAGCGGTGCGGTTATCATGTCCCTGCTGTGGCACCTTGAACCCGCGAGCGCATGATTCGGGGTACCTGGTACCAAATCATGGGCACTGCCGGACGACTCACGCCGCGCTGGACGAGTCAGCTCTCGCGCCACGAGGTCGTAACTTTATCGCAATCCTTCGGCGCTCGCTCGCGTCTTCTCACGAACATTAGCTGCCTGGTGACCGTCGAGCGTGTGTGTGCGCGCGCCCATATCATGGAGGCGGTAGTGGCGTGGCGTCGTCGAGGTGGCGACCGCTCCAGCTCTAATTGAACCGAAGGGCGCCGGCTGCCGGGCGGCCAGGAGCGAGCAGGCACGCACTCGGCGCGCGTCCTACTATGGCGGGCGCGCTCTCGCCTTTTTCGGCCACGAGATCGCTCGTAGACGAACGCCGTTCACTCACGCAGCAGAGAGCGTCAACTCACACGCAAGCGGGCGCATCCAGCGTGGATGCGAGCAGGTTCCACCCGGATCCGGCGGCCGCCGCGGCGACGCGCAGCATTCCGAAAAGGGCTCACACCGAGGCGCTCCTGTCGACTATCTATCTACATATCTACGGTATCTGTATGCCACAAACAAACGGGACTGGATCTTCAAGTCAGCCAGTCGTCAGTTGTAGCGTACCCACATTCCGGTACATGATGCTGCCGACCTGATAACCTCTGCCGTCGCCGCTCGTCTTTTGATCTCCTGACGCACGCACTCGCAGATCTCAGCGTCTCGCCGACTTCATTCGGCGCTGCTCAGTGCCCCATGACGTCGACCGCGGATCTGCGACGAGCTCTATTGACGACACGGGGCCATCCACTCTGCGTGGGGAGCCCCAAGGGAGCCACAAAACCACCGCCGCACGTACCGTACGTTTTTGGCGTCCGGAGGGCGGCGTTGGGAGGCACTCACGTGCGTCGAGCGTCGTACCGTATGCAAGTGCTTGCTGCTGCGGGAGCTTGCGCAAGGTGGTCGACTGGTGATCCGTTGCGGCCAAGCGGACCACCACAACGCGGCGGTACGGCGTTCCGTTCGAGAGGTACATACACTATTACATTCGCGCAACATGCGCGATGTTGAAGCTGTCCAATGGACCTTCTTGCACCACTCGGTTTGATTTGATTGACTTGACGTCGCAGCGTCGGCCACGCGGGTCGACGTGGAGCTCGAATCGGGGCGGTCTCGCTGATATAGATACCGCTGGGCGATCCAATTTCTCGAGTTCGCCGCTTGCCTCGCGTTGTTGCTCACGATGATAATGCTTGCGAACGGATTGCAGAGCGGTCAGGCTGACGATATGGCAACAGCCCGAGAAAGGCCTGCAGCCATCACGCCACATGAAGGTGGAGACGGTCGGCACGGGAAAGTTGGCCTCTCCGGGAGCAGTGGCATCCATCATGGAGAAGAGCGAAGTGCCGGGTCTGACGTTAGTCAGCGCCGAGCGCGCAGCGCAAAGACACAGGACATTCCTCTTGATTGCTCAGAGGTCACGTTCGCGAATACTTGCGTGTTCGCGAAGGAGCCGACGCGGCTTTGAATACATCGTCAACTCTACAGTAGACACAAGAAACGGCATTCACCTCGAGGCGAAGTGATTTGGCCAACTGCGGCTAGGACACCGATTGATCGAGAAATAGGAAGTGACGTGGGCTGCAAACAGCGGCAATTGCATCATCGAGCACGGTGCTGACATCGGTGCCCCGGGGTACAACGAGTGGACATCTCTAGCGAGGGATGCGAGCAAAGGGCACTTGGAAGTCGTTCGGTATCTCATGGTGCACGGTACAAGCGACGATGATACGACGGCTTTCAATCTCGCCGAAACTAATGGTCGCCGTACGGTTGTCCAGCTTCTCAATCGCTACAGCATGAACGTGAACTCCAGTGGGAGCTCTTGTAGTACTGGCAAATGAATAGTCTGGCGAGAATACAGGTTCCAGCAAACGAGTCAAGTGCATTCCACCTCAATTGTGCTGTTTTTGTTGAGCGATGGCAAAGTTCATCAAGACCTGCAGCAGAGGCATGGCGACGCGCTGTTCGTCTGAGCTTCCTCGCGTTGCGAGTTGCAGTAGAAGGGGATGCAGCTCGGCTGATATCATCATTTGGAGGCTAGCTTCAAGCACTGTGAGATCCGACAGCACCTCTATCGCTAGGACACGCAGCCACTCCGCGCCATCGCGAACAAGCACAACGAGCGGCTCGACACCTCCATGTGCTAAGATGACCGCTTTGCTAGAATCGTCGGTTGCAAGAACCCGTAGCAGCTGCAGTGCATCTCGCTCGTAGAATCCCGCGCGGCTGTGAATGAGCTCAAGTAATGCCGGAATAGCGCCTGCCGCCACTAACTTCTCTCGGTTCGAAGAGTTGACTCTCGAAAGTTCGACTAGCGCCTTCATCGCCGGAACTTGCTGTGCGCCAGATCCACCTATTGTCAATGCTAGTAACGCTTCAATGCCGCCAGCAGCCACAATCACCTCGTGGTTCTCTAGACAACTTGCAAGGCCTTGAAGTGCACGTGCTGCTTCCACTCGTTCAAGTGCAGTCCCACCATGTGTGATATCCACCAGCAAAGGAATGGCTCCGGCAGAAGCGATGGTTTGTTTGAATTTGCTCTCGACTCCAATTGCCAGGTGGGCCAACAGAGCAGCGGCGTGAATTCGGATCAAACTTGGCGTACTCAGCATTGCCACACTGAGACGGATGCATTCAGCGGCGACTACGAGCCTCTGGTTGATCTGACCGTACGCGATCGTGGACAGCGTCTTCATTCTGATTACTTGCTTCTATGCATCGCCCGTTTGCACAAGCTGCACCAATTCAGCAACATCAGCAACGGACACGGGGAGCGGCATCAACGAGAAGCTCCACGTCAGTTTCGGGAGTACTTGTGTTGCAAGGGCTACTTCGCTATCACTCCCACGCCGCAAGACTGTTGCCAGTATGTCGATGCCTCCAGCAGAGACGATGGCTGCCACAGACTCTTGATCATCTGCCAGAAGTTTGAGCAACTCGAGAATTTCAGATCGATCGTGCCCTACGCTGGTTCGGACGACGCCCAAGAGCGCTTCACATCCGTCGGCGTTGAAAATCTCCTTGCACGCATCAGGCTGATCGACCGACTCCCGCAACAAAGTGATGGCTTCGTCTCTCATGTCGTAGCCGCCATCGCGGATCTGCTGCACAAGTTCGGCTATGGACATTCCAGACATTGGCATTGTGAACAAAGCCTTCCAGCAAGAGGTTGGTTGGTGATTGAGAGGCGTTGCTATTGCTATTTTCACTATTGCTGGAAGTGCGACTGTGTCGCGCTTCAAATTGCACCTCCACTCACACAACAGCACCTCCACTCTCGCATAAGGCAGCTTGTTTTGCATCTATTTGGAAGTCGTGCAGCTACTTCCGGCCTTCGTTCACCAGACAGGCTTTCATATGCAGTTACAATGAGTGCGCATGTTAAAGATGGGAGTACAGGAGCGTTAGTTGGTGATGGTTGCCGACGAAAAGCACTAGCAGATCGCTCAACGCTCGAGTAGTCACTGAGTGATAAGCATCGTGACCAGATGGGCTCGTCATGTTGCACTGGCTCCGAACAGCTGCCTCATGAGTAGCCCCTCGATCACTTCAATCTCCCCATTCATGGTGGACAGCATGTGCACCTTGCCCAGATCGATGAAAGGCTCAAAGAGTTGAGCCGAGCATGCAGAGGAGCAATCCTTGTTCAGCCCGTGCAAACTCCAATAGGACTCAATCGCAGTAGTTTGATCGCCGGTTGGCAGCACCTCGCCCCTCTTCAGAACGCGCACAGTCGTCGTCAAAGCCTTGAGTCCAAGTGTTGCATCGTTGACGACGAGCCTCGGTTCCGTCAGTGATAAAGTTACCACCACGGTGCAATTCTCGCGCTCAAATTTGCGCGACGCCATACACAGCGTCTGCTTCAAATTGAACTCTTCGTTGTGAATTGATAGCAGCACCTGTAGCGTATCGCCATGGAGACCGACAAGCTGTTGGATCAAGGTCATGCCACGAGGGTTAGAGGCGCTTGCAAGTGTGGCGCCAACTTGAAGGCATATACCTTGAAGTATTCTTTTGCTGGATGAAGCAGATGCGGATTCGCCAGATGCGTCCACAATGTATGCTCGACCGCTTTCACGTCGAACGGGAGAATATTGGACTGGATCGCTTCGAACTTCATATCCTTCAGCGTACTTTCTCGAGTCGAAAGCACGCGCCGATCTGGGCACGGCATCTCGCTCATCCGCGACCGCGTCCAGAGATCGTTGAGCTGAGCGTACGAGGGTGTCAGGAGCTGCAGCAGGAACTCGAAAGCCTCTTCACGATCGTGGCCGAACGGTGTCTCTCGCCGAATCCTCTCCCCAATGTACCGCTGGATCTGCGCGTCTATCTCCTGCTCAACAGCATGTAAACAACAATGTCCAGGAAGCACCGAGGAGATAAAACGCAATGACTGTACCTGTCTGTGGGGCCTCCTCTTGGCGAGCCTCATCATGCTGCGCAGATGCTGGTGCTGCACCTGCACGAGCTTCCTCAGTAGCTCGTTGTCCTTGAGCGCAGCCTCGCGCATCCGCAGCTGCTTGTCCGCCACAGCCTCCCACACGCCTCGGGTCCGTCCGGAGCTGCGTCTGACCGCCACCGCTCCGCTCGCTCGCCCGCGAGTCTCCAGCAGCTCGAGCGAGAGCCTCTCGACCTCCTCACGCAGCCGCTCGACCTCCTGCTTGCCGGATTCGCGCCGCCTCCGCTTGCATTGCGCGTTGCAGGTCCCCTGCTTGGCGCGCTGCTCCGCCACTTGGCCCGTCGCCAGCGCGCTGCCGCTCAGGCTCTGGGGATCGCCCGACGCTCGCGACTGCGGCTGCAGCGCCTCCAGCTCCAGCTCCAGCGCCACCAGCTCCAGGTCCGCCACGTCCGCGTCCGTCAGCGGCGCCAGCGGCTCCATCAGCGGCTCCATCGGCGTCGCGACAGGCTCCATCGGCGGCGTCATGAGGATTGGGACGCTGACGTACGGGGTGTGTGGGCCACGTCAGGGGAGAGTCGGAGCCACCTTCACTCTCGCAAAAGGCAACTTGCTGCACGCACTCTGCGTTGAAGTCGAGGTATCCAACGCGTGATGGCGAGCTCAGCTCGTCCTCATGGCGTCTGTAGAAGGGTGGAGAGGAGAGTGCAAGCCGCTAATATCACGGCATCGGGTTCGAAGACGAGAGCAAGGAGGAGGTGCTACTACTTGGAGCCCCGGGATTCGGACAAGTGGAGACTGTGCAGAGAGACCATCGAGCAGACAGCAAAGCTGCAGAGAACGACGAGTGCTCTGCGTTGATGCAGGTGGCGAGTAAATGGCACGCAGTTGTCGCTGACTTCCTTTCTGTAAACCTAGCCACCATCCAAGACGTTGATAGCGATAACGGGCCGACAGCGTTGCTGTGAGTCACGACGGGAATGCTCTTGACAACGACGGATGAGCAGCGTTCGTATGGGCTACGAGCATGGGTCACTTGGGTGCGATCCTGCCACTTATGGATAGCGATGCAGCCAGCTTCCGAAATTGATACACCCACAGCTTTGAAGCACGCAGCAAGGAAAGGCCACTTAAACGCTGACAAGTACCTTGTGGCTATTACGGCGAGGGAAAGACGACCTCTGTGGAAAGTGGGAGCTCAAGCATCGATCGGTGTCTCCACGACTGTATCGTGGGTGTAGATGCTTATGAGGAGGAGGGATGAACAAACACCAGAATCTTTATTGCATGTCGTTCTATGCTTGGCGATTTGTCGTATCATACAAGTCATGACGGGAAGGTTCCTCTCGGGTTCGTGGAGCTTTTGGCGAGGCTCCAGACTGGATGAACCGATCTCTAGCTGCGGTGGGAGGTCGCCGTGGGAGCTTGCACAGCATGGCCCGTACCATTGAAGCCGCTGAGCCACTTGCTCACACGCTGCGCTCCCAGCTGCGAAGGGTACTCAACAATCCAGTACGACGCCGTCGATAAGAGCCAAGTGAGCCCCAAGTCCAGCAAAAAGCGATGATATTTGTGCACGTGCTGAATCTCGGGGGTGTAGATGACGAAGCTGTGGAGCAGATACATGGAGAAGCTGACCTTGCCAGCGTAGACCAAGAAATTCCACTCGAAAAATCGTGCGATAGGTGACGGAAGCACCAGCTCAATGACCATAATGATCGCAGCGTACACAGCGAGAAGCGCGTTGCCCATCAGGATCGCCTTTGGGTCTTCATTGAAGGCACAGTACAGGAGCACACCTGCGACAGCAGCTTCGAAACTCTGGATGACCAGTCGCTGCCACTTGGAGAATTCAAATCCAGTGTCTTGGATCCAGCTATTGATGCGACCGTAGATGAACGCTGCCAGGGATCCGATGATGAAGGTGGACAGGTGGGGCATGAGCGGTTGGTGGTTTCTACGGAACTGGTACCAGTAGCTGCGGTCGTGGACAATCCAGACGCACGCGGGGAGAACAACGATCCACCATAGACGCCGAAGCGCCACCATGCCGAGCACGAAGACCGGGATGAGGAAGTAGTAGGCGATCTCGACTGGCAGCGACCAGAAGACGTGATAGCGTGCCTCGAACTTGAAAGTGAGGCAACCGAGCAGGTCATAGTGTGCCGGAGACTCTTGTAGATACCGTTTTCGCAGGTCGCTCGGGAGGAGGGCGTAGGTCGTGGCGACAACTGCGAACAGCGGGTAGACGCGGAAGAATCGCTTGGAGAAGTAGTCGGCGAGCATGACGAGCCACTGACGCGCGGTGGCGCCCTGCTGGAGCATCTGTCGGCTCTTGCGCTCGAAGATCATGGTGAGCAGGAAGGACGAGAGCACGAAGAAGGAGTCGACGCCGAAGCCCGCGACCTTGACGCCGCGGAAGTAGTCCCCGTGCTGGCCGACCACGAGCAGCGCCGCGAGCCCTCGCAGCCCGTTGAGGAAGACGATGGTGCCGCCGGCCCTGCGCTTTTCGCTCCCGCGCTTGGGCTTGTCGTGCACTTTCTCCTCGGCCTCTTTCGCGACTGGCGCCGGTCCCTCGTGCATGACGACGAGTGGCTCGTGCTCCTGCACGGCGCCGTCGACCTCATTGCTCTCCAGGTCCACGCTTTGTCGGCGATGCACGGCGCCCAACTCGGAGCGGTCGAGCTGGCCCATGGCTGGTGGTGACGCGAAGGAGGCCGGCTGAGGTGGCTCGGGCGACTCGAGTCAGCGGTGCGCCGTCGAGGGGAGGTCGCGGAATGGGAGGGAGTAGCTTACCGGCACGGACAGAAGTGCGGAGCATACAGAGCCCCATACACCTGGAGGCGAGGAGAGAGTGGCCCACGAGGTGACAGCTGTCCCGTCCCCATCCTCTATGCTGGGCTGGCGCTGAACGGGATCGATCTGTGGCAGGCTACAGGTAGCTTGTTGCGTGATCTCAAGTCGATTTCGGTGAACTGTTCGAGCCGGGAGGACGCAAGAGGCTGTAAAACACGATTTGGGAGCAAGGGGCCAAAACTAGCACCGGATTTCGATCCCTGCTCGCTAGCGGCTTGCGGCTTGCACCAGAGTCATCACTGATCTTCCTTCACAATGAGGAGTTTGTTTCCCCGTTTTCACTAGCCAAGTGTTCCGGAGTAAACGACTTCAAGCCGCACGGCATTTGTGCACTAGTCCAAAGCGCGCCATGAAAACGTTGGACCGACCTGACAATATACGTCAATTCGACTCGCAGACCTATTCGTCATCCCGTTACCAAACAGCACCTTAAAGCACCAGGATGAATATCTGCATCGGAGGCTGGACTCAGCGAAGAAGGAGATGCGTATAGCATGAAAAGATGATACCGAGTCATTCCCATATGTAGTTATACTCCCAAACATTCTCACCTACCTCGTTAGACTTCATCCTTACTCTACTGTATCACGCTGCGTCACTAACGAGAGCTCCTCCGCTCGCTGAAACGTCAGGTCGACTCAATCGCACTCCACGACGACGAGAAATCACACGCTTCGCAGCAGCCATCACAGCGGGACGAGTGCCATCAAGACTGCTCAGCCACTTGCTCACACGCTGAGAGCACAGTTGAGAAGGATACTCGATAACCCAGTACGACACAGTCGCAAGCAACCAAGTAAGCACTAGCTCATACTGGAAGCAATGGAACTTCCTCTCGTACATAACCTCCGGGGTGTATATGACGAAGCTGTGCAGTAAATACATGGAGAAGCTGATTTTGCCGGCATAGACCAAGAAGTTCCACTCAAAGAATCGCGACAGCCACGACGGAGTCACCAACTCGATGACTATGAGGATCGCCACATACACGCACACGAACGCGTTGCCCGTCAACGAAGACTGTGATTCTTCATTGAAAGCACAATACAGGATAACCATCGTCAGGAAGGTCTCGATGATCTGGGCTCCCCATCGATGCCACTTGATGATTTCAAACTCGGTTTCATGGAGCCACTTATCGATGCGACCATAAACAAACGCAGCCAAGGACCCAGTGACGAACGTTGACAGGTGTGGCTCGAGCGGCTGATGGTTCCAACGAAACGTGTAGCTACGCTCGTGGAGCACCCATCCAAACATGGGGAGAGCAAGGATCCACCACAGATGACGAAAGCCCACCATAAAGAACACAAACACTGGGATGAGGAAGTAGTAGCCGATCTCGACCGGAAGCGTCCAGAATACGTGGTAGCGCGCCTCGAACTTAAAAGTGAGCACCTCAAAGAGGTCGTATTGGGCCGCGCTGTCCATAGGGAGGTACCTCCTTCTCACATCATCCGAGAGGACGGCATACACGATGGCGACAACGGCGAACAGCGGGTACACGCGGAAGAATCGCTTCGAGAAATAGTCGATGAGCATGATGAGCCACTGAGGCAACGTCGCATTTTGCTGCAGCAATTGTCTGCTCTTGCGCTCAAAAATCATCGTGAGGAGGAAGGATGAGAGCACGAAGAAGGTGTCGACGCCGCACTCTCCAAGGTTGATACCGTTGAAGTAGAATCCGTGCTGACCGACGACCAGTAGCGCAGCGAGTCCGCGCAGTCCGTTGAGGAAGATGATTTTGTCTCCGGTTTTGCGCTTTACGTTATTCGCAGTGTTGGTGATGATCGCCTTCTCCTTGGTCAGGGTCGTGTCTTCGGCCGCGTCTACTGCGTTCAACGCTGGTTCCTCGGTGATAAGCATCAGCGACATGTGCTCGTGGTCTTCCTCTCGGAGGGAACAGCGCTCCAGGTCTGTGTCGCCCTCTGGGCTGCTGGGCGCACTGTGTAGCATTGCTGACCGCTTTGGTATCTTTGGGGGATCGAATTGTTGCTTTGGTCGTGCCTGCCTTGCGAAGAACCGAACTGTGGAGGTTCGAGAGGAAGTCATGGATCGGGAGGATAATCATGCTTACGAACAGAAGACAATTTGTCGGATGGGACGTCTTACATCTGGCCTTGAAGACGACAGCTGCCTCGCCAATCAAGATGACGGTATCTGAAACAATAAACTTCGTACTACACTACTAAGTATATTATAGCACACACCGTGTCGATAGCGCTGGGAACGCCATAGATGCTTGAAAGCAGTAGTACACCGATTATGAGCCCTTCATTGCTCGACACCTTCCAGTTGTTGACTCTGAAATCTGTCTCAGAAACCAACAATACTGCCGCCATTGGGCTCTTCCACGCTAACACCTGCCCGTCATAGATTTGCGCTGTAACTCTCCTTTACTCCGCAGACAAGCCGCACTTCAGTCTTATCGTTGGCATCACCACGTTGGAGCTTTTTGAATCCACTCTCACCAGAGTCCAACTGATGGTTTGAAGGCGGATGCACGAAGGATGGAAGTTAGCAATACGTTCCCGAGGCGTTTTGTCCGACAACTCTCTCCAGCATTCCCTAGACACCCCTGCATCACCAACAGGCGTTGCCAAAACAAGTGATGTATACGAGCTGTCGTCAGTACAGCAGCGTATCGCTGACTCCGTTTGTATAGTGGCAGCCACGATGACACCCGCGCAGTACACTCGTTGGTGTTGAATGATCTGCCCTGATCCTGACACGCTCATTAATGAAGAAGGGAGTTGGAATCGTACTCCGCTGAGAGATTTGCAGAGCATAGGAGTGGGCTATTGAGTAACTAATCTCGTCTAGCAAAGCTTGGTGGTGCCTTGAATCAACGACAATAGTGAGTGACTGGGAGAGATGAGCTTTTCTATCCACAACAAGATTGACTCAACTGTAAAAATCAAAAACTGGTTGAATGGTATCGACGACAATATGGTCCATTGTCAAATGAAATTCGTGAACGCATTGAAATGTTGTGTAGTAGATTTTTGGATTCCCCAAACAAAGTGCAATTAGCTTCAAGAGCAGTCCTCTTATAACCCAAGCGATACCCATCGATTCAATCAGCCTAAAGCTAACTTTTTGGACCTGGGCCAGATGATAGCTGGCTATGTTACTCGCAGACCTATTCATTATCCCGACAAACCTCACCAGCACCTTCGCAGCACCAGGATGGATGGCCACACATGACACAGATACGACTCATGTCGTCGTAGGGGAGTGTTGGAAGTCAGGCCGTGTGTCGAACACGACGTTGTTATCCTGCAGTAGATCATAGGAGTGTTCTAGAAGGTTTCAGTAGGCAGGATTGGTTAGGCTGGGGCTAGAATGGCGAGCACGAGGTTCTCACTTATAGATTGACGAAGCCTCTGACAAGACCATCGAGGGATGCCCAAACGCGTCTGACACGCGGTCAATTGAGAAGTCATTCACATGTCATCACTTCCCAGTTCTTACGCGGAGACTAAAATCAGCGTAGAAGGAGATGCGTATAGCATGAAAAGATGATACCGAGTCATTCCCATATGTAGTTATACTCCCAAACATTCTCACCTACCTCGTTAGACTTCATCCTTACTCTACTGTATCACGCTGCGTCACTAACGAGAGCTCCTCCGCTCGCTGAAACGTCAGGTCGACTCAATCGCACTCCACGACGACGAGAAATCACACGCTTCGCAGCAGCCATCACAGCGGGACGAGTGCCATCAAGACTGCTCAGCCACTTGCTCACACGCTGAGAGCACAGTTGAGAAGGATACTCGATAACCCAGTACGACACAGTCGCAAGCAACCAAGTAAGCACTAGCTCATACTGGAAGCAATGGAACTTCCTCTCGTACATAACCTCCGGGGTGTATATGACGAAGCTGTGCAGTAAATACATGGAGAAGCTGATTTTGCCGGCATAGACCAAGAAGTTCCACTCAAAGAATCGCGACAGCCACGACGGAGTCACCAACTCGATGACTATGAGGATCGCCACATACACGCACACGAACGCGTTGCCCGTCAACGAAGACTGTGATTCTTCATTGAAAGCACAATACAGGATAACCATCGTCAGGAAGGTCTCGATGATCTGGGCTCCCCATCGATGCCACTTGATGATTTCAAACTCGGTTTCATGGAGCCACTTATCGATGCGACCATAAACAAACGCAGCCAAGGACCCAGTGACGAACGTTGACAGGTGTGGCTCGAGCGGCTGATGGTTCCAACGAAACGTGTAGCTACGCTCGTGGAGCACCCATCCAAACATGGGGAGAGCAAGGATCCACCACAGATGACGAAAGCCCACCATAAAGAACACAAACACTGGGATGAGGAAGTAGTAGCCGATCTCGACCGGAAGCGTCCAGAATACGTGGTAGCGCGCCTCGAACTTAAAAGTGAGCACCTCAAAGAGGTCGTATTGGGCCGCGCTGTCCATAGGGAGGTACCTCCTTCTCACATCATCCGAGAGGACGGCATACACGATGGCGACAACGGCGAACAGCGGGTACACGCGGAAGAATCGCTTCGAGAAATAGTCGATGAGCATGATGAGCCACTGAGGCAACGTCGCATTTTGCTGCAGCAATTGTCTGCTCTTGCGCTCAAAAATCATCGTGAGGAGGAAGGATGAGAGCACGAAGAAGGTGTCGACGCCGCACTCTCCAAGGTTGATACCGTTGAAGTAGAATCCGTGCTGACCGACGACCAGTAGCGCAGCGAGTCTTCGCAGTCCGTTGAGGAAGATGATTTTGTCTCCGGTTTTGCGCTTTACGTTATTCGCAGTGTTGGTGATGATCGCCTTCTCCTTGGTCAGGGTCGTGTCTTCGGCCGCGTCTACTGCGTTCAACGCTGGTTCCTCGGTGATAATAATTAGTGGCACGTGCTCGTCATCCTCCTCTTCAACTCCATAGCTTTCAATGTCCACGTCGTCAAGTGTTTCATACTGGACGCTTTGCTGGATGTCTGGTTGGACCATGGTGTTGAATGTTAGTGCTGCGTTGGTCTAACAAGCAATGCGTTGGCGAGCAGAACTTGCGGAGTGGAGCTGTCTGCTGCTTGCTGGACGCGATGTAATTCAGGGGTTATCGTCGAGGAGGCGCGAGCAGTTGAAACGGAGTGCACTCCGGCCGAAGCCAAGGGCTCTCAATGGCTCCACGAAGCTTGCAGAATTTAGCATAGAGCGCGACCCTAGACTTTCCCTTCCGCACAGGATACTTTATCAGGTAAAGTCCACTTCAGTTATTGGAGCCGGATGGGTGTACATCGACCCCACCATCGTGATCAGGAAATTGCGATTATCGCTCATGCTGTCCATAGAGGAGCTGGAGCGAGGTAAATCTTGAGCGCGTGGAATGTGGCTTAATGACGAGGAGATTTGAACGCATCGCACACATTACTGACCTAGATGGCTCACGTGAAGAAGCAACTGCAGTAGCCTGGTTGGTTGTGTGAGAAATGTGTGGAACTCGCAGGACCCTTCAGTGGAGAGGATGTTGGTTGGAGCCAACGGGCGCCTGACAGGTTACATGCGGCTAAAGCTTCAAAGATCAAGTATCGTGCTGTTGGTCTATAGAGTGCGAACACGACTTTTCCTCAAATTTGATCATGCGAAGGAGGAAAAGCCGTACATTTTCTTTTGTATCTAAAAGATTCCTCCTCTCCAAGCACGATCGATCGAAGCCGACCCTTTCTTTCGACAGCAAGTTACTGGCGATTTGAACTGATTTCTCAAGTGATCTTGTGAATTACACATGGTCAAATGCCCAGTTTGCTGTTCTACATCGTTCAAATCGAGTACTTGTACTGTAAGCTCGACAAGAAAAGCCGCGGTTCAGTTATCGTGACAGACTCAACACCAGGTTTCGACCGAACTCAATCGACTGGACGTATATTTTGCTGTTTGGCCAAATCGCCAGTACAAACCCTACACAACATGTGCATTTGTTTTGGTGAGGAGTAACGACCATAGAGAGTGGGTGATCTCTGTGTCGCCACTTCAGACGAGAGCAGACACCCCTCATACAACGATGCACAGTGTATGTAGCTTCAAACTCCCGGTAGAAAAAGTTGTGCCACAAGAAAGTCTTCAAGGTTCTCAATCTCAGCCAACATCAACTCGTACATGATTGTTCTGCCCGCGTCGACGTATTTTTCAAACTCAGACTCCGAACACTGCGCCACGCCGTTCAGGTCAAGGCCAATAGCGCTCCAGAAGACCTCGATCACAGTTGAGCGCTCGCCGCTAGGGCGAGCCCCGCTTTCTCTAAACACGCGGACCACAGTCGAGTGCACCTTGATACCCAGGCTTGCCATGTTGATGCTATCTCGCGGCTCTGAAATCACGGTCGTTACAATGACGGCGCGGTCGGTATGCACAAACCTCCGCGAAGCAGCGCAATACGTGTGTCTGAGTTTCAGCTTATAGTCGACCGTCGACAGCACGAGCTGCACTGTGTCGCCCTGCTGCTCCACCATCTACGCTCAACCAGGGCAGTCATTAGCCCCACTGGTTGCACGATTCATGCCTTGACATAGCGCACCGTAAAATACTCTGCAGACGGGTCCCTGAGCTTCGGGTGCGTGAGTCGGTACCAGCACGCCTCCTGCACCGCTTCTATTGTGAACGGCACGAGCGCTTTCGCGATCGCCCCAAACTGCTTAAACTTGATGGCGCTCTCCCTCGTAGACAGCCAGCGCTTGTCTGGAGGTCGCAGGCTCTCCATCTGAGCTCCCGCCCACAGAGCGTCCACTCGTGCGTGCTCGCGGTTCATATGCCCTAAAAGGAACCGGAAGGTTGCCTCCAGCTCCCCAACCACAGTCGGCACTCTTGGGATCATCCTGCCTTCGAACCTGCGCACCTGCTCGTCCACATCCTGCTCCTCACATAGAGTTCGTCAGAGCTCCCGCCTCCTCCAAAGCCTTGATGGCGCTCGCGTCGCACCGCTCGGAACGGCCGCTTGGCCAGCAACTCGCGCAGCCCGCGCAGGTGACGCGCCTGGGCGTGCGAGAGTCTCCGTAGCTGCGCGTTCTCCTGCTGCGCTGTCTCCCTGCGCTGCTTTTGCCTCCGAGCCACCGCCTCCCACACGCCGACGGGCTTGGGCTGGCGCGTCCTGCTGTCATCAGCGCGCTGCTTGGCCGCCAGCAGCTCCAGCGAGAGCTGCTCCACCTCCTGGTGCAGCTGCTCGACCTTCTGCTTGTGCGTCACGCGCGCCTTGCGCTCGGCGGCGGCGGGCGTGGCGCTGGGCGAGGACATTCCGATGAGGAGCTACGGTACCAGAAGTTCGGTCATGTGGACGTGATCCCAAGGCGTTGGACATCGAAATGTGTAAAATCCCGTTTTGGTGTGCATGAAAACGCGACGACCACTAGCTTGTGCGTGATCTCTCGATGGATGCATGTGAGCGACTCGATCTGCTTGAGGAGACGGTTGCTTATCAGATCAAGCAGCAGTGCAGTCGTTCCCTTCGGCAGGGACGAGCACCTGGGCTTGCTCGGAGAGCTTTTTCTAGTAAATCCCTTTGCAATTGGAGGGAGGACTTCTCGATACGCACGAATCGATGAAGCCAGGAATCCTACTGCTACCACCACCCATCCAGGCACCGCGCTGTTCGCTGGTTTGGCTGAATGAACTTTCAGGTTCGTGGCCGCTTTCGACTGAAGAGACCCGAAGGTATCGTGGAGTGCTCCAGTGTCATCCATTTCTATTGTTGAGTTCGCATTTGGATTCGCTAAAGAACTGGCAGCAGCCATCTCGTCAGACTAGCGTTTCTTCTGTTGGTTGCGTTGGGATTCGCTTTTGCTGTTGAAACAGGCGTCGTAGCAAAGCTCCTGAATCCATCGCCATGTCAAAGTGCAGCTGAAGTCGGAGGATATGCGAGGTTACTTTGCGCGTAACCTCCTTTGCTTGTCTTCGCTGCCGACTTGGGTTCAGGAAGAACGCACAGAGCGCACAGGAAGTCGACATGCAAGCGCTCGAGCCGCATTTGGCGGCTCCTGGACCGCGGATTATCGAGGAGAAACACGCAGCTACGAGTCCACGAGCCGTAGCCGCCGCTCGCCTCGCGAATGAAATCTCAACGAGGGAAAAGGAGGCCGAAAGCTTCGCTTATGACGACGGCATCTTGGTCGCAGACGCATTGCCAGGGCTTTTCGACTCTTTTTGCCAAGAAGAAGACGGCGAGGCGTCTGCAATTGCTGCAGAGTTGCTAGAAGAGCTGGCGGAAGACGAGGATAGTCTAGAGCTCTTGGCATCCCCTGTGGCGTTAGGTGCAGTGACGGAGCAGCTCCGAGTCGGCAACAAAGAGCACAAGGAGCACGCGAGTCGCATACTGCTCCGGTTGTCAAGGATCAAGGAGCTGCAATCTGCGCTTGTTGATGGAGGAGCCATCCCTCTCCTGACCGCTGTTGTGCTAAATGGCGAAGGTTTGGCGAGGATCCGTGCAGCTGCTGCCTTGTGGAATATTGCAGAGATCAACGACCTAATGGCGTCTACAAAACTGATTTGGACGCTGCTACACTTGCTCAGAGATGCGTTCAAGTGCTACAACATCCAAGGCGCAATCAATGTCAAAGAATCGGTCCCGATACTTGTGCAACTACTTCGGGAGGGGAACGCACAGGCAAAGGAAGCCACTCTTGGGGTGCTTTGCTGCATAGTCAAAGACAGCAATGACCAATCCATACACATTAAGGAGCTACTTCTACGGGCAAATGCGGTTCCTCCGTTAATGAGCGTTCTCCGCGATCGGCCACCAAAAAAAGCGATTAAGCTTATAAAGTTGCTGTCGACCAGTCCCAAGCTCAAAGCGCTTCTAGTATCTTCTGGCGTCATTAATGTCCTGACAGCAATTATCCAGGAAGGGTCACGGGAGCAACTGCAGCTTGCGATACAGACCCTGTTGGAGATATCACAGTTCCCCAGCGACATATTTGTTCCATTGGCTCAATCTGACGCAGTTGCCTTGCTAAATCTCGCTTGTGATAACCACTATGATGAAGAAATCCAAGCAGATGTTTTGGCAGTACTGATAAATCTTTCGATTGAAAAGGAAAACCGAAGCGGCATTGGCTCTGCGGGAGCGATTTCTCTGTTAATCAAAATCATTGAATGCAGTAATGGTCCTCAGCGAATCAATGCGGTTACTCTTTTGAAGTCCCTAGCTCTTGAAGATGAGCTGGAGAAGCAAATTGGAGCAAGTGGAGTGATCCTATCTTTGGTGGGATTGCTACGAGATGGAAATTCAGAAGAGAAGGCAGAAACTGTGGTAGCTCTTCAAAACCTGTCAGTCAGCATGGACAATAAAGAAAGAATTGCGGCTGCAGGCGGCATTCAAGTTCTCCTGGACATGGTTAGCAACGGAACGGACAGCCATAGATTCAGCGCGCTATGTGTACTGTACAATATCGGCGCTCGCTACGACCCAAACAAACGTCGAATCACTTCGTCCGGCAGTCTGCCTATGCTTATCGATTTGATTCCGTCTCCGCAAAAAATTCAAGTTGTAACACTGTTGAAGCTCCTTGCATGCGAAAAATCGTGTAGATCATTGATGGTAACCGCTGGTGTTATTGCGCCTCTCCTTGAGCTTGTTAGTGACAGAGGTGGTGACGTGTCCAGGCTTCGGGCTTTGAGTACACTAAAGCTTCTCGCGCTTGATGCCGGACACGATACATTAATTGGGTCAATGGGTGCCATCGATCTGTTGGTAGCATTGGTTTATGATGGGGATAGAGACGAGAAAGCAGAGGCAGCTTTGGTGCTGCAAAATCTGTCGTATCACCCTGAGAATCAAGAGAGAGTCGTGATAGCTGGAGGTGTCGATGCAATGCTATCGCTAGCGCGAGAAGGGGATGATGGACAGTGCACCAATGCTCTGGGCACATTGATCACACTCACATCGAAAACAAGTATCCGAATGATGATTGCATCGTGGGACGCCATTCCATCAATTGTGGGGCTTCTTGGTGCTGGATCAGTTAAGAAACGTACTCGAGCAACAATGTTATTGAACAACTTAGCTGCAGAGTCAGAGAATGGGTTGCTGGTCGTGTCTGCAGGAGGGATCAAGGCGCTTGTGGGGCTGTTGCGAGATGACGAGAGTGTGGTGAGGCTGCACAGCATGGAGGCTTTGCGCCGACTAGCTCAGACAGTCGAGAATAGAAAAATGATCGTATCCGAAGGCGTTACTCCAATGCTCATTTCGCTTCTCGTTCGTGGAAGTTTGGACGAGCAAACAACTGCAGCGGGGCTGCTTCAAGATATCGGCAAATAAAGTGAACCACGAGTTCAGGAAGTTTAATTTATGATCAAATTATTCTCTACTCGGACGGGCTTTTATTGCTTCCCACCCAGCCGCTAGCTGCTACGACACCACAAAGGCTTTCATCCTGCAAGAATGAGTCGAGTATCGCCGCCGCTTTCGTCTTCAGATCGCTCGGTGCATCTTCTGTGGTGAGGCTGACAAGGGTTGGAGTCACGCCTTCCCCAATCATCGTGTGTCTGCAATCGACGTCATCTACGAGAGTCTGAAGTACATCCAATGCTCCCTGACGAGTCGCCTCATCAACGTCAAGCGTACTCATAACCGCCACGAGTGTGCCGATGACACCAGTTGCATTGACGACCGTCTTCAGCTCCGAGTCGACCGCCAGCTTTGCCAACAAAGACATGGACTTTCGCCGGCAATCAGCATCTTCTGAAGAGCAGAGAGAAGCCACGGCGCTAATGCCATCAAGCGACGCGATGAGTTGCCTGTTATCGGAGATGTCTGCGAGGTTAAACAGCGCATCCATGGCATTTTGGCGCTGTGTGTTGTTTCCATTTTGAACAAGTTGCACGAGTCCATCAACTGCCCCAACAGCAGCAAGCCAGGACTTATGCTCAGGGTTCACCGACAGGCTCGCAAGCAAGCCTGCAGCTGCTGCTTTTTCGTCGTTGTTGCCATCGAACACGAGTGCGAGTGCAATTTCTAGGCCTCCACTTGATGCGATCGATATCTCGTTGTCGGAATTCAACGCAAGAAGCTTTAGCGTAATAAGGGCTCGTATGCGATGCTGACCTTCACCATCACGAGCCGTATTGATCAGCAGCGGTACTGCTCCTGCTGCTACTATGAGCACTCTGTTGTCTTCAAGGTTGGCCAAGCACCGGAGAAGCTTGACAGCACCAATCTGTTGAGACTTCGAGTTGCTACCGAGTATCTCGACGAGAAGTGGGATTATCCCTGTAGCTGTGATCCGTTTCTTGTTTTCTTCACTTCGGCATGACAGATTGGTCAAAGTGGCAAGTGCATTCTCTTTTTGCTTGGCATCGCCTTCGCGAACCAGCTCCACAAGCGCCTCAATTCCTCCTGAAGCCGCAATCAATACCTTGTTCTCTAGTTGAACAGATAAGCTTTGAAGCGTGCTCGCGGCTGCAGCCTTTTCTTCGGGCGAACCATCACGAAGAACAGCCACCACAGGTGGGATTACTCCCGTGCTCCCCATTACCTTCTCAAGCTCGTTGTCGTGTGCAAGGTACTCGAGAAGCACAAGTCCTTGTGTTCGTTGAGGGCCAGAATGGTCTCGAATAGTTGTTATCAGCAAAGGAATAATCCCAACTGATACCATCGTGTCCCTGTTCCCAGTATCCGAAAAGAGTTTGATTAGCACAGACAAGCCATCGGCACTCTTCACTGGATCTTCGTGCTGTACTAGCCGCAAGATCTCGCTCATGTCGTCGGATGACAGCACGGTTGCGCTCTTGTCACCGTATGCAACCGAATTGAGCGCAGCCGACGCTGCCGCCGACTCTGCTTGATTCCCATCACAAGCAAGATTTACAAGAGCTCCAATACCTCCTTCAGCTACAGTCTGAGCTCGGTTGGCCTGGTCAGTGGCGAGAAGCTCAATCAACTTTGTAGCAGCTGAGCGACCATGCTGGTGGTCACGAATAAAAGAGAGCAACAGTGGAATAGGACGGGCTTCGTTAAAAGCGTTCCAGTTGGAGAGATTGTCCTCGACGAGACCACACAGCACGTCAAGCGCGTTCGATTTAGATGCGTCTTCGCCAAATCTGAGCAGTTGCACAAGCTTCTGTAGCATAGAAGTCACATCACACAGATCATCGAGCGCTTTGGCTTTTGCTTGGTCACACAGAATTAGAAGGATGGTTTGGAGCATGCCCGAGCCAATGACACGTGGCTGAAGGTCATCGCTTTCGTACAAATTCCAAAGCGTCACAGCCGCTGAACACCTTCCGTCATGATCACCTTGCTCAATTAGTGCTGCTAGCCTGGTGATTGTCTCCCCCGCTGCAATACGAGCTCGAGCCGCTTCTGACCTTGACAGCTTTGCAAGCAACTTGGCCGCGCGACTCTGGCCATCTTGATTGTTCTCGAGGAGCTTGGTGACAGGTCCAAGAGTAACGGAGTTCACCATCAAGTCCTTGTACTCGCAGTCTTCGACCAGCTCGAGTAGCAGCGACGATGCTATTTCTGAGGATTCAACATCTTCATTTTGAAGGTGGCCAATCAGACTAGGCACAGATGTCGCGGCACTAAGGACCACTGCCGCGTGGTCATCTTCGGACAAGCATTGTAGAGCCACCTCTGCGCGAGATTTGTCATTGTCGTCACTTGAGCAAAATACACCCCACAGTATCGGGGTCACTCCAAAATCGACTAGCGCAGCCCGAAGTATGTGGTCCTGTGCTAGATACTGAATCAATTCGATGACTTCTCCT